>CM056599.1:17220455-17820455 GCA_029721355.1 Tegillarca granosa
TGTACTGGGTGTATTATATCAAAAAATTACCAGAGAGGTTGATAAAATGAAAAGAAAAACAGGATCTATTGTACAATTACATGTATTACACCGTTGTCCATATTCCCTATATTTTATGTTGTTTCACAGAAATTGTGGGTGAGCTACAGCTGAAGAAATATGGGAAATTTCTGGAAGATTACGCTATCCAGCTTAAAGAAATCGAGGATGCTCTGGGCGACAGTATTGGTGACTCATGGGACATGACACTGGACCCTATCTCATTACAGGTGTAATAAATAAGTTGATTGTAGTTGAATATTGTTTTATTTCCCATCACCAATTTTATCTTTCACAGTCAGATTCAATTCTTTAAGTTAATACATGCTATTCAATATTCAGAATGCCTGGAATAAAGGTTTAGAGACCTTAATGACCAGTGATGGCCCTAATTACTATATCTAAAAAGTTTATTGCTGATATTAATATTTTAAATACAATACTGGTAACATTGACTTTTGACACTTATCTTTTAAATTTCATATTCCCATCTGATCTTCTAAATTTCAAATTTTTGCCTTATAAACATGTCACTTGACTATGTTTAAACATGACTTAATGTGATTGAATGATTTTTCTGATGCATTGCTAACATCTGATTTTCCTATCCCACACTGACATATTAACTGTTGTCTGGTAATTTGTATATCTCATATTGTTTAAGTCTCAACAACTCTTATAGAAGACCACTTCAATAGCTCTATGGTAGAGTGCTCTCCGTCATATGTGAGAGGTCGGGATTCAAACTCCAGCCAGGTCTGACCAAGACTTGAAAATAGACCATTTGCCAATTAAATGTTTCGAGTCATCGTGAATCATTTTCCTATTTAGATACATGTATTACAATGACGGGGGACAAAACCTCTGAATTTTCGGGTTTTTCGTACAAAAGCACTGTTTTTACCAAGTGTAATTTCTATGTTGTCATTGTATTTAAAAAGTTTACCAGACAAGCCTAAATACATTTGAGACATTATATGCAAAATAAAATGGATTAAAAGATGAAAATCTTATTTTTAGCTTAGTTGCCAAGAGAAGTCATGTTTTATGTAACGAAAAACCCCAAGAACTGTCCGGTCAAGTTGTAAAATCTTAATAGAAAACCGATTCATATTTCGGTCGGAATTTTAATTGGCAAATCCAGTATTAGTAGGACTGTTCTTTCATCAAGCACTCAGCATTTAGAATTGAAAGTCACAGAGTCTTTCGGAGGAGACCTTAATTTAAACTTATGCCCCATGTCATGGCAGGTGTCACATGTGACATGTTAAAGAACCCTCCCTAAACATTGTCCTAAGTGCATGGCAAAGGTAAAAATTTCTGCTACTTCACCTATAGCTGGTTACGTCTCAATATAAGTGAAATATTCTTGACTGGAATGTAAAACCCCATTATATCAATCAATCATGTAGTAAAATAATTGAAAATTTTCAAACCCTTTAACATCTTTATATTTCTGAAATGTATTTTTTTTCTCTTTTTTTTCAGTTTTTGCCATATGAACAGACAACATTGCTTCAGCTGATACGGACAGACAATAAAATATTTAACAAGATTATTACAGTCCTGGCATCACTTTGTTGTGAATTACAGTCTCTTAAACATGAAGCAGAAAACAAGTTCTATAATGCTGTATTATACTATGGAGAAGGAGGTTAGTTGTATAAATATACTCCGGGATTTTCCTGTCACACAAAAACCTGTCATTTTGTCCATCATATTTAACATAGTTTTATCACTTTTATATTGTCAAATATTTGATTTTAGGTCAGTATTTTTTTTAAAAACTTGTTTTACGTGTTACAACCATAGGTAGTTGCAATAACGCTAATTCAGCTTTGTCCTGTAATTAACCAAATTGATCAGCCTTAATTCTTGTGCATTGTTATAGACATAGTCGCTATACTCCTGGCAATTTTCCCGAAGTACAACTTGTTTGGCTGTAACTGCCTATATTGTCTCAAAGTTTCAATGCAGTCTTTCTATTACATATAAGAGAGTTTACCAAATACATGTATTACAGGTTCTACCTAAAAGTAACATGTCTTTGGCTTAATTGTGCACAAGGCTAACTGTATTTACAAATTAAGAAATAATCTTCAAACCCTGTTTTTGGCTACTGATTGTCATGACCTAAAAGTTATTGTCTGTTTTAGAACCAGAAACTGGACTTGAAGAGGGAGAAGCACAATTACAGATGGGTAGAATGATGCCACTACTACAGGTATACATAACAATATTGTTCATAGAGTAATTGATCTATTACACCAAATTAAATAAATAATAATAAAAATAGAAAGAACCAAAAAAAAAAAAAAACAGTAAACAAAAAATGGTGTAGCACTAATGCTATCTGAGAAATTAAAAACACTGTTTTTTTTTTTGTATACTTAAGTCACATATACATGTATGTTTTGTCTCTGGTGTATTTATTTAGCACATGATCAACTGTAGATCACTTTATTTTCTGAGTAGGAAATTTTACATCTTGGCTATTGAGGGTTTATAATGCAAAAATGGTCAATGTAGATGCCAAAGTTCAAAATGTTTGATATATAATAATGTATTATAAGTATTTATTTTATATTTATAGGAACTAAACTGCTTTGTAAACAGATCATATGAAGTAGTAAAGAATGTCATACAACAGTTTGCCTGTCTGTATTCAGTTTCACGGTAAGATATCGCCCCCAATATAAGTACATGTATAGATTTCTACATTTATGTTACTTGACATTTATAATTGCTGGGTACTGTTCAAGTTTAGAGATATCTCTACATTACATACCTATCAGTCTAATATGAAATAAGTGTGATTGTATTAATTGTTTTTCATGTTTTTATTGTACTCTCTCTCTGACATTTATAATTGCTGGGTACTGTTCAAGTTTAGAGATATCTCTACATACATACCTATCAGTCTAATATGAAATAAGTGTGATTGTATTAATTGTTTTTCATGTTTTATTGTACTCTCTCTCTCTCTCTCTCTCTCTCTCTCTCTATCTCTCTCTCTCTCTCTCTCTCTCTCTCTCTCTCTCTCTCTCTCTCTCTCTCTCTCTCTCTCTCTCTCTCTCTCTCTCTCTCTCTCTCTCTCTCTCTCTCTCTCTCTCTCTCTCTCTCTCTCTCTCTCTCTCTCTCTCTCTCTCTCTCTCTCTCTCTTCTCTCTTTCTTGCATATAAGTGTTTGGGTATGACCTTGAGTAACATTATAGAATGAATTAATTACTGTTTCAGAAATGGTCCAAAATTGATTGATGTCACTGAGGTACACTTTCTGGTATGTATTTGTCTTCCCTTATCTATCTATAGATATAGTACAATATTACTGGCTACATTTGTTTTTTGCTTGACCAGAGTTCAAACCCTAACTGTGTCTGACTAAAACTTGAAAATAGGTAGTGACTATTCTTTGCCAAGTACTTGGCATTTAGAAATGAAAAACCAAGGTCCTTTGAAGGAGACCTTAAAATGATGCCTTATGTCACGGTAGGCGTACTGGGATATTTTAGCTGGGATACTTCAGATCACTTGACCAATAATGTCCCTATCCAAGATGAGTGTCAACATTTAGTTTTAATAGGCTTTCAATTTACCAATGAACAAATTCAGTTTGATTTTAATGTACAAGCTTGAATTCCTTGATAAAAATTATGGTTCTGCTATGCAGGATATTTTTCCAGAAATTTTTTATTATTTTGATAAATATTTACAGACTGTGTTTGAGCACCTTGGAGACCTACTTGGTGTTTTGATCACATTAGATGAGATGATAGATAACCACTCTACACTTAGAGAACACTGGACACTATACAAAAGGTTTGTTATTGCCATAATGTCATTCTGATATAAGAGTTTCATGTTTCATATTACACAGGTACTAGTATTCTTTTGTACTAAAATTTATTTTCTCTGTCCATACATACTATTGTACTACAAACAGAAAATACCAGTTTTATCGTATTTTGAAATTTTATTAAATTGGGAGTAACATGTATCTTAAAGTGTTTTTGTATTAATATATTTTTATACAATATATTTCTATACAAATTGCTTGGGCACCAAGCAATTCACTTATATACCAGTACTTGCATTTGATAAATACATTTAAATTTAAAGTCATAAATTCATAAAATTTAAGTTGTTGTTTAAGAAGCATATTTGAGGAAATATTGGGCAAAGTAATGTATGAAATAACCATAGTACAATTTTGGTAAAACCAATTCTTTACTCTCCAGTTAAAAATATTTTATTTATTTCATTTCTGGGAAACCAGAGTGTCTGTAGAAAACCACTTATCAATAAGGTAGTAAACAAAATTAAATCCAAGAATAGACACATTTTAAATTATATAGCTCTTTATTATAGAATGTTAAAATCAGCCCACCATGATCCTGGAAAGTTTGGTATGCAAGCTGACAAACTACGACTGTTTGAAAAACTTATGATGACACTGGAGGGAGCTTTGTTAGATGGCATGATCTTTCAGGTAAAACAAGAACCAAATTTTCATGATTTTATTTGTCATTAGTAAACTACATATATATGAAAAATAAAAAAATTCCTAGAACTTTGAAAAAATTTGGTAACCTTTAAAAATTTAAATTTGATAACTATGAAATGAACATGACATGCATTGGAGATTTCTTCAAGACTGAATAGATGAACATCTCCAATCAAACTGGAAATGGAAAGCTGTTTGGTTTACAATTAAAGACATGGTTCTTGTTGTTAAAACATTTTCAGAACCTTCATTCTGATCATATGATTTGAATGTTGTGTCTCCTCTCTTTACTTAAACCTTGGTCCTGGTTTCACAATCATTTCTAAAGTAAGATTTTCCTTAACTTAAATCTAGCAAATATGAAAATAGTATTTTTATTAATTTTTCAGATATACAGGAATTTAATGTCATTTTAAAGATCACTTTAAGCTTATAACATCCATATTTAGTTTTGTGAAAAATGTTAATTTATAGTTTTAAAAGTTTACTAAATTTAAGTTAAAAAAATTCTTAGTTGAGGAATGATTATGAAACTGGATCATGGGTCTACCCTGGCTATGTATTGTATGATCTCATTTTATTTTATTTTTTGTTTTATAGAACTGTGTAGAACAGCCATTTGATACTAGTGCTGTATATGTGACAAAGAATACAAAATTTGCTGAAGAATTTGCCGGCAATATAAGAGAATATTTGTCTGAAGTGGAAAGTAGAATTGGTACTATCGATTTTGTCTTTTCCTTATTGTTATTATTATAAGTAGTAGTAGAAATAGTAGTAGTAGTATTTTCTTGGATTCTATGTAATACACTGGCCATTTTTCCAATTAATATAAAGGATATTACAGGAATATTTCACAGAAATAGTTAGGTAAAGTCAGTAGATCAGCACATAAGATTTGCAGGTATTGTAGAATAGGGATGATCACTTGGGAGCCTTGGTGATTGAGTAGTCCAATGTGCCGACTTACAAATTATGGAGCCTCTCATAAAATACCACTTCAGTGTTAGAAAGTTTATCAGTTTTTCTGCATATCAAAACACATCTCATCTGCAACAATAACATCACACACTGGAAGATCCCAATATGCTAAAATATGTTTGTTTACTTGCTGACTTTCTGAGGATCATGGTTTGCTCTGTGCACTCTAGTTTGTGCCATTATCCAAGAACTGATTGCCATGTTGAAATTAATGAATCTTGACATGGCTGTTTATGCCATTACAACAAATCCACAGATGAGTTAAAAAACTAATACAAAATTTTTATGAAGATGTTTGTCTATTTCATTGATACAAAGAGAATATACACTGAAATGCTTCAAGGATAAATATTTATGTTAGAAACTGAATTATATTTCATCATAAAGTTACCAATTCTCCTCGCATATTCTACAGGATTAAGATTAACGTTAGTAGTACATGTACCTGATATCTGTTTTACCCTACAGTTTTTTTTTCTTTCTCTTACAACATAGAGCTCCCTCTGCACCTAACGTAATGAATGTTAATTGGGTTTTAAAAATTTCTTAAATTCTAATGCCAGGTGAAAACAATGAGATAGACCAGAGACATAAGTTTGTCGGACTGTGTGGATTGTATGTACTGCATTTTCAGTTGTTTAGAGTTATTGACAAGAAAGTGTTCAAATCACTGTGGGATATACATAAAAGGTAATCTCTCTCTTTTACTCTCTCTTTGTTGCTTCTCATCTTCTCTCTCTCTCTTTCTCTCTCTCTCTCTGTCTCTCTCTCTCTCTCTCACGTTTAAAGGTGAAAATATTCTTTCTTTCTCTGACATGAATTAAAGTAAACTGCTGTCCTTACCTATGCTTATGATGCTTTTCCCCATTTCTCTCTCTTGACATACAAATTTATTTTGAACTTTACAATTTTCAGAAGGAATATTTAATTTTTGTTATACACCAAAAATACATGTAATGTGAAATTATTTCTCAATAATATTTGATGCATATTTTATGACAGGTACCAGGCATCCATCTCCTTGGTAACATAGTCTGGTTTCCAGGCAAGTTTCTTCTTGAGAAGATGCCCCAGATGCAGCGTGTTATGGATAAGAAAGCCATACAAAGTGTTAGCAACCATCAGACAATGTGGTTACAACAAAGGAATCAGCTACTAGCCAAGTATGTGTAAAAATACATGTAGTAGTTATCATGTGAATTATAGAGGACTTTGTGAAAAGCTAATGCATGGCCTTGATAACTTTGCCACTACACTTATTGTCATACTATCTTGAAAGTCCAAAATCTTTCTATGTTTTTTTTTTTTTTTTACGAACTGAAGAGCTTTAGCATAAGATTTTTTGGGTTTTTGTTAAAGTAAAATAAGATATTCATACTACTGGCTGTTCTTGTAACTTGTGCATTAAAAAATAATTACTGTGCTTTATTGTAAAGAAATGGTTATTTTAGAAATCTTGATGACATTTAAATTATAAATATTGGCAGACAGAGAAGGGAGTTACATACTACTTCTCAAGATAATAAAACAGAAACCTGTATAGGTTTACTGTATAACATGGAGTTCTAGTAATCTTCTGCTATTTTCAGGTACATGTTATGTAGTTGCAAACTTTATTCTATATCTGTCAAATTCTGGCCTTATTGACAGACAGCAGAAGCAAAATGGTGCAAATAAAAGACTGTGTAATTGTTTAATTGAAAAAAAAAAAACAAAAATTATGGGATGCTCAAATTTAATTTACTAAGAAAGAATTCTTAGCCAAAGTTAGTTCTCAAATAATTCAAGATTTTTGATAATTACATGGTTTATCTTTGAAAATACAATGTACCTATACTTTTGTGGACAAGATTTGCAGATAAGCTTCATACACTGTTCTTACAGCTCTTATGTCATTGGCTAGATATCTATACAAGCTCCTCTGGCCTTCACAGACATCGTAATTTTAATTTAATTGAATTTTAATGTGCAGACTGGTTACACTTTTCGACAAGTTTGTTTGATAGACTAGATATGCAAATAAACTCTTGGGTTCTTTTTAAAAAGTTTTGTTATAATAGTTTGATTGTTAAACATTGTTTTTATATAGAGATGTACAGAATTTCAATGCTTCTGTGAGTTCCTGGATGGTTGAAATGGAATCATCTCTCACTCGTGGAAATACTCTAATGGAAGATCTTAACAATAAATGTGTTTTATTCATTCAGGTATGTGAAACAAATAGTACATATACTTGGATCTAGTCTTATCAGCTACAAATATAAATTTCCTCGTAATTTGCAATCTGTTGACAATTACCGTGAAATCATTAATTTTCGTGGTGTTCCAATTTTTGTTGTTTTCATGGACATTATAACACACGAATTTACATGTCAACGAAAATATTTGCAAATATCTGAATATGGATAAATTTACCCCTCGAGGCGTGATTACAAACTCACTGCCTTCATTCAAAATAACATTGATTTAGATTGCTTTAAATATACATAATTAACATAATTTCTATTGACACAATTGACTTTATTTCCTGATTTATACTCAACCTGAAAATAAATGGCGAGGTTACCAGTGGGGAAAATGGTTCTCCAAACATCACTGTTTGGATCAAAATCAAAACAAGAAGTTTACAGGTGCTTAACCCACGAATTCATCATCCCATGAAATGGTTTTTTTTCTGACATGAACGAAAATTGGAGCCCACTAATTTAAATGTATTCACAGTATTCAATTTCTTACTTAGAAACAGCTACATCAAATAGGACATTTGCTATGTCAAGACAAAATGACATGTAAGTTCAAAGTTTTATAAATGAGTCTTCAGCTCCACATTCTCAAAACTGAAATTCTTTGAAAATATTTAAATCTTTTTTTTAAAAAAAATGAACACTAAGTTATCTATTTTGATATCTGATTTGACCTTTTTACAAATGCATTTTATAACCATACATGTATATGTATATTAAAGTTACCATATAAAGTAAACTTTGGATACATCAAACATTGTTTTCTCCAATGCCATAGATAAAACATTATTTTGTCCCTTACTGGGTTTATTTAAATGATTCAAGTCATGTAGATAGTTTCTATAGGTTTCACTGTACAGCTTTACATTTAATTTGATTCCTGATTTATATTTTCAGGGTATGCTTTATGCCTACAACATTAACCATTTAGTGAGAACTGTGATGAACCTTCATGTAGCTCTACAGAAACCAATGACTAAAAGTGCTGTATTATCACTGTGTAGATTAACTGAATTGTTAAAGGTATGTAATTACATGTTCATTTGTTGTACAAATACATGTACTTCACTTGATAAACAGAAGAATTTGATTGGACATATTCCCAGGTACTATTTCATTTAGTTTCTGGCTTTCCCTGACAACAAGTAAACAGCTTTAAGACAGACACATGTACTAAGTTCCATAATTGAATTATAAACTGAGTATCATTAAACTTTTTGACAGATATTTGGAATATTTTCGTACACAGGATTCTTTCGCTTGTTCATGCTATCAGCTTTAATTATTATGTAAATAAAATTTGACAGATTTCTTATGATTCAAATGGTTGAAAAAAAAGAAAGAGAATGCTCAGTTATATCTCAGTGTTTCGCTACTAACACACTGAACGAAACATCCATTTAAGTTAGTTTTCAAAGACCAGGAATATGTGTTTATCAGATTGCTAATACATGTACACTTTGAGCAAAACACTCATTCAGGTTAATTTTCAATGACCAGAATGAAATTGTGTATCAGATTTAGTGTTTAGTTAAATTAGTACGTGTCTTTTTTTCTTGTATCTGCTTTTCTTTATTTGATATTGTCTTTTACCTGTAAATGGATACATTTATTTAACTGTTTCTATCTTTATTTTAAAGGCAATAGAACATACATTTCACCGTCGATCCATGTTGGTAGCAGAGTCCATAAATCACATCATACAGCATCTCAGTTTTCTTCTACTCAGTAGTATAGCAACAGCAAAGGTTTGTATCTATAGTGACAGTTGCCATGGTTACATTTCATCATGATTTCATGTAGGTAGCAGAGTCCATAAATCACATCATACAGCATCTGAGTTTTCTTCTACTTTATAGTATAGCAACAGCAAAGGTTTGTGTTTATACATGTAGTTACATTTTAGCATGGTTCTATTTTGGTAGCCCAGTCAAATAAAGACAGCATCTTGGTTTTCTTCTACTCATTAGAACATGTATTGTAATAGCAAAGCTTTGTATTTATAATTACAGTTGTCATGTTTATATTTCAATATTGCTCCCTGTTGCTAACTGAGTCAATTAATTAAATCAAATAATGTCTTTGTTAGAAGTATAACAATGGCAAACAGTTGTCATGGTTACATGTTGGAGTCATAGTCAAATAATTTTCTACTGATCAGTAGTACATACATTACTGCAAAAAAGGCAGCAGTTCCTATAGCAACATTTAATCTTTGCTTGTATTGACACCTGTTTCAACTTTCAATACATCACATCATGGAGGGTCTCATTATTACTACTTAGCAAAAGGAATTATCAAGCAACAGATGACAAGGGCAGACACAGAGTTATTCATTTTTTGGTTAAAAACTGTTTTAATTTTTTAGTGTTTTATGACATACAGCTGCACTTACATGTAAATCATTATTTAATTTGTTACAGAATTTGTGCTGACCTTGTAGTTTTGTATCATGCAGATTTATTAAGACAGCCATTGTCAGTCTAATATAAAAGCTTTAGCTTTTTGCTCTGATTTGGTAAAGATTTAATGCCATGTTGTTACATAGTAACCTTCATATTTTTGGAGATATAATGGTTTGGACATTTCTTAACACAAATTTTAGTTATTAAACATCATTAGATTTAACTGAATTTTAATGTTATTACATAGCTTTAAGGAGTTAAATGGTGTAACACAGATTATGTTAAATGTGTCTGGATTTTAGTCTTTTCAAGAAAATTGTTAAAACATCTAACCTTTCTGATTTATACCTTGATTGTAGAAAAGAATAACATCAGATAAGAAATACAGTGAAAGAAGGTTAGATGTTTTATCAGCACTCGTACTGACAGAAATGTCCCTTAATGGTCCAGGTAAGTTCACAGTTCCAGGTAAAATAAGATTAACATTCTTTATTTATAGTTATAGGGCAGAGTGTTTCAAGTACTATAATTTTATATGTATGTGATAATATGGTTATATGATTGGCATATGATCTGACTGATGTTCACTTCTGGTTTTAACCAAGCAATAGTCAGTCATATAAAGAAACAAGTTTTTGACAGTTTTTGAGTGAAAAAACTTGGTCGTTAGTCATGTCAGACAGGGGGTCGCTTAATAGAGGTAAACAATATAGCAAAAAAGCTCTGGATGTTTTGAGATGGTCGGATAAGAGGGGGTGTCATTATATAGAGGTTGTCGCTATCACAAGTTAGACTGTATCTCATAAATAGTATTGCCAATTTTATATGTAAATGGATTTATAATTAACTTAATGGTTTAAAGCCCTATAGGTCTCTTGAATTATCAAAGATTATTTTTACATTATTTTACCAAATGCTTAAGTAATGTATATTCGCAACAATGTTGGATCTTTGAAAAGGGAAACGAAACAAAATTTCATAAAAGTATAATTTTGAGCTTATTTCCAATTGTTTAACATACATGTATTTTAAACCCTCTGCATGTTTTACATTCTTATTTTTAATGCAAGCACATGTACATTACCAGTATTTTGATTTAGTGTTTTAATTATACTAATGTATACATATATGTGCACTTCAGTGGCTGATTGATAAAAAAATACCAACTTTCTGATCATAGCCCCCCCCCCCCCCCCCCCCTGCTTGTGTTAAAAACCTACTAGAGCTAATTCCAGTGTAAAAAGGGTTTAAAAATTGATTATTTCTTTGTAATCCAGTTTTCTCCATCACCCCATAACTGACTGATATTCTTTTAATGAAAGAATCTTGATGGGGCATACAGTAAAACCCCATTACTGCCTTTTACCTCACTCAGCTGCATGAACACTAATAAAAATTTCATGATCACTCTGAATATTTTGACAGGCACAAAAGAGAGAAGATTAATTGCCCAGCTGTCTCTGAGTGTTGGAACCACAATGGTAAGTTTATTTCTTTATTAAATTGTACCTGTCACAAATACACAGTTTAGACATTTTTCTGTCACATAATATGTAACAGATATGGATATATATATATGGAACATATAAAAAGTATAACTGAAAACATTATCCTGGCAGTACAACAATCAAATGAATCAAGAAAGCAAAATAACATTATTAAAACCATTTAAAAAGATACTTGATATAATGACAGAATATGATTAGAGTCCTCATGCATGTTTTAAAAATTTCAGAATCATCTTTGTTTTTAACGCAGTTATCTGATCCAGAATTCTTGTGAAATTGCTAAAATAGTCTTTGTTTTAATTTGCCTATACAAAGTTAGAGTTTATAGCATGCCCGTTAAATAGGTACTAGTGTACTAAAGCCTGCTCAGCCTGTGTTTGAATCTAACTTATTTAGATCCTAGTGAGAGAGAGTTTGTTAGTTAGTCTGCCAAACATTAATGGTTTTCTCCAGGTACTTTAGTTAGTCTGCCAAACATTAATGGTTTTCTCCAGGTACTTTAGTTAGTCTGCCAAAAATTAATGGTTTTCTCCAGGTACTTTAGTAAGTCTGCCAAAAATTAATGGTTTTCTCCAGGTACTTTAGTTTTTCTCACCATTTCAGAACTGACTGTCTCAAAATATGGAATAAATCTTGACTCATTACACCACTCCATTCGTGCCAACATTGGGAGACATTTAAGATAAAAATATGTAAAATTGCGTATCTTTGGATATCAGAGATATCTTTGATTACATTTTTAAATATCTTTACATTGATTTGGTTTTCATTGCAGAGAACTTTTAAGGAAGATGAGATACAGAATTTACATGCAACATTTAAAAAGATGGATGCTATCTGCGATATTAGAGAGAAGTAATAAAAAACATATACATACTATATCACACTTGTTTATATCTTTGTACCAGCATGTTCGAACTTCTTTAAAAGAAAGATTAAGTTTATCTATAACATGCATTGTACTTTCATAAAATGAATTATTCAGTCTACCTGCCACATGGCTTTACAAATTGCCATTAATTTTCATTGTTCGCATTTCAAACTAATTCATCTTAAGAGTTTGCTTTTTAATTTCAAGCAATTAAAAATAATTTCTCCACTTCAGCAGCAAAATAATGTTATAATACATTATAGAATATGTAATGTTCAGTATATTTGCCAGAAATTCTGCTTATTTGAAGTTATGTTGAAAGTCATACCCTCTTAATTACTGATCTTTTATATTATTGATTTAAAAAATTAATTAAAGTCTTCTACTTAACAAAGTCTGATGTTCACACTTTCTATCTTAGTAGAGTAAAATATTTTACAATGTAAATTTTTAATTTTGAATTCTTGCAATACATGTGTATTTTAAGTTTTCATTTTTAAAAGAAAATTTATAAAGTATCAAAGATGATTTTTGCTAGTCATATACTTTTTCACCTAAGGCAGATTTTTTTCACTTGAATCAAAAGGGGAAACATCCATGTGCATATATATTTTGAAAATTTATGATGAAAAATAAATTATTTAATTTTCAGAGTAAGAAGAGCATGTGATTGTAGTTTTATCTATTGGCATAGAGTTGTCTTCCCTATATACCTGACTGACGTGTTTGACAACCTGGTAGATACTCATAGATTACATGTAAGTACTCATACTCTCTCTCTCTCATCCTATATATCCAACCAGTGTGTTTAACAGTAGATATTCAGATTATCAGTATGTACTTTCTCTCTCATTATATTTGAACAAAAACAATAACATCTCTCTCTCTCTCTCTCTCTCTCTCTCTCTCTCTCTCTCTCTTTCTCTCGTAAAAATTATTTAAAACTTGAGGAAATTGTCCTCATTGATTACCAATTTGAATTTTTTCAAAGACAAATTTATAAAGTAATTTTACTTCTTACATACAGTTAGATATTGAGTTCTGTTTATTTAATTTCAGTACATGTTTGGAGCATTGAGAGATTGTGTACCAGCCATGTTGTGTACAAAACATCTAAAATCACCACAGGATTTACTGGACTTGTACGACAAAGAAATATCTAAAATATTCATGAGGTAAAATAAACAATTTAAACTTACCCTGAGCCTAAAGGCTTATCAGATAATTAAACTGTATTACTAGTTTCAGTGCAAGAATTTATTGAGGATACAAAGATTCCCAGTGGATGGAATGGTTGTGTGTTGCAAGGTAAACACTCAACAAGCTTTCTGACACCTATCCTTTTGACAGCTTGGTGGACTAAAAATGTGAAATTTAGTCTTTTTTAAAGATCTGTTTTGCAGTGAAATTTGGGTTTTAACTCACATAATTTGAATGGTTTTTGTACCAATTTTTACTATTTGCACCAGTTTTAAATATGTTTTTTAGTTATTGATAAGCTCTGACTAAAAAGCAATTTTATACTTTTGAAAACCAAGTTTGAAAATTAATGTTTTGTTTGAAAATAAGAACAAAAATATGATCAATATTGAGGGATGTCATAAATGCATGTATTTTTTTATATTTCAGTATTTGTTAGAACCACTATGTAGGATATAGAGACAGACCTTAGGTTACATATCCACTCACATCTACAACTAGATGATCGTAATCCATTCAAAGTTGGGATGAAGGACTTGTCACATTTGTTAAAGGTGCCACCTGTCAGATTATTTGATCGTTTTATCAATATCAAAGGTAAGATATAGAAATTATTTAACATTTTGAAAAAGGGCTTTGTTCATGTTTTTTAATTGCTCCACACCCAAAAACGGTAGGACAGTAAGGTAAGTTTTTACAGGGAGATAGCTCTTCAGACATGACATATATTTTGTGGTGTTCATAAATTGATAGTTTTCTGTTAAAAAATAGTAATCATCTATCAGGATGCTATTTTTTTTATTTATGTATTTATTTATTTATTTATTTATTTATCTTTTATTTATTTATTTATTTATTTTATTTTATTTATTCATTTATTTATTTATTTATTTATTTATTTTTATTGAATTAATTTTTTAAAAGATATTCATGATGTACATGTATACTTATGAAACACAATAATGTAGTGCATGAATATAAAACATCAAGAAATGGTTAATGCAGACTACTGCACTAAGAATTAAATTTTTTATTGTAATTGGTTTTTGTTACGATTTTATTAAAATGAAATATAAAACATGTACTTAGCAACAGCAATAGAACTTACATGTAAGACATGCAACAATACAAGTAAATAAAGAAAACTAAACAAGAGAGGACAATTACATATTGTTGCTTTTTATTATAAAGCTTCTAATTTTGAACAAGCTCTTGATATAATTTCAAATAATCTTCAGTGGTTTGACTATAGTAGTATTATATATATATACATGTATATATTTACAGGCTATGTGGAGCATTACTTAAACAAAACATTCTACAACCTGACTACAGTAGCTTTACATGATTGGAAGACTTACGGAGAAATGAAGAACACAGCAGAACAAAAATACAGCCTGACCTTAGTGGAGACACATCTACCAAGTCAGACATTGGAACAGGTCAGTATATTTGATTGAATTCTATAACTATGTTAAAGGGATTTCACATTTGGCATACGAGCAACAGCAACAACATATTCGTGCAACCGATAAATTTAAATTTGGATTGTAAACTGTTGCTGAAATCATCTTATGACCTTGTGCATCACTCTGGCAAGTTCATAAAACATTGCAAGATGTTTGTACTAATTTCCGTGCATTGCATTGTGATTTGGATAGCATTCGGTCAGATCTGAATAGTGTGCATGTTCCCTATTTTGAGAAACACATGTAATGAAAGCGAGACACTACACAATATATGCCAAGCTAAAACATTCTTGTTAAGTGTTGTACAGTGCTTGTGTGTCAATTGTGAAAGTGGCTTAAGCAATGTATTTATAAAGAAATGTTGTAAGCTAAAAAAAATTTTCTTTTAACAAATTATTCCAACCTGTATCAATCAGGTTTGTTTGTTTCCTGTAGTACTGGAATATTTAAGTTTACATTTAAAGTTAAGTTAGATTTTCTGGCTAAGCTGCATGCTACCTTGCAGTGCTATTTAAGATGAAGATAAAAACTAAGTCCATTTTAAAATTTTAATATATGGATTATCTCCCTTTTCTCGTTATAATTCCAATCCTTTTATTGATTTTCTTTTAAACAGGGATTGGATGTGCTTGAAATTATGAGGAATATCCATGTTTTTGTATCCAAATATTTATACAACTTGAACAATCAGGTATGATCTCATTAAATATTTAATTCACAGTTTGAGAATTTAAATTTAATTCAAAAGTTCCACATTTTTGGGGATCTTGCATTTAGTTTGGCAACAACCTTCAACAATGATATACAGGAATATGTTCTTGTTACACATTGTATGTAGGATGTTTTGTTAAAAATTTATAATGTTGATGTTGTCTTTGTCTGATTAAAATAAAAAGAGAAGGGTCTGTTTTGTTTAACATATCATTGTTTTTGTGCATGTTGGAAAAAGAGTGATTTTCTCTTGGAAACAAAGATTGTCGACATGATGAAAGTATCTGATAGTTATGAGCCAAGTTTGTAAACAGACAGAAAATATGTAGTATCTTCATTCTTTTTTGAACAAATTAAATAATGAAAGTGCTATATGTGTATCATATCACTAGAGTAAACATTCCATTGGAATGGGTTTTTATGACACAAATTCATTGTTACCATAACACAATCAAAATCACAAGTTAGAGTTTGTCATAAGCCTATAAGCATATAAAGCTGGTGCTTGCCTTGTTTTCAGGAGCATAAAATGACTTTCCATTGAAATTGTCATTCAATCTGGAAGTTAACACCAGCATTGTGCTTATAGGCTTATAACATTTATTTTTTCACATAAAACCAGTTGTTAAAATAAATAAATACTGGTTTTATGTGAAAAAAATGTCTTGCTTGTAGACATGCCTGGTCATTTGGCAATGGCTGGAACTAAAAACCCTTAAAACTTGAGCCTATTGCCACTTTTTCTCCACATGAATCGTATGTAATTCTTGTGAGTTTATATACACAATATTTCTAAAATGTTACAGATTCAAGATAATTTTTAGTGTATTTGTTTACTTATTTATATTTTGTGTATTTTGTTTATAGATATTTGTAGAGAGATCAAGTAACAACAAACATCTGAACACTATCAACATTCGTCACATCGCCAACTCAATCAGAACACATGGTACAGGCATAATGAACACAACAGTATGTATTATCCAGCTTTTACTTGTACAAATATTTGTCAGGTAATGTATGAAAAACGACAAATGGTTGTAGCTCCAGGACAAAATGAAATTATTAAAACCATACCCATTTTGTAATAATTCGATGCATATATATGGTATTGCTAAGAATTTTTGTTAAAAAACCTATGGCTATGGTAAAACCATCCAAAAAGTCCTTTTTTATATTTATGGTGCAGTAATTCAAAAAAGTGTTCACTAAAAATGTTGTAGCAGAATTTTAAGAAAAGATATCTGATGATATAGCTGTTCTCTCAACAAAGATACCTGTAACTTGCAATTTTAATTTTTTTTAAATCTGACTCAGAAAAAGTGTAAGATGACAAACTTTATGTAGATAATAAAGCTGATTTTTTCAGTCATGTTCTTTTTTTTTCATTATATGTTTGTTTTTATAATCTATAGGTAAATTTTACATACCAGTTCTTGAGGAAAAAATTTTTCACATTTTCACAGTTCTTGTATGATGAACACATCAAGTCACGATTAATCAAGGTAAGCCACAGACTGTTTCTTAGATAAACATTTATAATTTTTGCCTGGTTTATTCCCTGTCTTGAAGATGTAAATTCTGTGTTCAGGGTTAGTTACATGTATTCTTTGGTTTCACACCAAATACTTTTATTATATTCAGTAAGAAGAAGTTCAGATAAGTTTGTATTTGTCAGTGGTGCCTTGATTATGATTTAGTTAGAATTTTTGTATTATTAATACTATTATTTTATCAATATTATTTATTTATTTATTCAATTTATTTATTTATTTATTTATTTTTATTTTTTTATTTATTTTCTTTTTTGCAGATAAAAAATTTGAGAATTATATTCATAAGTTACCTAAATAATTTCTATCTTTTAACAAATCACTGATGGAAGGCTCCATTGTAAAGGGTTTGTCAATGTTTGAATATATATGTACATTACTGTAACCTTTTACATGTTTCCATTTGCAGATATGTAACCATTAATTTTTTTATATTTTCTAGGATTGGAAACTTTTCAAAGAAAACCACATGCAAACAGACCAGAAGGTACTTGTATATAAAAAAAGGTGTGGAAAGAAAGAGAGAGCTTCTGACAATTTTTTTACCATTTTGGTTGAATAGGGTCATTTTAAGATGAATTAAATCGCAATAATGATTTAGTATGTGATATCAGAAAACCAATCATAATTCAAGAATATAGAAGTATAATATTTTAATGTCTGTGTTTGATTCTTAAAGTAATTTTTTTTTTTACATTACAGTATCCGTTTGACAGAGCTGATAAGTTTAACAAAGGTATTAGAAAACTGGGACTTACACCTGATGGAGAGAGTTACCTGGACCAGTTTAGGACTCTGATTAGTCAGATAGGTATGTCAATAAGAATACAACTTGATAGGGAAGTTACAGTCATCTCCTTCTATTTATTTGGCTATGTATTGATATTGGCAGAAATTAATTTAACTGCCAAAAGCGCCAATATAAATACACAGCCAAAATAAATACTTATACAGTAATAGCTTTTCAGCTTTCTTTTTATTATTAAATGTAAAAAGGCTTATGTCCAATTACTTGGTGTTAGATTCTCTCACTGTCAAAAGTAAAATGAAAAGCAAAATACATGTATGTGTATTATTAGATATGATATCAAGAAAAAAATATTTTGGTTTGGAGAAAGGACTTAAAACACAAAATATTTTGACAATACTATCAAGGTCTTATGATTATTGGAATTGCTTCTTGTTGAGACATCATATATGTTTTTATTTTTAGGGAATGCTATGGGTTATATCAGAATGATCAGATCGGGAGGATTACATTGTTGTAGTAACGGTATTAGGTTTATACCAGACTTGGAGGATATTGTGTCCTTTGAGGAGCTCTGTAAAGAAGAGGGACTTTCTGATGAATGTCAAATGGCAGCAAAGTAAGATGCATTTAAATATACCCCGTCAACAAAGACCAATTGATTTGTAAAATTTAAATATTGTAAAAAATTAATAATTAATCCAGAAAGAGTTTTATTAGAATCAATTGAAGGGAAGCAAATGTGATTTACTCTAGTCAGTAGTATTTCATTTATTAAACAGTCAGTTCTGGGATGGTGGAGGAAGTTTGGGTGCCTTGAGAAAACAAATATGACAAGTTAGATGCAACATCAAGCAAGAAGTACCAACCAAGAGTGTGTGTTATTTAACAAAGGTTTGATTATTGTTTTAGTATACCACTGTAACTCACATTACTTCATCTTGTAATTGTTGGTTATGGTTTTCATTCCATGTTAAAATCCAGTAGATGACCTTTATAACTTTTAAAAAAAGTAAGAAATAGTCAATGTTTTTGTTGTAGTTTAACTTTTTTTTTTGTCTTTGTTTTAGAAATTTGGACAATGTTGTTGGAAATTTAGCCAGGAATTTTGCTGAAGGCACAGAATACTTCAAGGTAGATACTTTTTTGCTAAGAATACGGATGGTCTCCCTTTGACTATAGATTTTAGCTTGTCATAAAGTTAAAAAAATGTTTCAAACACCCTTCATCAGCATATGAAAAGTATTTGGGACAGCCTTTATTTAATGATGCATTTATACAAGCAAGCTAATAGGTTGCTTGCATGTAAAGACTGTTTAAGGGCAAACACCTGTTTAATAATTAGCATGGTATGTACCTGTGTACATATGTGTGTATTTACAGCCTCCAGTGGCATTTGTATCAAAGTCTGGAGTAAAATTTTCACATTTTTGGATGGATTTTGATCTAACTGGAAACATACATAAAAAAATCAAATGATATGTTGTGTATCACATTCAGGTATGTAGTTCAAAGGTTAAGGTCACAAGATTAAATGGAGGTGATTGGGCTGTTGGTATTTGCTCTCTAAAGGTAGTTCTAATTATAATCAGAAATGTGGCCAGAAGCTTTATTTTTAACAGGTACATGTATATTCTAATATGAGGAGCTGCCTTTGGAGTACTCTTTTTAGACAACCATAAATATGAGTATTGATTCTAACAGTTATTCTATTTTATTTCAGATGTTAGTGGATGTATTTTCTCCAGAATTCAGAAATCCAAAAAACATGCATCTGAGGAATTTCTTTGTCATTCTACCTCCTTTGGTAAGTATGATGGTTTAAGGGGTGATAACAATATGTCCCTAACATAACATGACACTTATGATACTTATTTTATATATTACACCTTGTTATTTTCTCTTGTTTCTTGGTACATAGTATCACACTCTCTTTTATTGTCTGTATGGTTTGTGGTTGGTTCCATATTGTTTTTACCACTGTGGTAGCTCAGTTGGTAGAGTGCTTGGTCCATTAGTGGGAGGTCATAGGTTCGAACCCCGACCGGGTCTGACCCAAGACTTGAAAGTGGGTATTGGCTGTTCTTTCGCCATGCACTCAGCATTACGAAATGAAAGTCACTGTTCTTTTGGACAGGAACTTAAAATAAACAAGGTTCCATGTCATGGTAGGGCTGGCACGATAAAAACCCTGATGTATAATTTCATCGACACAACGCACAGGCAAAATTTCTGCACTTTTGCCTATAGCTGGTGACGTCTTAATATAAATAAAATATTCTTGACTGGGACATTAAACACCATTACTCAACTCGACTCATAGATGTCACAGCAGCAATCTATGATGGATTATTATGCATATCCTTGCAGTGTGTAAATGGAGTAGAAAACTAAATATTGTTTGAAAACCCCAGTCAGTAATCTTTAACTTATATTCTTGCAAGCAGATCTGGGTTTGGACTGTGGAGAAAACTTGAAAATCAAGAAAAAAATGCTGACTATGGCAAAGCAAACTGACAAACTTTCTCACTCTAGTACTTGATTGGGATTTAAACTTAGGCAGTGATAGATGCTGTCATCTTTAAGTGTGTACACAGATGTAAAGCATTAGATTGTGAAAACTCTCTCTCCCTCTCTCCTTTTTACTTTTCTTTTTTTTTTTTAAAATCTCTTATTTGAATAATGACTTATGGCAATCTTGAAGTTCAAATACACATCTTTTTGGTTGGCAAGGTTGACATTAAATCCTGAAACAGCTTTGCTTCTTTTACTTTTTTCCAAACTCACTAAAAATGGAAACCTGTCTCAAGTAGTGTCGACCAGTATTTCACAAATAGGACTGGTATAGAGAAATCCAGCAATCTTTTTCAATTGATTGCCACTTGTATCGCAATTCTCAAGAGGCTAGGTTTGTCTAGGTTTTTCATTTGTTCTTGGGGATTCCATTGAACTTAAAAAGATGAGAAAGAGTTGAGTTGAGTAATGGTGTTTAATGTCCCAGTCAAGAATATTTCACTTATATCAAGACTTTGCCAGCTATAGGCGAAAGTGCAGAAATTTTGCCTGTGCGTTGCGCTGATGGCATTATACAGCAGGGTTCTTTATTTTGCCACGCCATGACACGGGGCCTCGTTTTTTTTAAGTTCCCATCTGAAAGAGACTTTCATTTCGTAATGCCGAGTGCTTGGCGAAGGAACAGTTACTACCCACTTTCAAGTCTTGGGTCAGACCCGGCGGGAGATGAGAAAGAGATACATGTATAGATAAGATTAAAAATCTTGAGCACAAGTGAAATAAACAAAATAATTGATAGATGTTATTGTAAATAAATGTTGTTCATTTTTTTTCTTTTGGTTACAGACACTTAACTTTGTTGAACATTCCATCAGTTGTAAAGAGAAAATGAACAGAAAAAATAAAATAGGTGCTGCTTTCACAGACGATGGTTTTGCTATGGGTAGGTAAATTTTACTATATTGATTATATTTATGTCCCCCAAAAAGGTAAACTAATTCTAACATTTACAGGCACTCACACATACATGTACATATACTCGCACATATTGCTCATTTGTGACAAAATTACCCCATCCCAAGTTTAATAATGTTTAGATTTTTTTATTCTTATACATGTACCTTAATAGTTTTCTTCTATTTAAAAGAGTTTAACTTGTTGGATGTTTGAGTATAAAATAACAAGGATGGGAAATACTTCAAGTATTACTTGCAATGGCATTATCACAATTAAGAGTGTAGTTGAGTTAGCAAGAGCAGTATTGAGTTATGTAGATGTTAAATAGTTAAAAAATTCATGTTATTGGGGGTCTTTGTAACCAGAAATTTTCAATTATTTTATCATAAAATATCTTTTTTATTACAGGTGTTGCATACATCTTGAAGTTGTTAGATCAGTACCATGAGTTTGATTCACTTCACTGGTTCCAATCTGTCAAAGATAAATACAACAAGGAAAAGGTAAGTTATTAACTCAAAATTAGAAAGTAGGTTATTAACTCAAAATGAGTTCAGAATTGTGTAACTTATAGTGACTGAAAAACTAAGTGTGTTACACAAAATGAGTCCAAAATTTTGTTCCTCAGAATGAGACTATAAAAGTAAGTTTTTCACTCATAATTAGAACTAAAAGAATTAGTGGATATGTCAAAAAATTTAAATTGAGTTAAATCCCCTTCAATAAACTCTTGGTCTAGGAATAGTTATATGCTTCATTAAATTGATTGCTTCATGCTAGACTGTTCCTATTTTCTTGATGTCACAAAAAGTTCAATGTTGTTGACGTCACAAAAAGTAAATGGTGACGAAAGAATACTTTGACCTGGTTGTGTAAATATTAGCAACAAACTTTGATTGTAATCAATTTATTGACATTTACTCTTTTGGGATGGGATTGTAAATATGAGATCAAAATATGTTACTCATTATGAGACTGAAAAATATATTGTTTTATTGATGAAACTTTTAAGTAAGTGTGTTACATTGTATTATGAGTCTAGTAATGGTATTTTATGCCCCAGTCAATATTCTTTCACTTAATGTACAACAAGGTGTGTTATTCATAATAATACAAATGTACTTATAAAGTAAGTATGGAACTCATAATTAGGCGTGTTACTTTCAAAGAGACTTAAAAAAAGTAAAAGTGTGTACAGATAATTCATAGTGAGATTAGTATTAACAAAATCCCAAGTGAATTCTTCCTGTTTTAGTCAAAGACTCTTTGGAACTAATCTTTTGTGTGTGTGTTAATTAATATACACAATTTTTAGTGTATCTGCTTTGTATTATTTATTGTTTTATACTAATTGTTAAATTTGGCCATAATAATACCACCCATGGTTTGAATTATGTAACTTAAATAATAAAAGCAGGTCTAAGCTTTTAAAAAGATAATATGTTAATGTTTCTGAGGTCATAAACTGAGATTTCAGAATAAAAATATCAAACCTTGCATCAAATTCACAGATCTCAAACAACAAACTGCTATACATTAATACATTTTGTATTAAGACATTTGAACTAGTTTTGTCATTATTTTGGATGCGTCATTTACTTTAGAATTTGAAAATATTGATGCCTTTTTAATCAAAATTACATAGAACTTTTTTTTATCAGAATAAAAAGTAAGACAAACAAATATAAATGGTACCTTCTTTACTAGTATTTAAGAAAACAAGTGTTTCAGTTATAAATTCCATTTTACAGTAAAAAAAAATCTCTTAAATGATTTCTAAATGCATGTATTTTATTCAGATATCTCTTTAATTGTACTTCAGCAAGGAGTGTTAAAATCACAGCAGACTTCTGGCAGTAGATCTGATGAGAAGTTACAACAGACAATGTCACTGACTGTGAAACGCCTAGAACAGTACATACAAGTAAGATTACACCTATTGACCTAAAGTATAAAATACTGCAAAACCTGAAAAAATCTGAAAAATGCCAGTGTCTCTCTGTCGTATTAAATATATCAGTTACTTCTTATTCCCAAGCTTCATTCTCTAGCCACAAAAAGCTGCAATAATGCTAAAACCAGCTTTAGGTAATAACTCACTCACTTATCTCAATCACTTATTAATTTTCTAAACTTCAAAATATATGAAATGAAATGATTTGATATACATGTAGTATTCTTTAGCCCTTAATTATTCTAGCATTGGAGTGGAGTAATATTGTTTTTTTGCTCCAGTCAAAATTTGTTTGTTTTCCTCCTGACAGTCTGTTCAGAGCGAGTGGAGAAAACCACAATCCTTCGGTAAGTTGATTGACATAGTGATACTTTTTCAATCTTGGATCTGTCCATATTGGTATTTGAACAAAGAAATGAGATTATATATACAGATTTGAAACAAATTTCTGTCGGATTGTACTGAAACAAGCCAGAAAACATGCTGAAAAAAAAAAAAGTTTTTCTTGATCATTAAATACTTTATGATCCCAGTCAATAATGTGAGAGAACCATTACCACAAGAGGTTTATTTAGAATAGCAGATACTGAGGGGTATATATTCTGTCATACTTTGGTTATAGTAAAACATTGAATTAATATACATGTACATGTTTCATTAACACCATTTGTTCACTCAGATTTTGGCATTATAAAGAGGTGTGACAGTAAATCAAAGGAAAAGTAATAAGAAAAAATCAATGGAAATACTTTTATATACTCTAAAATACCAGTTCTCTGGCCTGGTGTAAGTAGCAAATTAATTCAAGTGCATTATAAGGGAGTTTAACTGTATATTATGATGAAATAACGTATTTATATATGATAACATGGATATTTATACATTCGTTAGTTTGTCACAACAACTAAGCTATTTGTTCACTTTGATTTCAGGAATTTGATCTGTTGTATTATTCATTAAGTAGTGCCAGAATATTCTTCAGAGCTGACAGAACTGCAGCAGAAGAAAATGAAGAAAAGGCTAAAGGTAAGTATAGATTATAATGTCTAGCAAAATCTCTCTCTCTCTCTCTCTCTCTCTCTCTCTCTCTCTCTCGGAGAAGTGAATTAGAGAAGAATAAGGAAAAAAGTAGTTACATGTATTATTGCAGATTGTTGTAATTTACATGTATTTCAAACCAATAGGTCAGAATGTATAAATTTATCAAACAGTGGCCTGTTGTAATTTATTTCAAACCAATAGGTCAGAATGTATAAATTTATCAAACAGTGGCCATTTACTTGCTCAAACAGTAGCCAGTTACTTGCCCGAACAGTACCTAGGTACTTGCCCATTTCATCAATACATGTAAATCAAGAGTAGAAGCTGCATACCATTTTCTAATTATTTCTTTTAAAAGTTATTTATTTATCAAAATAAATGTGTTTTTTACCTCTGAAAGGTGGAGGAAAACTGAGTTCCAAGATAAATAAAAAATGCTGATGCAGTATGTTATTGCATATTTTGTTTAATTCTTGTTTCAGATACAGAAGCAACACCACCTGCCTCCTCTTCAAGTGACACATCTGGAGCACCACCACCACCACCAACATCAGGTAAAGAATCAAGATTTATCTGTTCCCTTTATGATGTATTTTATAAACCATTGCATCACCAGTTAATGATAATTGTTTTTTCTAAAATACTAGTTTAATTAAGAGCCATTTCCATGCAAGAAAATTAAAAATTGACTTTTCCTTTTGAATATTTCAAACTATTCACTGTAGCCATGTTACCACATCAAAGAACATTTAAGAATCATTCCTTGTAAGATATGATATAAGTTAAACAGGTTGTTGTAGTACTCAGCTTTCTGTGGGATTTTTTATTTCTTGACATAAGTTTTATTGAACGTGTTTCAGCATTATTTACCTATTCAGTACTTAAAACTTTAGTGAAAAAATCTCACGTTACCTGACAAAATAGACTTTTTAATGTCATTTGTAACAGTTGAGAGAAAGCACAAGCAAAAAAAACAAAATCTTTTGCCAAGTGCCCCCAGTTAAAGATTAAGACTCAGCTTCTAAAATTCATATTAAGCATTAACTATTTAAAAGCATTAACTAGTTAAAATTATTTGTATTCTTAATCATCTTGTTTTTGCTGATTGATGAAAATTGATTGATACTCTCAGATGTTTTGACAATATTGTGTTTTATTTTAAGCCTCATAACCTGGATGAAGTAATGGTATCATCATAATCTAATTTAGCTTGTTTCATCAAGAGGTTTGTTTGTGACAGAAATGCTCTTGGTATTTTTTGTAATGTCATAACAAATACAAAACAAATTAAAAAAAAAACCAGCCAAATATTCCATAGTCAGTCCTGATTTTGAAAGTATGAAATATAATATTTTCTGATCCATAACTGAAATAACAGAGTAGTAGGGTCTTTCAGTCTTATGATATGCCGGATGCAGTGTTGAAATTTCTGGGTATAGAAACACTTATTTGGATGTCATAAGTCAAAGGTCAAGGTCAATGTTACTATAATTAGATTTAAGGTTCAAGCACAATACTTTAAGTTTGCTTTGGTGTAGTTCGACCAAACATTATACATTGATAAATAATCTTGTAAGGAAGAAGCCTGTTAATCTTGCAGCTTAAAGTTAAAAGTAAGGATCTGTTAATAAATATATTGTTTCTACCGAGTGAAAGTTTGCTTTGATGATATTTTATCATAGTAAATCATAGAAAAACCTTATGAGTTTGAGACCATAGGTCATGAGTCAAGGTTTGTTAGAATAAATTTTTGGTTTTTTGACAATTATTTAAGTTGACTATCATACTTTAAAAACTGATTGATGTACTTTGAATATTCAATGAATATGTCAAATAAGAACACAGTCAATCAGTTTTTCAATAAAGCCTCATACTCACTCTAATATTATTTCTCTTCTTGTTGCTTAAAAGAGAATAAAGGTTGATAATTGGTTTTTAGATTTATTACAAATTTTAGATTTAAACTTGAAAATTAATCTGGATTTCTGTCTCAGGATACAAGCCTCTTGATATGGTTTTAGTTCTCTCATATTTATATCTAATTAAACTTTTGCATTCAATTTTCTTTGCATGATAAATAAGAAAAATTAATAAACTTTTTATTCTCTTGTGTGTTTAACTTGAAAATTCTAATCTTTATTTTTTTTTTCTTTGCATGATTAATGTTTGTAACAGATTAATAATTTTTCTTTCTTTCTTTCTTTACTTTGGATTCTGACTTTGAACTTCTGTTTTTGTGTGTGTTTTGTACATTTATATTGTAGATTTAGTTGTTTTTATGATACTTGAGTTTTCTACATTTATAATTTGCTATAACTTTAACATAAATATGCTTATCTTTACTATGAAATAGTATCTCCTCTTCAGTTTTATATTTATACTTTGTTATCAATTCTAAATGATAAAATATACCTATTTAGTACTATGCAATGTTTCTTTGCTTCAATTTAATATTTTTTTAATTTGCTATCATTTCTAAATATATGACACAAATACCTGCTAAATTTTGATTTGCCATGTGTGCACATCTTGGAAAATCATTTCTCATCAGTTGATAGATTAAAAAAACATCAGCCAAACAGTTGAAAAATGAATGAATGGAAAGTTCCAAAATGATATGAATCCAAATCCACCTAAGGAATGCTTTGCATGAAGGAACAAATCTAAGTTTTAAATAAATTTCAAAAATTAAGATGGCTAAAAATTTTGCTAAATGGTAAATTTTCTGACAGAACAAAGTACTGCCTACTGAGTTATGGATACCCTCAGGGAGTTATACTCCACCAGCAGCAGTACCCACTCAGGGGTAGTAAATTTATAACAAAAATACCTGTTAAATTTTGATGTGCCATATGATGATGAAATGATAAAATATACTTATTTAGACTATGAAAGATTGTTTTGCTTCAATTTTGAATTTGCATCTTGATCATATTGTAAATATCACAAAAATTGTATTACTGTTAGAGAGTAGAGTAAATGTGATTTACACACCCCAATCAAGGGTATTTCGCCTATATCAAGATATTCACTCCTGAGATGGTGGAGAAAACCGGATTACTCAGAGAAAACTACTTAGGCAAGCAATCGGACAAACTGAATATTTCACAAATAAGATTCAAACCCAGAAAGTAAGAGGTTCTGTGATCTGTCAGCTGGTGCTTTAAAACGCATGAAAACCAAGGCCCCTATGTTATTCTGAATTATATAAGATCTACAGATAAAGTATTTTATACATTAATTTTGACTTATATAGACGTGAGTAGAAGCTGTATTTGATTCTTGTAAATATTATTTTTGTGGAAAATTTTTGGCATATTCTCACAATTTAAGAAGTACATGTATTTGATAACTTAAATATCATTTTCCCTTTAATGACAAAATTTATGTCTCTTATACTCCTAGCTTTCAGTATAATAATTGAAATATTTATCTAAGCACAATTAGTCCTTTTTCAGAAATTTTTTCCACCACATTTTTTTTGAATTTTTTTTCCAATTAGAATTTTTTGTTTTCTTTTGCATTTGAATTCTAATTTTGATTTGGAATTAAATTTAATAATTGTGCTAATACAAATTCATGTCTTTCAAAAACTAGCCAATTTTAATTTTTTAAAAAAAAAAAAAAAAAAAAAAAAAAATATATATATATATAATATCACATAACTATTTTATCCGTTGTCTCTTTGGGTTGGCACAACTTTGAGAAATAATCATACTATAGTAGTTAAATTGCATATTGTATATCCCTTGTAAATTATTTCGTTGCTCTGAAAGCATAAACCATGTAGCTAGTTATTAAAAATTTATATAGAATGTACAAGCCAAAATCTTCTTTCTTTTTTTTGTGAATAATTTTCTTTATTACTTGTATTCTTTGTTTCTTTTGTTCGAACTCCACTCAGGACAGATTCTATTGTGAGACAGTTTGTCAGTTTGCTTGCCGAAGGTAGAAGGTTTTCTGGTGACACTCTGGTCTTCTCCACCATCCCAGAATTGGCTGCCTCAAAATAAGTGAAAGAATCTTGCCTTGGACATAAAACACTATTACTCCATTTCACTCTCTCTTTATTACTTTTATTTGAACAACCTTACAACTGCCTTATCTAACATTCAATTACATTTTACACTTTAATTTTTAACTGGCCATTTTGTTAAGCATGCAGATTTTCAAAGAAGTTATAGACTGTATTCTTAATGGTTGAAATAACAAATTTTGAATTGTTAAGGAAATTTAGAAGCTTAAATACTAATACAATATTATTGGTATTTTGTATTTAAATTGACATACATATCTATTGTTAGGAATGTCTAGTCATAATTTCACATCTACTAATGATGCATTTGTAGTTTATATATCATTGCTTAACAGTAAGCATTGTTAGCTAATATTGAAGTTTTGATGAAATTGTTATTGAAGCATTGTAGCCAATTACACAAAAGTGTGCAAAGCATCCTTTCAAGTTATTCTCAATGTCCCAAATGAAAATCAGGTTGAGTGCTTAAAATTAAATTTTAAAGACAACTCTAAGAGAGAATAACTTTATGCAATTTTAATTTTTAATTACTTCAAAACAAGGTGAATCAAAAGTAGTTCGTTCTAGATTATGTCACTTGGGCACAGCTAATTTACGTTCGAGTCATTGGAAAATGACCTAAAAATATTTTTTTCTTTTTCAACCAATGAAACTGTTAGTAATTTGTCAAATTGAATTATAATAGAATAAATTGAATGTTCATTTGTTATATTTACAAAAGCAAAACATAAAAAAAAGTTTGAAATACAACAGAAGGTACAATAAAATGTAATTTTGGATACAAAATAAAATTACATAGAAAGCATGTTTTCATCATCCATATTAAAGTGATATTTAATTCATATGTAGAAGTCATGCGTAAAATGAGCAATTTAACTAGTTTATTACCAGGCATCTGTCTGCAGGCTCATGCATTTTGCATTAAAAACATTATTACTTTTTTTTACTTAATATTGCTTAATATTGTTATTTGAAGTTATAAATTTGGCTTTTTTTATTTTCAGATTCTGGAAGTTCTGGACCCCCACCACCACCAGCTCCAGAGCCACCCTCAGGAGGAGGACCACCACCCCCTCCACCTCCTCCACCACCACCACCACCGCCGCCCCCACCTGGGCCACCTCCCCCACCAATGTAATTGGTTGGGATGGATCTTAAGTTTATTAATCTTGAGAGATTTAGCTGTGAATGCTTAATATTATATATATTATTATTTTAAAGAAAAGACATAGCTTAAGGAAAACTCTTTTTTTTAAATTTTATAAAGACTGGTATATTAAAAGGATAGACAGTAACTGGAGGAAGATTATACCAAAGAATATGGAAAGGGTGTAGTTACCATGGTGATAAGGAGGTAGCAAAGTTAAGTGTTGCATTATGGGGTTTCTATTTTAAGCATTACTTGATTTTACTGAAAAGAACTTTTGCATTTTATATACTAGTATATGGACCAATGTTATATTACTAACAGGAAGGCAAATAAAATTTGTCAAAGTTAGTCTTTGTATTCCTGCTTGATGAACCAGACCTGGCAATGTATTTTGTAAACAGATGCACATAAACTGTTGTTTTTGTGTATCATAATTTTTTTTATTACCTTGATACATATTTATATATTTTGTTTTGGAGTTATCTAACTTGTTACAGATATTTATGATTGACAGTTTGTTAGTTGATTATTCCCTGATTTTTGTAAAACCCTGTTTCTTTATGTTTACACTTTTGTTTATGTACTTCAAACTTATGGATATATTATTTTACAATTTAAATATATAGACCTGTAGGTTTTGATTGAAATCTTCAATTTTTTGCTCTTGTGTTCTTTGTGTACACGTTCTGTGTAATTTGTTGTCGGAAAACAAATTTTTTCCATGGAATGCATCAATGATTTTTTTCCATTTTTAATGTAGTATTAAATCTTAACAATTTTTTTTTCTGAAATTGGAAATCCCCATTTAACACGTAATGAAACTGGCAGTTATTATTAACAATAGATATACTAAGTATTTTAAAGTTGACAGTTAAAGACAATTATGTTGTTAACTATAAAGGTGAACGTGATCAAATATATGTTAGGTTGTTAATATTGATACAGAATGAACAAAATATTTTGTTTGTGGTTAAGTTTATATAAGTATAATACTGAGATTTTATCTGTAATATGCTAAAATAATAGAATAAATAATGTGATGTGCAATAAATTACATTTATTTGATTATAAAAAATTATCTTGGTGTTGTAAAATTATAAGAATTGGAGAAGTAGACCTATTCAAGATTCTTTTATATCAAGGTAGTCAGTTCTGAAATGGTGTAGGAAACCAGAGTGCCCCGAGAAACCACCATTTTAGCAATTAAACTGACGAACTTCATCACACTAGAATTTGCCTAAACATCTTTGGACCTAGGTTGTAAGAAGGCACTGTGATCGGTAAGCCCATGCTTGACCACTTGGCTTCAAGGGCCAAGACTGAAGAATAAAATTTACAGCTGAAAAATATGTACTTGGTAACAGCCAAAGCAATAAAAACACAAAGCAATACAAGTTAATCATAATAACACGGCTAAACAAGACAATGCATAGGAGAGATAAATACTTATTAGGATCAGGTATGAGAAAATTTTTGTCATTAAAAGGGCACTGAATCAAATGTCCAGAACCATACTTATTATTTAATAAGCAGTAATCTAAAATACACACTTCTTAAAATAAAAATAAGCCTTTTTTTACCAACAATAATGAAGTTATAGCCTTTGCATGTATATGTAATTCGTATGAAATTAAAGTAACGAAGTACTTTTTCAAGCTTTTTTAAACAAATAGTGTTTATTTAGGAATAATCTATAACTTTGATTTTCTTATAGTTATAATACCATATACAAGAGGAAATCATAATGCATTGAATTATAATTGTGCATACTGATCCTGGACACCAATTTTTATAATGTACAAAACAATGCCCGTATATTTAGAACAATTTCTGTGCTAAAATTCATAGTTTAGTACAAAATAATGCAAAATGAAATTGATAATAGAATTCTAGACATTGTTTTATAACCGTTAATTTTTTTTTTTTTTTTTTTTTAAATCTGTCTCAATCTGACCGAACAAAAATTGTTCCAAACTATCACACACAATACAAAGCCTCTGAATTTATGTTAATATGAAACCAGTGTGTAGCTCGGGGTTAAATTGAATTGCTTTAATATAATCTTTTATTAAGAGGAATTGTCCATTACCAGCACCTTATATGGCTAACAATTTCCTATTCCGTTTATAAAAAAACAAAAGATTACTTGATCTATATCATTTGAAGCTTGCCTTCTGTCATGTTAGTCAATTCCAAGTGAGAATCTTAACAAACAATTAACTAATTAAATCATTCTATTGGCTCATAAATATTGAACTAATGTTACAATTTAAAGGGCTTAATGAAACGTAAATCATTTGAACTCTAGTATGTGTTACGTTCACAGACAAAATGTATGAAACATGTTAATGAATTAAAAGTCGGCACATTTTGCTTTTATTAATAAAATATGTTTTCCAAAGTTTGGGATCATGATGTCAGCCAATTATGGCTACTAAAAGGACTTGAGGCCTCCATTGCTTTTTATTATTATTTTTAAAATTTTTCTAATCCTAAAAATCCACCATATTGTATTGTTTTAAGACAAGTACGCCTTATTACAGCCATTTGTGGCTATACCATAGTTCGATGGATAATCTTTAAGCGTCTAATTATGAAAGTGAAAAATGGTTATTTTTAACCACAACAGTTACAAGACGCTATAATACATTTGTACTTACTTTCACGGGACCGCTGGGACAGAGTCTAGCTTGTAGGTAAATTAAAATATCATCTTGTTTAAACACGAATTGTCCATGTTCATGAAACGGAAATATTTTTAGCTCTATTGTATCAATATTTGCTATTTTTAATTCAAAAAAGCATCTAAGCAAAGAAGTTACAAATAAAAATAATCTATTGGCTCAAATTCCGGTATAATGTTACAATTCAAATGTCTCATTGACACAAACCATTCGACCCTTTATAACTTTTTGGTTTAGAAAGCAAATATGAAAATTTCATTGAACAATAAAATAACATAGCAGAACATTTTAGAAAAGAATCGCGACGTCCCAAATATAGCTACACAAGAGTTAAAGCAGGTTGTTGTTAAATTTTAAATTTCTGTTTTATTTTTAATCACAAACCTACTATTTAGTGTTGGCCCTAATTCTTCTTGTCCCGTTCTTGTTTTTTACCGCTAGTGGGTTTGTTCATGACCATTTTAACGTCGTTAGCAGTTTGCATCTTGGCGAGTAATTGAATAGCTTTAATTATCCCCTGGCTCAACAAAATTGACGAAAGTTATACAGAATTTGATTCGTCCGTCCGTCCTCCTGGTCAAAGTTTATATTAAGATTTCAAATATGTTGCGGTTTATTAAGCGAAGATAACTTTTTTGCGATTTTGACAAGAGATAGTCAGTTGTAGATTTCAGCGTATTTAGTTTGACGATCTACAGCATGCTTTTCACGACTTTTCTGACATTCTCATTTGCTTCTCGTAAAGCAGCTGAATCAAGCATTTCAGCAATGACACTTAGTTATTCTGGTTAAATTTGATTGGCTTCGGATATTTTTAAATACTCATTGTTTAATATCAAAATAAAATCTGAAAAAATTGCGCCCCGCGGGAAAAAATAGTATCTTTGATGCTTCACTGACTAGGGTTATGTTTCATATGTTGATACCCAAAATGAATTTTTTGTTGCTTTACATTGCAAAGTCATGAAATTTAGCGTGAACATTCAATACAGAATGATCTGAGTAACAATTAAATGTAGGTCACTGTGATCCATAATGTGGTCTTTATTGACCTAGAATAAGTTAAATGTTAAAATTTTAAATATCTTTCCTTTTGCTTTATTAATTGCAGTCTTTTAAATTTTGTATATACATTACTGCATCTTCTATGCAGTTAAATAGGTAGATTACGACGACCAATCATTTCCTGATTTATTGACTCAGGTTAAGTTTATTGTTAATATTTCTAATCTCTTAAGAATAGTGATGTGAAGTTTTGCCAAATTGAAAACAGTAATGGCTAAGATACAGGACCCGGTTTCACAATCATTCCTTAACTAAGTTTCCCCTTAACTTAAATCTGGCATATTTAAAAGAATAATAATTTGGTTAATTGTTTAGATGTTCAGTTTAAGATGTCATTTTGAAGATCAATTCAAACTTTTAACATCTTTATTTATTTTTATCACAAATGTTCATTTGTAATCCAAAAATAGATCGACAAATCACTTTAAGTCAAGGAAAATCTTAGTTAAGGAATTATTGTGAATAATACTGGAATTACTGGAATAAGCATTGCTTTAGCAAATGTACAATTTTGCTTGTATCATCTTTTATTAAGAGAAAACGTCCATTATAAAAACCATACATCACCTAAAACGCTCTTTATGTTGATACAAACAAAAGGTTATTTGGACTACATTTTGTAAATGTTTGCTCTCTGTTGTTTCCATCAATTCAAAGTGAGCATCTTCACAAACGATCAAGTTATTAAAATATTCTACTTGATCGTAAATATTCCGCTAATGTTACAACTTAAGAGTCCTGATTGGAAACGTAAATCGTTCAATTTCTATTATTTTCTTTGGTTGCAAGTCAGATTGTTCAAACATTTAAATGAATAATGTGCAATTTATTTTCATTGATAAAATATGTTTTCTTTGTTAAAAACAATTGATGTGACCGGGAATCCATTAACTTTTCTCCTCAAGTAAAACACTTGATTATAGAGAAATAACCTTTTATATGTTCCGCACACAGGCAAGTGGAATTTGAAACATATACAAAATGTATAAGCATACTTCTATGCATAAAGGCCATGAAAAATTGCAAGGAAAAAATTATCATCACCTGTTTGATTAAGACGTTCATATAATAATAATAATAATAATAATAATAATAATAATAATAATAATAATAATAATATTATTATTATTATTATTGTTATTATATATATATATATATATATATATATATATATATATATATATATATATATATATATATATATATATATATATATATATATATATTTTTTACCTCGTGTAACAAACTACAGGCAATGCAAAATGTTTAATGAGAATGTTTTACGATTGTAAAATTGCAAACATCTGTTGTATGTATACCACCGAGTCCGGTTGACTATTGTTGTTTTTTTTTTTTTTTTTTTTTTTTTTTTTTTTTTTTTTTTTTTTTTTTTGAATGTAGGATACATAATTTTTGATAAATTAAATCAATGTTCGACAAAACTTCAGCAGATTGAATAATAATTGATAAAACAATGCAATGCTAGGGGGTTTTAGGTGTTTCATCACATTGTATCTTGTTTCCAATCATTTCTAGATAAGAAGAAACAAATATTTATTTTCGAAGTTTAGTGTTTTTATTTTCTATACATTAATTTAATTGATACACCATTTTATACAATCATCTCATGAAGTCCAGTTTCTCCTAAAAACGGGTCTCTATCGATGTGTCATGTGCTTCTTTTGAATTTTTATGAAAAAATACAATTCAAAAGTAGCACATAACAATTGCTACTTTTGAATTGTATAATTTCATAAAAGTTCAAAAGTAGCACATGACAGATGAAATGAGAAATACCGTTTTATTTATTCATTCATTCATTCATTCATTCATTCATTCATTCATTCATTCATTTATTTATTTATTTATTTATTTATTTATTTATTTATTTATTTATTTATTTGTTTATTAACGCAATCTGTAATTGTTGTCTAGCATTTTATCATATATCTATATTCTATTGCTATATCACAATCTCTCAACTAAAGATTAGCAAATAAGGAAAATAGATTATTATTATTATTATTATTATTATTATTATTATTATTATTATTATTATTATTATTATAACACCCTCACATACACCCCCTGTCCGTCTGTATGTGTTAATAGATCTATATTACTAATTTTAATTATATACATAATTTAATGTATGGATATGAATTTCGACTTCTGTGATTATCTGGTCATTATTACAAGAGTTATTGCCCTTTGATGCAATCTTTGACAAAGAAGCTTGGATGCAAATATGGCTTGATCTTTGACATCACTGATGTATTAGAATGCATGAGTGATTTTTTTAAAAGAAGAATTCGTCTTTAAATGGATAGAGAAAGCTTTAATTTTCTAACTCCTTTAACTTCATTTTAAATGAAAATTTTTAGGGTTTTGATATTGTTACAAATCTCAAGGTCAAATTACATTTTGCATGTAAAAGAAATAAAGTAAAGAGGATTCATGAAAATACATTGAAAGATAGGTCACATACTTAGCATTTTGCTTACTACTATGAATTATGTTCTAAATGGTTGGAGGTCTTTAGATGGCGCCTCAACTTGCATCCTCAAGAGTTCGTGCAAGAGTTTTATCAATTAAATGTTCCGAGTATTTTCGTCTTGTTTTGCTTTGTATTTCACACACACACACACACACACACACACACACACACACACACACACACATATATATATATTTATATATATATATATATATATATATATATATATATATATATATATATATATATATATATATATATATATATATATATATATGTATGTTTGTATGTATGAATGTATATCGTATACTGTGTCATTTTCCTAACAGTTTTATTATGCCTAAATAGCTAGCAATATTATATTTTTCTGACCATGTGGTTGATGGCGTTTTGAATCCCTTTATCAAATCTGTTAGCTACTAAGGCTATTAAATTATTCGTAATTATATTATGTTATCAGATCATCCCTAATTGACCCTTACAAACTGGACACAACATAATCATACCCAATACCATAACCAATCAGACGATTGTTATCATCGTAATAATCTGTCCAACACTGTCACGACATTCATAGTCTTTACGAGATCACCATCCCTCCAAAAAAGATGTCTTGTCTTAAAAAGGCATACATTCTCCCATAAAACATAATTGGTTACTGTTATGTTGATAAAAAAGATTTCCAATGGGGTGGAGGACATAATCAAAGGTTAACTGTTTCATGGTCAGATAAATGAGGGGTGTTATATGATTTTGTATTGTAAAGAATTTTAGTGCTTTTGTTTGAACAAGGATATTGCAAACAAAGTAATTAAAATGATATAAAAAGTAAAAAAACGCCTCTTAAAATAGACAAGGATTTTTTTTTATCTCGTCATGTTAATTTTTTTTTACTTGTTTTGAAAGATAAACGTTGTTTCAATAACCCTACTTTTACCGATTTTGGCTTAATTAATGTTATGCAAGTCATTTGACAATTGGGAAAAATAAATGATTTTTACTTATTGTATATCAACGTGAAATGCTGTAATTTAATAAACTTTCTAAGAAACAGTCATAGTGTTTTAAAAATTGAGTGATAAAAGATAGGAAGAAACAAAAAAGAATGAATAAGAAACCGAGACAAACACAAACACACACTGAGAGCAGCGATTACAAAACTATCCGATTTTAAATGAGTACTTGCTTTGACGATATAAATGTATCCAGTGACGTCATTTGACTTTTGTAGAATCCTTATTGTTTCGCTTATTTTACAAAACTATAAAATTAATACATTGTATATATATCGTGTTTTGTCGTCAATATATTTTATTGAGAAAACATTGTCTTAATAATCAAGTTAAGTTTGTTAAAGTCAGATAGTGTGTGTGTGTGTGTGTGTGTGTGTGTGTGTGTGTGTGTGTGTGTTATATTAAAGCTCGGACGTTTTTATTTACGCACACTACTGTCGTAAGTCGGAAAATTCGGCAAGTTCAAAACTACCGGCCGGATATATTGTTCTTGTTGTTGTCTTGTTAGACTGTTTATTATTATTTTCATTATTATTATTATTATTATTATTATTATCTCTTTTTTTTCATTTTTTCATTTACAAATTTCATTTTTCTATAATGAATATCCTTTATTTTCAATTGATAATGCATAATTATAGGCCGCTTTTCAAATTATTCTTTATTATTATTATTATTATTATTAATAAATTAACAAACTTCAGACTCCTCTTAGATATTACATTGGTTTCCTTTTATTCACCATTTTTTCTATCATAAATAATCCATGTGTGGTATTCATTAGTTTTGTCAAATTGAAACGCCTCTTGTCGCACCTTGCTCTGTGCAAGACCTACACAAATTAACCCTTAGCATGCACTGTTCCGTCAAATCACAAATTATGATACAATAAAAAGTAATAAAAAATACAAAAAATGAAAATAAAACCACAAAGTTTTTAAATATTGCACTCTATAAGGATTTATGTCAATTTCAATATTATCAGACCCGCATGTATTAATAATATCAAAGTACCTTCCGTGCACCCAAACATCTGTCAGTATACGGGACCAAAAAGTAAAGATATTCCCAAAGAAAGATCGTGAACATACTATATCTCTGTTGGTAAAACGACATGATCAAAAGTTGCTGAACTTTGTATTAATACTTTCAATCAATTACTTTTGCAGATTTATAGGTGACGTTAATCTGATACCTCGGAATTGCAAAAACTTTTAAAACAACATAGAGTGTCAATTCTGCGCATGTCTGCGTATGTCGATCGTCTTTTGTTATACTTGGTCGAAATTACGTGGCCGAAAAAAGAATAAGAAAACTGATTTGCTTAAACTTTAAACAAACCACGGATTCATCCTCTTGAGCTTAGAATATTTTATTTAAATTCATTTAGAAAAAAAACTTTCAATTTATGATTGTTAAAAAAATCCTTTCAACATGTAATGTAATTCAGACAAAATAGCATCTACTTTTGAATATATTCCTATAAAAATTTATTATACTTCCTAGCTTTTCTGCTTTTTATCTTTTAAGGTTTTTGTGAATGATTTATTATCATATTATATTTTTTTAAAATATTTCATTGAAAAAATTCAAAAATGTGTAATATGAAAAAAAATAAGTTTAAGTTATTTAAGTTTGATAAAGCTAGCAGTACAACCGAACATAGTTTAATAGCCATCGTAATAGATGTAAAACAGTGTGAATACTTATATGTTTAATGTTAATTTTCTAATTTCCAATTTTGGAAAACTCCTTTCAATATTGATATACATAGACAACAATTTAAATGGAAAAAAGATGTTTTTTTTTCTGAAGCAGTATCATATTCGAAAGTTTTGTTACGACATTGGCGATGGTGCTTGATAGTCGACTTAACATGCAGATTGTGTAATAACACATCGCCATTAGCTATTCTAGCGTTACCTAATAATCCTATTTACCGCTGAAATTTGTTACAATGAGTCAACACAAACAGTTAAAACAATATCAAAGCTCCAACTGCTATCTGACGCCTCAAATCAAGCATCACTTTTATATCATGTCGTCTGCTAAAAAAGCCGTCAAAAGTGTCAAAGTTACAGTTGTTGCAGTTAAAAAACTTCTGGCATTTGCAATCATGCATTATTTATTTAAGTGAATATTGTCATGTCGATTGTTAAAATGGCGTCCTTTGAAGCCAATAAACATGTTTATTAAATCATAAAAACTGGAATAGCTGGTGAACCGACAAATTGCAATCTAATTCACTTTAGTTGCACAATCTGGTGCATCATAATAAAATTTTCCAAACGAGCAATAAACTCCGTTGTTTATTGGATGTCTTTAAGATTACACTGTTACGTATTATGCAATTGGGGATTGCAAAAGCCCATCCATATTTAACAAAGTTTGTTCATTATTTCGACCGACGTAAATGAGAATATAGTAAAGAAAACGTTCATTTTCATTAATTATTTAACAAAATCATAAATAATATTATAGCATATGCAAAACTTAAAAAAAACTGGGTATTGAATTTTTGCTTGATTCTGAATTATACAATGTTTGTTCATAAACTACTCAGCAACGTATTTTTTTCAAACGTTACTTGTTATAAAAATTCTTTTCTACCAGAAATACTAGAAAAAAAATTCAGTTTCTGTATATTCCTGTATACCGGACTTTGTCATAATAGTTCGTTTTGTCGGGGGTAGTTCAATTTCTATTTTTCGGCTTATAACATGGGTACTGGGTACTTAAATTGTCTTCTTCAATGCCGGTACAGCTATCACAATTATGTCTCTTACAACCTTAATTGGAGTGGAATAGAGTAATGATGTTTTACGCCTCAGTCAAAATTCTTTTTTGAAATCAAGGCGGTTAGTAATCAGGATGGTGGGGAAAATCAGAGTTCCCGAAAAAACCACCGAACTTTGACAATCAAACTGAAAAACTTTCTTGGACTACAGCGAGATTCGAACGTATAGGCGGATGACATCCGTACAACCACTCCGCTACCGGGCCCACCTACATGAGTATCCAAATAGAAAATAATGTGAGAAAATATGTGGAAATACTGGCCCGAATATCTGACAGTTAGGTTTTTTTCCCACAACTCCAGAAAAAAAAGTTGATCTGAGTAAAATATCTTGACTGGGCTGTAATACACAATCCTCATTCCCAAAACAGCTAATTATAAGTGTACGTGAATTTGTTCGGGTGACTTATTTAAGATTGCATAAGGATCTAATTGAACACAATCAATTAAGTCATTAAGTTCATAATATTAAAATCAGATTTTACTTGTTGGGAAGAAAAATATCTTTTCAGGTTTTAATGAAATATGCCCCTAATCAAATATATAATGTTGCTTTACGGCGTATTACCCTTGTCAATTACACTTAAATCCCTATATAGATGTTAATTGCGGATGAGTGATACATCGGTAACGTAATTATCGCAATAGGTTCAATAATCGGTAACGTAGATTTCCGCAAACATGCAGCTAAACATTTGTTCTAAATCACAGGTGATAATTTAATATCCTGACCGACAATATCCCCCGGAAGGTATCGAATTTGCCTCACGCTGTAAAAAATCATAAAAATTACTAAATAAGTGAATAATTCGGACAATTAAGATAATAAATGCCCTTGGTGTTAGAACATGCATCGTATGTAATTGCATTACACCTGTTAAAAATCTATATCCTAAATAGTTAAATGGTTTGAAATATGAGGCGGAAAACTTAGCGAGACATAAAATAAAAGTTACCATATTTCATCAAAATTTTAATTTACACGAAACCAGGATATATAAATTACACATTACAGTATAACAATTGTTAAAAATTACCGCGTGATAATATTATGAGAAAATATTAGTATACAATATGTACTTTAAAAATCTAATAAGAACCTAATTTTGCTGTGTAAAGCCGTTTAATTATAATTATCACATGAATGGAAAAAATAGATATAGAAAAAAAACTGTGTTTGACATTGTTTAATGAAGAAATGTAAAACCGATAAGCATTTAGAAAATAAAAGAGATTCTGAAAACACGATTATATCGAACCATTAAATATTTTCTTAATTAAATGAACTAACTTCAATTTCAACTTTGTTTCAATTTTAAATTTAAAAAAGATGATTGTTTCTATAAATTAAACAATAAATATTTTTAATTGTGACAAATTAAGAGTTTTCTATCTATCTATCTATCTATCTATCTATCTATCTATAAATATATATATATTTATAAATATATATATATATATATATATATATATATATATATATATATATATATATATATATATATATATATATATATATATATATATCCTATTTCTGAAATCCCATTAACCTCAATTTCTGTCGTTATTCATTTAACCTATATTGGATAAATTTTCACTCAATTAAAAAAGAAAAGTTTTAAGATACCAATTTTAAGGAAGTTGTGACTGAATGTATGCCAGGATCTTATCGATTTTCTACAAGTGCCCACATCCCACGTATAATTGTTATTCTTAAATATTTAGGAAATATGTGCTACTTTATTATTTTATAAAAATTCAAAAGTAGCACATAGCATATATAATATTTTATTGTTTGCTTAAACAACGAATAAAAGTTCGAAAATGAACTGTATTTAACAAAAAAAAAAAAAAAAAAAAAAAAAAAAAAAAAAAAAAAAAAAACAAAAACAAAAACAAAAAAAAACTTTCGTTTAACGAGCCTAAATGCGAGTAATGCTCGAAATTATCTGCCATGTTCAGTTAAAACTTGAGTCCGAATTTTGCAGTGTACTCTCCTATGTATTCCAACTGGGACATTTAATTGCATTCCTACATCAAACAAATGGCATGAAATGCCGTGAAATCGTCCATCACAATTCCGTCTATATTACCATTCACTATAAGATGTCTGATTCTAACTGGCATCGCTTGGGGAAACGAAATGACTTGACAACGTCTGAAACATTTCCTAACTTACATTATTAGCGCCATATTAAATGTTTCTAATAGTGTGATTACACAGTCATCGCTTTCCGAATGAAAACATAAAAATGTAATTATTTTGCACCTGCAGGCACGGATTGTGAAGTAGTAAGCAATTTCGACCCTTATATGACTCAACAAGTGGCATGACAAAGACTTCTAAAGGGCTTAAAGCGTAAAACCTAATTAATTATGACTCTTACAGAGGTTTGAAATAACATTGATCAGCCTTAGAACTTAGATAGTTATGAGGTAACAAATTGAAATTACAATGGAATTGAAAATAAATTGAAGTTAATTGGAAATGAAGATTGAAATTTTGATTATATTTTTATTGCTGACGTAATTTGGAAAAATTGAAAAGACTACTTGTGTAATACAACTGTGTTTTCGATTGGTTAACATTTAAGATTTTCATTAAAGTTAGGTAACATGTAGTTATTTAACGGGAAAGGCAGAGAAAACTTTCATTTTGTTCTTAAAATTGGTTTGACTGTTTCTTAAAAACAGACTAGATTTTACAATCTTTAGTCATAAGCATGAATTAGAAAGTTGAGAAAAAATGAGAGAGAGAGAGAGAGAGAGAGAGAGAGAGAGAGAGAGAGAGAGATTGAATTTGACGCCAAAATATTTTTTTCGGCTTTTAATACAGTCTATGCATATTATGTAAGCAATTCAAGAATTAAGTTGAAAGCAGGAAGTATAAAAAGTAAACAAAAAGCGCTAAAAATAATATCAACCTTACAACCATAATTTCTGTTTTTATATGGCATATGCATGTCATATAAGCAATCCGAGAACTTAATTAAAAGCAGGAACTATAAATAAATAAATAAGTAAATAAATAAATAAATAAATAAAACAAGTAACCAGAACAATAATGTTTTTGTTATAAAATTCTTTGGATTGAAATTCAGTTCAAAGATCTTGGACAGGTGCTTTCAACAACTGTAGAAAAACAGTTATTTGCTGTTTCTTGTAAATAAAACATCTCCCAGAGTGTAAGATACATAATGAAGGTGATGCTCAAGTGTAGTTAAGTGGGTGACAAAACGGACGTCAACCCATAAATGACTTAAAGGCGACTTATAATTAGTTTAAGAGCACTTTGTTAAAGCATCTTCAAAGTGATAAATTATATTTATTGTAAGTTATACAGCTAATAAATATCGATTACGGAACATTACAAATATAAAAATGTCAATAATGAAAATGGTATTTTTATAGACTCTATTACACTATAAATAACGTTTTTCAAGACTAACTGAGTTTTCTATTACTATCACTTTAGGTAACATATCATTTATTATATTGAAGTCTGGTGCCCTATCAGTAAAATCAAATTAAGTAGCTTTTTATGACTATTACTTTCAGTCCTATACCCGGATGCTATTATATTCGATATTGCACGAAATAGTATTTGTATTCAATATTTGACAAGGTGTCAAACCGAGTCTAACCTTTAAGAATGATAGTGCAGTTTTCTTCTTATTTTTCTGCTTATATCATTTATTGAAAGATTAAGAAACAAACCTATGTTAAGAATTTTAATTGTCATCTCGTTCCATTCACATATGTCATATGTCCCGTTCTAAACAGTTTCAAGCGCCATTCTGAACAATTATGCAAACTTACCGCACGGCTATTGAATAAAATTCTGTCGTGGCTTTCTAAATTGATGTAAGTATTTCACGTATTGTACGGATAATCGCATTAATCTATGCTAATATGATACAATCCAGGGGACTTTAATAAAATAATATGAATTGTTTTGCAGACTCGATGTCTTCACCCTTCCGGCTGTATATGTTTTGCATATAAAATTTGAAATTCATCATGAAGGTAAATTTCAAATAAACTGTTTACATATAGAAAGAATCATGCTTACCAAGGAGAAAACTATACAAGACATGTCGTAATTCATAAAAAAGCTATTTTACACCATAAGTTTTTATAGAGTCTGATAGTTTTCAATTGTTTTGTTTCAATTATATTTTTTAATAACTCGTTTTGTTTGTTTTTTTCTTTTTTACAAAGATCATATTCTAAATTCAGTTAAGGAAAATCACCTTCCGCAAATTGTTATATTTGTTGTCTCATTTAATTCTTTCACAAAATATAAAATATATTTCCAAAAATATTTACAAAGTATTTTTCATTTTTTCGTTGTTGGAAATTCAATTACACTGACATTCAATACAAATTTTATTTTAAAAAAAACACTACAAAATCTCATGTTATTATCAACAGCAAACGTAACCAAGTACAAGACACAATACAAGTTCACTGATAAAACAGTTAATCAAATAAAAAACTTTAACACATATTTCTTACAAACTGCTTACAATTAAATTGTTGACGCAAGAATATTGCAAGCCTAGGCTAATCAAGGCCCTTAAAAAGTTTTATGGCCGTCATCACAATATTGTTTATAAGTATGTAGTCACTGTATCCAAATTTATACTGGATATATTTGACTTACCATAGTTCTTTTATTCCTCTGCACGTGACGGGTGTAGCTAGCCAGACAGGAGGTGCTTACCCTTCTGGAGCACCCGGCCTCACTTCCTTGATGGAAGTTCACTTGTATAACTAATTTTGCCAGCTTTTCAAAGTTTTACTTTGTTTTTTGGATTGTGGTTTGGACAAGGACTGGTATGTTTGTTTTATTTCATCAATTTTTATAAAACTTTCTAATGGAGTAATTGTTCAGCGGCAAGCATAAAGTAAAAATTTCTTTAGATATTTTCTCAATATTGACGTTACTATTGTCGATTCTTTAGTCATTTATAATACAGACACTATACAGACTGGTTATGGGACCACAAATATTTCTTATTTGTGAATTCGAAATAATTTCATTCTCATCTGACAAAACCAAATATTTGCTTACACTTAGAAGGATAATAATAATAATAATAATTCAATAAACAATGTCATCTAATGTTTGTGTTGAAATGACCACAAAAGCTGACAACTCGACACTGACCATCAAGTATGATATCGTCACCCACGGCTACTCTCTAATAACAATGTCCATTCTCCAGAAATGTTCAAAGCTGGCTTATTATTCCATGATATAACCCGAGTACAGCACAGTTGACTTGTTAACAGTTAATTCTCGTCACATGACTAATTCAAAACTCACTATTCTAGATGTGGCTAATTTGTCGGAGTATCTAGGTGACCACAATTGAAATTGACATTTTTACTGACCATCTAGATGTGGTCAGCATGACGTCATAACCAAAGGCTATTATCTGGCATAATCTGCTGTTTGAACAATGCAATGCTTTGCTTTGTAATGTCAGTTTCAGCATCAACTAATTCTTAATCAGTCATTTACTAATTATCCACAAAAACTTAAAAAAAATACTCCCCATTTTAAGGTTTTAAAAATTTCCATCTCGCCGGTGACTGTAGCTACAATATAGAAAGATATTTTTGTTCGTTAGCGGCGTTGGCATGTCAAATCCAAGTCATCAGTTGCACTTCATAAATCGATTTGAAAATAGATAAAACTAAGACATCCATCGATCTAATAAATATTCTAACACTAGTCGTCAGATCATAACCAGAATTCTGAATTTATGGAGGAGAAAACGAGCCACCTTAAGCATTGAAAAAGACCGCAATCAATGTATATGTTTCGATAAAACGAATATTTAACAAATATTTCATGGGGTTGCAGGCTATATCGCAGTTTATGGACCGGGCAGGCACCCCGAAAATATTATATGGACCGAAGCGAAGCTGAGGTCTATATTGTATTTTCGGGGTGCCTGCCCGGTCCATAAACTGCGATATAGCCTGCAACCCCATCAAATATTTGTTATATTATACCGAATGGATACCATCTCAAAATAGGCATCAGCATTTTTTTTTTTTTTTTTTTTTTTTTTTTTTTTTTTTTTTGGAATTAATTAATTCCTTTAGGACGATGATTGTTTACGTATTACAGTTGCCGTTCCTGAATAACTTTGTATTAGCGTTAATACACTAGTTTAACTATTCGGGTTAAGATGCTGTTTTTTGTTTAGTCTAATTTTACGTCATCAAGGACAATCGTGTGACGTAAGCAAACATAATACCGCCCGGAGCCTCCGGTCTATATTGCAAAATATCGCCCGGAGTAAAATCAATGCATTTATTAGAAAAACAAATTATGAGGTATAATATAATAATAATAATAATAATAACCTTATTACTTATGCAAGAAAATAGCATGAAGAATTTTATAAACTTCACAATTTTCACAATAAAAAACGTAATTAGATGAGGTATTTAAGATAATCACCATCGGTTGCAGTAATATTACACGGTGTCTTTATCATTTGCCTTGGTAATTTGAGATCTTGTCACTTCTAATACAACATTGAATGCATGTTATTTTCTATGTAAAGAAAAGGCCAATTACCCCATTAACCAGACGCGGCATTATGACCTTACCAACAAACATTTCGTTTGAACAATATCAAAAGTTGCCGGTTTTTTGTAAGTTTTTCATTTCTCTGTGATTAAAAGGCTAATAGCTTCGTTTTAGAGATGTGGAATTGCTATTGAAAAAAATTGTTTAAACAATGTCAAACATTGATATTTTTTGCAACTTTTTTTTTCAATTTGGAAAAAACGGCGCATTTGCGTTAGCTAGAAGGATAGTTTTTAAGTTGTCACTCTTGTTGGTATAAGGGATTTGATGTGTCAAATTTGACAATTTTTAATCTATTTCTTGTTTGTCCTTCCAAAGATTAATTATTTTGTGTTTATTTTCGTGCAAGTTTTAAAACATGATTTTTTTTGTCAGATGTTGCAATTTCTTTTGAAGAATTAAAGTTTTGACATTTGACGTTGCTAACTCAAAGAAACAGATAGAAAAAAAAGCCTGACAATAGGATCTGGCGTTTTAATCATATTCCAGTGAAACGGCATACTTCTAACAAAGTCATGGACTTTTGTTCATAAATTGCCCTAGAGAAGCGCAACTGAAAATATTTACGTAACAATTACCAGATCTGAAATTAGATTATTTATTCAAAGTCAAATGCAAGAAGTTGATGTTTTAAATATACAGAATTATTAGAAGAATACCCTCTTTTTGTCGAAATATGATCTAAACAAAAGAAATTGTCCTTATTCTTTTCAGATACCGTTATTAGGTGCCCAAGTTTTTTAAACTTAAATTTTTAAATAATCATGCTTTATTTACTGAAATTTTTAAATAATCATACTTTATTTTTAATATATTTTATATATACCCCCAACAATTAACACTATAATAAATAGATTTTTTCAAAACTTTCATTTCACCATTACTAAATTAAAAGCACTTTCGTTTTTCGTAATGTATTTAACACGCAGTGAAATTTTTAAATAATGTTTTATTCTTACTGAGTGTAGCCGTGGTGGATCGAAGTGATATGGGCCAAACGAAAGTGAGAAATGTTGCCGATGAAGTGTCCTTCAGCGCTGTGGGTCCAACGCAACTTTAAACATGTTTTACATTGCTGTAGAGTGTCCTTCAGCGCAATGGATCCAACATAAGTTAGAAACGTTTTACATTTGCCGTAAGGAGTCCTTAGCGTTGTGGGTCAAACTTGTTTCATATTGCCGTACGCAAGTTAGAAATGTTTCACATTGCCGTGAAGTGTCCTTCAGCGCTGTGGGTCAAACTTGTTACATATTGCCGTAATTGTCCTTCAACGTTCCTCAGAAACTATATTTCACTGATTAAGCTATTTAAAACATCAATCAAACTAATATCAGAACATCGTTTGGAAAACTGTTAAAACAAAATCACTTAAAATGAATGATTTGGGAACAAATTAGTTATTCGTAATATCATTTATGTTATATATGCATGCCACGACTTTGTTTTAAAAAAAAGCAGTTCAGCGTACCTCACCACATACAATAAGTTGTTTTCTTACGTGTATTCTAAAATGTATCTTAACGCCATAGACAAGGTATATTGAGCTCTAAGATGTAAGATTATGGAGGAAACTGAATTATCCCGAAAAAAAACCCTACCAAACATTGCCAAATGTACTTGCAAACTTTTAAATAGATGGTGTGATCTGCATGACCATTCGGTAAAAACGGAAAAAGTGCTATTGCTGGCAACTGGTTGTAACATAAATTGGTTGATTGGCGACCTTAAAACTTTTTCTTTTTTTTTTTTTTTAGCCTTATTAATGTTGTTGGTTGTTCTTTTGTCAAGAACATGCCGCTTTGCCATTTTTATTTCCTCAATCATAAAAGCTACATCGTTCAACAATTAGCGTTGTAATTGTCTGACCTTCTATTGGATATTAGTACTTAAGATCGTTAATACAGCTAAGACATTGTCTTTAAGTTTAAAGGTATCCCATTCAATTATGCAGGTACAAAATGAAATTGGCATATAACATTTATAAAAACAACTTTGTATTTTCTATTTTTAATACAAAGTCTTTTTCACTGACAAAGTTTTAAGTTATAATGGTGTCACAATTTGAATTTCCTCAACCAATTAAATTAGCCTCACACCATGAAAACGTATTTTACACAGACATAATAATTCAGACTGAGTCTTGAAATACTAACCATTTTTGAAAGAGAAAATTCTGGTTCCGGTTCTTTTGTGTTGTTGCGATACCAAAACTTTCCTGTTTGTAGAAAAAAAAATAACTGTACTTTACACATAATTACAACCACTGCTACATTTAAAGGAGAAAATTTTAATTTATAGCACATTTTGGCATTTGATCCATTTGTTTTGATATTCTTACTCGGATCAACTTAAGATCAAAGGGTTTCCTACTTAAGAATTATTTCTCTTGCTCCAAACTTGTTATCTCTTTTAATTGTTTTTGTAAAACGGTTTTTCTTTATTTGTAATTAGAGGCAGCAAATATTTCAGATTTTCTTTGTTTTATTTAATAGGTTAAAGAGTAAAAGAGAATTTTATACCACTGCTCGTCATTTGAATATTTTATTTATTGAAATCAGGCGCAGGGTTTTTTTCAGAGGAAAGATAAGATTTGATTGCCTATCTTTGTAATTTATCTGCAAAACAAATATTTCACCGTTTTTGTTTTAATTCATTCTACGATGTGACATGCGATATGAAATAGAAATCCCATTTTAACACTTTGACAGATGTCATTTAAAGAATGCCGTAGCATATGCATAACAATTGATCTCCATACCATATGTGTTTGATCAAGCACAGACATTCTGGTCGATGCTCTAATCACAAAAGCAAAGTTAAAACTGTTATATTCAGTTAAACATGTTAAATTCCAGCAGGGAAGTGAGGCCGGGTGATCCAGAAGGGTAAGCAACTCCTGATAAGCTAGCAACACCCGCCATGTGCAAAAACTTTTTGAGAACGCAAGGAATATTGGACTATTGGATGTCAAATCATTTTAGGATCAGTTTGGATAAAGCGACTTCATACTTATCAACAATACTGCGATGACAGCCATAAATTTTTTGATAAGCCTAAGCTTGCGTTTGTCTTATACCGATTCCTTACTTCGTTCGTTTGTCATGATATATCTTGACTGTTTTTGTGAATGTCAAAACAATATTGTCAGCTGAAACATTTTATTTCAATATGTATAATCTAAATACAATTTATTTAAAGTCCACAGCAGTTTTTTTTTATTTTTAACATCGCGTGTTAACATACTATGCCTTGTAGTGAGTAAAGGTAAGTTTACTTTAAGACTCTCTTCCCTTCTCACGACAATGCTGCAACACTGAAGGTGTATCACGATTTTGCTTTTAAAATTAATCAATATATCTATAAGACCTCAAATGTTTTGATTTGGAAAAAAAGATTTACTTATTTCCTTCACTGTTTGAAATACTGAACATTTAGGAATTTGGTTTAAAAGTCATAGCCAATTTAAATCTTTTGTTTCCATGACGAATTATGGATAAATACAACTACCTGAGTGACTTTGTACGCATCAATGTGCCCCTGCGCCATGAAGAAAATGATTATTTAAGAGCGTCATCATTAGGATTAATTTTAGCTAATTTTGAAAGTGAATACTTTTGTGTTTATCATTCTCTAACCTTCGCTTTAGACATGAAATAATGATCTGTAATAGCAAAGCAATGACATTCAATCTGATATTTAAAGACATCGCTATATGCAGCTTATTTTTACATACGATTCAGATATTCCTTGTGGCATTTAAATTAAACCAAAATTAAACAAGAGATCAACCTTATTGGAAATAATTTCAGCTGTTTTCAGTTAAACCGAGTTTTGTAAAACTATTATTGTAATTAAATGTAGATTCTTTTGTCTTAGAAGCTTTAAATTAAAGTAGAATTTTATTTCCCAATATTTCACAAGATGATTAAATTAATATAGATTGAAAACCAAATAATTGAAAATGAGGGATATCAATTTTTCATTGTTGAAAAGAATGATTGTTTTTAATATAGATAAGTTTTTTACTTCATCTTACGTAAAATTTTCACTGTTCATTTCTTTTAATTTTTATATGTCAAAGAGCAATTTAATGTAAAACAAAATAAAATATCTTTGAATCTTTAAAAATAGTTTTAGAAGCATTACATTTATTGTAAGTATTTCATGTGTTTGTTTGTTTCTTTTTTTTTCTTTGTAATTAGTTTTAAAATTATGAAGATTTCTGAAAAATGGGCTTATAAGAACGTGATGTAAAAAAAAAATTTTAAAAAATACGATGATTAACTCAAAGTCATGATGAAATCTACAAAATGGCACGAATTGTTCTCAATCACAAGTGACCAAACCACTAAGCACTACAATTTAGTCTCAGTTCTTTTTCACTTGAAGTATATTTCAAATGTTTAACAATAGTTATTCCTAACAAAGGGAATTAGTAAGCAAAAGTTCTAACTAAAATTGAAATGAAATTCTTCCCGTTTCTTTGACGACGCTGCAGTGCTTAAATTATATCGCAATGGAGTTGGGTTTTAACTCAGAAATATGTACGAAAACTATGAATATTGATTGTGTTTGGAATTAATAATGCTTTATATTTTTAACTAAGTATCCAAACTTTATTACAGTCCATTTCATTCTTTTTGTGATCATGACTTAAAGTCTGCAATAGGCCAAAACGCTATGAACAATGATTATTTAGGAAGCTTTTAATTAAGAAGTTTTAGGTCATTTTAGGATGGATTCTTTTGTGTTTAGACATATTTAACCTTTGTTACAGCTATAAAATAATGATATGTAATTAAGACGTAATATTAGGATAATTATATCCGCCCAGTTATTTAAAAGAGAAAATTGGTATTTGTAATTTCTTTTAAATATATGGTCCAGATTTTTTCAGAGAGATAGAAATTAGACCAAATATTATCCTTATTTAGAACAATTACTGATGTCAGTTCCACGATTGTAATTTATAACAATGATTTTTAATTTGTTTTCAGATTTTTTGTTTTATTTTGAAAGCATGTTAAACAGAAGACCTAAAGAGAAGTTTATACCGCACTCTATCTCTAGATTATAATTTCAATCAAATATACAAAATCGGGCTTAGTGAAGACAAAGTACATTATTTTTGTCAGAGAAAAAAATGTAGTTTTAATTCATATCATTCCTTTTTTATCAAAGATGCAAATATTTCACTGTCAGTTTTTTTTTAATTTGATGGCTGAAAGTCCTTCACATAGAACGAAAGAGAAGGAAAAAGGTTCTGAAAAATGAGTTAAGGCTTAACAAAACTGATTTTTAATGTGACATTGGCTATTTAAGTTAAATCATGTAATCTCACTTAAACCCTTTGGGAGAGAAGATAAAGTGACATTAACTTGTACTGATATTGTTTTTAGAATGTAATTTATGGGACAGGCTGTACCAATATTTTTCCTGTCAAAACAAAATTCTAACTTGGAAACTTTTAAGTTACATTTTAATATTTTACATCAATGTTTATTAGTCTTACATTCATTAGTCTAAATTCATTAATTTGCAACTGTTTGGCGTATGTTAATTAGTCTATCAATTTTTTGGCCCCTAGTGTCACTGATAAGGAATGATTTTCCGAAATGTGCACATCTGGCACATCAAAATTTTGCAGGTATTTGTTATAAATATATAATATATATAAGTCTTTTCTGTGTTTTGCTTTGTTTAGATGTAGTTATCGAAAATCAAAACATTTCAAACGCAAACATAGGACAAAATCACTAATATTCATCAATTAGGTAAGTCCCGACACAGGGAAATAACTCTGTTCCACAGGACAAAATAACCGATTAGAAATAATAATTATAGAAAGAATAACATATTTAATTGTTAAATTTGCAATATACCATTATTAAAATATTATAATGTTTTAATTCATATAAATTGTTTTTTTAATAATTTTAAATATTTAAGATCGTAAAATTATTTCTATCGTTTGTTTTGCAAAAAAGGATAATGCTGTACAAATTTCCGCTAATTTTTGGGGCCTAATACAGACAATTTGAAACTTTAAAAAATACATAACGAATAGTCTTTGTGAAGTTTACAAACATAAATAATAAAAAATACTTTTAACATGACATTTTGATGATTAGAATTTTTTAATCACAATTTTTAAAAACGTAAAGGAGAGGGGAGTTAATCTTTTCCATGTCTAGAAAACAAGAACCCAAGCATATGATTTTTTAATTGCATATGTGGAAAATGAAACAAATTCCTTTTTTGTAGTTTTTGAAAGAAACGTATTTAACAGATTTACAAAATTTTTGTGGTAAACTGTGATCGAAAATGAATTCACCTTTGGCACTTTTTAGAATTTATGTATATCACATCATGACACGCCTTTTATTAAAGTATTGATTAAAACCATAAAAATTAAAATTGTTTTCGTTACATCTAGTTAATATTTCATTAATATTAAGCATGAAATTCGGGGATCTTTAGAAACGGGCATAAGATTGTTGAAAAGTGGGATAGGTTTAAAACATACACTACTGAAAGAAGGAAAACCTAAGCATAATGTATTGTTATATTATATTCAACAAAGAACATTCTAAGAAACTTTTGTGTGCAAAATTTGAAAAAAGATTCTATTTCGGAGAACTTTTTTGCCTCTAATGCCGGGAACTACCTTGGATTTAGATATATATAGATATATCTAAAAAGACAACGAAAATAACCATTGACTACATCGATACACTAAAGATAAAGCAAACACGATTAGAAAGGACATTGACATAGTATTGGGAATGATGATTACAAAATTGTCACCTTTTAACGAGCACTTGAGAAAATCCACAGTGATGTGTTTCTAGTATGTTTGCTAGAGCCTCATAGTATATTTGCGAGAGTCTCAACTATAAAAAGTGACTATAAACTATTGGTAAAGTCGTTAAATTTTATTTCTGGCCACTGTCAGTGGTAGCAATGTATATTTGTTTTAGCTTATTTGCCCCTTTTTTGTTTTGGTGTATATCTTGCTATTACCTAATGCATGTTTTTAAGCTTTAAATTGATTATTGCTATTATTTTCGACCTTCGATAAAAAAGAAGGTTCAGAACTTAGAAAAGATACAGTTCTCGAAAAGAAAATTACAAGAAAAACTTTTCTATGAAGCTACATTGAGACATTATTGTCATATTGTTTCTTTCATTGCCAATTGTTCACATAAAAAACACAAACCCCCTTTACATGAAAAGTCAAATAATTTGATTACAGAAACGACTTATTATCAGCTTCAAATTACAATAATTATATTTTTTAATCTTTATAATTATTTTAGTCATCGCTCAATGTTTAATTTACGGATTTTCCGTGCGTGATGTTGATTGTAAGATGTTGATTCATTTGGAAACATGATTAAAGACAAAAGTGAAACAATGATTTTTAAGATTGTGCTAAAATTAGTTTCCATCAATTATTCAAGCCTAGCCAGAACTTATCAATCCTTATTAGGACCCTTGTCACATTCCTATTGTATTGCGCAAAGAAAGGTCAATTATTTCTTTTATTTTGAAAAAATTGCAGTGTCATGTGCATCTCAACATATCTTTTCAGCTGCTTCACAGGGTAGCCATATTCTTTTGAAGTTCTGACTGTAAATATTTCCCTAGGCTTAACAATTCAAATTATAGCTAGTAATAAAATGTCTCAAAGGCCCGCGTTAATCCTTTTTTATTTTTTGGATTCAGCTAATTTAGATTTTCAAAATTATGACATTTTGAGTGTTTTATAATTAATCATCAACCACATCATCCATTTTTTTTAGATTTTCGCTAATTTATTTGATTTCGATATTGCATATAATGACAATTTTTGAATGTTAATTAACTATACACTAATCACAAAATTAAACGTTTTTCTTTTTTAGCTATAATCAAATTATTAAATCAAACTTTACTATTGTCAAGTAATATAATTTGACCATAAGTTTTGCCCCAGTTTCACAATCATTTGTTAATTAAGATTTTTCTTAACTTAGATCTAAAAATTCTAAAAGATATATATGAATTTGAAGCGTCAATTTGATAATCACTTCAAACTTAAATGTGTTTAGTTTTGTCAAAAAAATGTTTTATCATAGTTCTAAAATAGATTACCAAAATTTGCTAAAGGAAAATCTTTGTTACGGAACTATTGCAAAACCGGGGCATAGTCTTGTTAACGAATACTTTGTAAAGCAAATTAACCAACGTAAGAACAATGACACAATAGGAAGATATTTTTTAATTGAAATACGGATTTCTAGATTTAACAATAATTTTTAAAAGAAAAGTATGACAAAGAAACAATTGAAACAAAGATATGCAATACAGAGTATAATTTTAAAAGATAAAGAATGTAAGAAACAATTACAATCACTTTATTTTAACAAATTAGTTTTTTAATAGCAACATAAAAACAACTTCTTTTTAAAAAATAAAAAGTATTCTAAATTTTAAAGAGATTAAAAAACGCAAAGAAAATTAATTTTTAAAACAATTGATAATGATATATGTAAAAATATATTTGGTACACTTAAGAAAATGCATAATAACGATAAATCCGATCTGTAAACTCAAGCTCGGTTAAACCCAAATATTTAAATTTACCAAAATAAGGACACACATGCATAGTTTGTTTAAACAGTGCAATTGATATTTTGCATAAAATCTAATGTGCATATAATGTTGTAAAGGGCTGATTTATTTTAAAGTAAGCTTGAATAGCGATGCCATTTTCTAATTCCATATCGTTTCTAGCGTCATGTCAAAATATTTAAATGATGTTATCCTTTGGGATTTTTTTTACATGTTGAGTCAGTGAAGAATTTAGGCTAAGACGGTGATAAATTTAACAGTGCTAAGAAAAAGTCACCCTTTTGATTAAATATCGACAAATGATAAATTAAAATAGGCGATAAATTCATTTAAATATCATAACAATTTTATCATTTACAGAGCACACAGACAAAATAAATTGAAATCTAAAATAACCAAGCACACAATATGAGAATGCATATGACAACACAACAGAAAAAATCTCAACATTTAACTTTTAATTACCAAAAGTCATAAATTTCATATTTCCTCAGAGCAACGACAAAAATATTCAATACAAATTGTTGATCAACAGACATGAAAAAACTGCAAAGTGTTTGCTTGAGGCCATTTGAAGTCGCCAAGGAATTGTTTTAAATAGTCAAGAACGTTTTAACACTTTAAAAGCATTTGCTTGACCATAATTTTGTGTTTTATTATCAAATGGTGCTTTAAACCTTTACGCAAGGTTATCAACAAATCTGCTCGAGAATTTTAAAATCAGTATCTTTATATAAATCTGTTTTTCTTGGGTGTGTGTGTGTGAGAGAGAGAGAGAGAGAGAGAGAGAGAGAGAGAGAGAGAGAGAGAGAGAGAGAGCGAGAGAGCTTGGTTGTCTTGAATTTGTAATGTATTTTTTTAGTAACTGTTGCAATTTTGAGGGTAAATATCACATGTTAATTTTTTTAATTGGCTGAATGAAATCATTTTAAATTTGTCGTTTTATTAATTTTTGAATATTTCAAAAAAAAAAAAATCAAACATTTATAACATGAAATAAATCTCAAATCTTATTTGAAACATAATTGTCGAGTTAATTGTTTACCTAACCTATTCTACTCATATATTACTAGCAATGAATAAACCAATGAATACAATCGTCGGAGTTGTAGCTGGTTTAACATTGTAGTGAAAATTCTGATATGTGACAAACTACATTTACACAAGTGTTCGTCCAAAAGGAGTGATTTTACATCAATCTGTTCAAATACCGTTTTGCAGATTATTTGAGCGAGACTAAATTTTAGTGATTTTGTCAAGAAAGACAATTGTGAATTTTAGCTTACTACCGGCAAATGAATACCTGGAAAATAACCAGATATACGGGTTCTGTTCATCAGTTTTAGCCTTTGTTTGCTATTTCTATGATAAGCTTCTATTGTGTCAAGCAAGTATTGGTTTAATTGGAAAAAAATGCATTGAAAACTAAGGTTTGTTCGCTCATGCAAAGCATGGATTCATATAATTTTGGAACTTTAGACTCAATAATTTTCAAATGTTTGGCTTATGTTTTTATCAATCAAACTTGATGTCACTGATGAGGAATAATTGTCCGAAATGTGCACAAATGACATATCAAAATTTAAAATTTAACTAGTATTTGTGTTTTATATCTATAACCAAGTGCATTTTAAAGTAACAAATTTCTTCAATTTTTAATATTTCCGTAGATAAATGCCATCGTGAGATGAATACAACATCTGAGTATCTCAACTCACATGCTACACACGTTTTACGAACAATCATTATGAAGAGACAATACATATTTCATAGTTCAGGATAAAACTGTTACGGTTTCAAAATATGTTCCACCTTGCTTCCTAAAATAAGAAATTTGTTTTAAGTTTTTATAAAAACTTTTTCCCACTTTTTTGTAGTCACTTGACGTTGACTGGTAGTTAATTGACTGGTTAAGCAGAACTTTTCGTCACACAAATGTCATTCTAAAGTACAAATGACGTTTTTTAAACATTTCATTTAGGTATTTGACTTCATATGCTAATATTAGCAAAACTCAAATATAAAGAAATTTCACGCCAGAAAATGCGGGTTAATTAATATTAACTTTCTGGAACTAAGGGAATAGATCAAGACTACGAGTTTACCAACTGTCTTCAATTTCACTAGTGATTGCATGTTTCATTCACTGTGCCATTATTCGACAGACATAAAAGTGTGGCAGTAGATATTCATCACGGGCAACGAAGCGGAATGTTTTACAGCTGGATTCTTAAGAATACTTCAGGTCACGTGTTTGTCCTTTTTCTATTTAACATTTAGTCTTTGAACATGACTTCCCATGTTTCACATCTGATTGCATTTCAAAAGTTTTTCCAAATTAATTTGAAGCCACAAAGCAAATACTTAGATCAATTATTGATTGATTTTCATTAGGTTAAGTTATTTAAAAGCAAAATGAAATAACATGAAGGATTAGTTGGTTCTATAAAATAATAAAATTATGTAAACTTTCATACAGTATTTTTGGAAAGTACATGTCTTTTATAAGCATTGTAACAAGCAGCAAAATTGCAAAATAAGAAAATTTAAAATTTAAATTCACGAATAATATAATAGTATAACCATATGAAGAAAAGTATATTACAAGATTATGTGATATTTTTAAGTGTACATGCTTGTTTCTCAAAGCAAAATGGTTTTCAATAACTTCCATTATTAACTGCAAACCTGTAAGATGCTGGTAGAGATGCCATTATGCAGACATGGTATTACCTTTAAAAACGCATATATCACATCTCATACCTCCTTGTAATTATTTCTAATGCTTTTACAATGTCATTTCTTTCATTATTTGATAATGTTTATTACACCAAAGAATTCCATTGACATTTGGTTCAGGTCCCTGCAAAAGTATTATATATATATATATATATATGTTTTGTTTCTTTTATTTTTTATTTGTTATACGTTTGACCGTAAGGTATTCCATTTAAATTTCATTTAACTGCGCACAAATTTCGTTTACTAGTAACTGCGTAACCTTTTATACTACATAATGTTTTAATATTTCTTTGCCCAGAGTTTTAATTCATCCGATAGCACCAACTTTAATTAAAATTTTATCTCTACCTAACTTAGATAAAACGTTACTCTCATTAAGTTTTTAAGCACATGTGTCAAATTTTTCAGGTTTCAACAATGAATTGACTAAAATGAAAGTTTGTGTACAATTTGATCATGAATTAAAAGACTTTTGAACTTAATTGTATTTACACTGATAACATATCGTCCATTTTAATATATTCTTTATGAAATACAAAAAGCTTACAAAAACATCTTTATACACTTATAACCTATTTTTTTTCTATTCTATCACAGATGAAGTGAGTGTTTACAAACATAGGTCTGAACAACATACAATTATCTGCAAATTACATAATTATGTTATAACAGCAACATTTAATAGGAGTCTTGATAACAAAATTAAAATATAAAGAGCTAACTGTTTTGTTAAGAAAAATACTTATAAGTGCATTTTTCACCTAACATAACTACGTTCATTGTTGTTATTCGAGTACATAGAAATTATACATGTTTATCACACATACAGATACAAATCTATTAGTGTGTGCATTACGAAATAATTATCGATATTTAAGATATTAATAAGTGATCACAAATATGACACATGAAAAGGAAGAACACACACATCGACAGGTTTTTCTAAAAGTGTCATAATCCCTCAATATAGTTGTATTCAATAGGAATCATAAAGTCGGTTTTGGAAAATCGATAAGGTTATCAATTATTACCCAGACTTTATAAAAAAAGCAACACAAAGATTTATCTTGTCACCTTTTACAATCACCAATATACCTCATGTGGAGTTTTTAGCTGCAATTTCACGCGTTACGGTCGATTACAACATGCATCAATGTTTTTCTGCTGTAAAAAGAAAGAAAAACAATGCATGCTTTAATAAGTGACACTAAATAGAGCAAGGTATACTGAATACGCTAAATTCTTTTTAACGTCATATTGCTAAAAGTTTCAATAAAATGTAAAATGCTGAGTCAGATTGCAGAATCTAACCATAATTCTGTTTGCAATTTGTTTTCAATTTTCTGATGATATGAAGTCGTATGATTAATTTTATTTGAGTACAACTTAATATAATACTTCTTGTCATGTGCTTCTTTAAATTTATTTCATGCTATTTTTGTATTCGTATTATTTCATAAAATTTGAAAGATGAACATGTCACTTTTGTTCTGATAACAAGATAACTGTTGATATGGCACGGTATACATTGAAGTCTCTTAGTTAAAATTGTGGAACCGCACATTATTAAAACAATTTTGTGATTAGGTCACTGCAAGAGCACCTTAAACATAAAATATCTACAAAACGTTTCGAATAGGACCAAGTAAATGTAAAGTTTGAATTTTGGGTCAAAGAGAATAATCGTGATCTAGCAAAATTGAATGACAATATGTGAAAATCTCAAAATATTTAGAGAAATTTAACTTAACTGGCTCGAAACATTTAGAGATTACTTACCTGAAAAAGAAGGATGTTTTTGACCTTTGTCAAATGTTGACGGGACAAGAAACAACTCGAAGTTCCAGACTAGGGACCAAAATAAAATAAAGGTATATTAAACGGAGCCAAACCAATGACAGATCTCTTAGCTTGGTCTCTGACCCAAACCAGATATGTATAGAGCTCTTGGACGTAGGACTAGCTCTGGTAATTCGGCATTAATGTAGGGAAGTAACAAAATAAGATATAGGTTTATGGAAATTTCTTCATTCATAATTTCATTTTTTTTAATATTTTTATTGGTTAAATGTCTCTTTTGATTTGGACATGGACTGGTATGTTTTGGGTTTTATTATTAGTTTCCTATTTTTCTTATATCACTTACGATAATATTAGCATTTTCATTTATCTTAATACATTTATTAATCATATTTATCAAGCAAATTGTTATCCCAACCCTGAACAATTTTACAATTATCATTACGAAAATGAGAAAACCCACCAGGAATAGTAATAAATCACTTTAATATGGATAAAATATATTCCCTTTTGTGTACAAGAATGAATCTAAACATGATCTGAGGGAAATTTGAATCCAATGATGTCTTATTGAAAACGTTATTCACTTTTATGATGTAACATAAAGCTTTATTAAAACTTATGATTAATAAATGTATTGTAAGTCTGTGTAAAAATTATTTAATGTACTGATAAATATGATTTTTTTGTCGCCAGCAAGTATATACTGCAGAAGTTAATATCATTGTTAACACAATGTAAAATAGATTCTTTATTTAAAGAATTTTGTCTTTGAGAATCCTGTATCAAAATTAATATCGTGCATTATGAACAGTTATATAACATTCTCAAAAAAGCTCCCTTTGAATAATTTTTAATTTTTATAGTAACATATTACATGTATATTTTTCTATTATAATTATTATATGACAATAAAGATATGGCATATTATCTTAAACTTTAATAGATGAAACTTAATATATATGAGAGACTTATTGGATCATTGTAAGGTACAATGATAGTTTTCTTTTAATTTCAATTTTTAATTTTAATTTCTTTAAAATTGTGCATTTTAAGTACCGCTGGTTATGATATAGGTAGAACGATTAAGGGCTCTCTATCAATGGTATTACTCACATACTTCTGCGGAATTTAAATCTGTAGTATCAATATGTTTACTTTTTCATGTCTACTTTGTTTTTTGGTCCTGAACTATGTTCTTGGTTGCATTGCTGAATACCAAGTTTCTTTGTTTTAAATTATCTTTTTTTTTTCTTTTCTTTAAAGTATTATGAGCAGACACCTTGTTCTGTACAAAATTGTGTTCGGAATTTGTTGTAGCAATATGTTTGCCTTCTCATGTCTTGTTTGTTTTTGCTGATATTAACTGTGTTCTTGGTTAAGTTTGTGGTTGCTTTTCAATAAAGATTATAAAAAATAGCAAAGAATATTGTTCAGATTGAAACGTAGGTATTATCATGTATATAAAGTAGCAAAAATTATTTTTAAAAATCTACATACATGATTTGAACTTAAGCAAAAAATACAAAATAAGCATTTTTAAACCAATTGATAAATGAGTTTATTAAAGTACGAAATCTCGCACGCATTGGATATTATTGTACAAGTAACATTGTCTTTTTCAAAACACATAGATCCGATTACCACACAAGCATCTGCACACGGCATCTTTAATTCAAATGATAATTCTGGTATTGAAACTATCTGTCTGTCTTGTTACTTTTCAAGTACAAGTTCTTGAAATCTTCAATAATGAGTAAATCTAAAAACCTCATTACAATGTGATAATATACACGCGACACTTCTTACACAGATGCAAGGCATTTGTTAAATGAATTTTATAGAGTGTTAAAAGAGCTAAGAGTCTTCTCAGCTGTTGTTTAACAATGTCAAATACTTCTAAAAGATTACAACAAATTGTCCTGACGACATAACAAAATACAAAGCCAGATAACTAAAATAAGAAGTTTTATGATGAAATGTGGTACAAAACACGCATACGGGTAATTATGATCTCATTAATCAAAGTCCGTTACCGTCATCCATAATGTGTTAATTGACTGACAGGTGCTTGTGTCGGCTTTTTCAATTTTCTTAATTTTAATTATATCCTATCCGAAATTCCTTTTGTCTCAGTGACTTTTACCATGCAGCAAGTGTAATTTAATTAAAATTTCTTTCTTTTGACAACGGTATTCTAATGATATTTTTACTTAATTTTTATCAAGCAAGTTAAATGTTAAAGAAAATCTAAACTTTTCTGTTAACAAACATTTAAACATTCAAGTCATTTTACTATAGCTTAGGAATTGCAAACGTAATGTTGTAATGTTTGTGTATCACGTAGTATGTTTGTGTTTCATCAATAGTGTCAAATTATAAAACAGTAACAACTTCGTAACCTCGCTTATCACAACAGTATTTTGAAGTATCAAAATCTTTTTAGAGGATTAGTTAGAATTCCTCTTTTATACCGCTAATACTGTTGTTTTTCTAAAACAGGAAAATAAGTAGCAATGGTGTTTTTCATAAAAAAAGGTTGTCATGATTCTGTAAATTGACGAGAGCTATAAAAGAATATAGCAATTACAAAGAACATTAGCAAATATACATTCATTTCCCTAATCAGGCCTGCATACTAAAAACTACCCCGAAGGTGTAGACAAAAAGATCAATTATTGAACAAAAAGCTATTATAATCAAATATATGAAATGACTAAAATCCTAATCATAATTATGCCTTATTTGCATTTAACACATTTAATTATTACCGTCTACTTAAAAATGATGTCGTCTGCTATTTTTTTTTTTTGTTGCGGGAAAATTGTTCAACCCTTGCATAAGGCACTATCTATCGTCATTCAATTCATAATAAACAACCAGAAAAAATATCATGTATATGACTTAAAGCGAAATTTTAATTATGACATATTCTTATTTTATCACCCTTCATTATGATGTCTGCCTTTTTGTCGCATGGAAATTGCTTAATCTTTGCGTAAGGCACTAGTCATTGTCATTGGACCCACAAACCATGAATCAATTTAATGAAAGCCGACATCTCTTATTAGAACTACCCGTATGATTGCATTTATTTAAATATCATCATTAGCACATTGTTTTCCTTGAAGTTATATTCATATGGTTTAATTATATTTGTACATAAAAAATCCGTAATTGGAATTTTATACAGAGGACTCCGACAGCAGCAGACAGAAGTCTTCGAAGTTTTCAATGTTGGAAGAAATCCTCGTCACCGACATCGCATCTATCAGATGTGACGTGCGTTTTGTTCTCAAGTAATGGCAAACGTTTTAGAATCCATTCATCATGAATGATGTGCACTTTTTGTGAAGTTGAAATCTGATTTCCAATGGTTTGTATTCTGATTCTAACATTATCAACAGTGAACAATTATTAGAAATTATTGAGAAGAAAATACTAATTTTTACATTAACAAGACTCGGTCAGTTTGTGTAAATATATATCCTTAATCCTTTTTTTTTTTTTTTTCCTTTAAAATACCTTTAAAATTTCAGTGCAAAAGGAGTTAAGTCACTAACAAAAGGTACTTTGTTTCATAATAAAGCCTTCATTATGATTGAATAGATGAACATTTTCATTAGACTAAAGATGATCAAGATTAAGTGAATATTTGTTTGTGGTATGTTCTATTACACTAATTTTTAGAACCCTTTATTTCTTACTTAACTTTAATTTATGCATACAACATCACATTGGGGGTTGATTGTTGTAGGATCTTTTTAATATAAGTAAGAAAATTCATATCCTTGTGGGAGTGATAGACTTTATAAATTCTGCATTACACGCATAACAAATTATGATACTAGATGCTACATAGCATGATACGTAGTACAGATAGCGGAAAATAAAAAAGTCTGTGTGATGAACTGAAGGCAAAATATAAACGCTTAATTAAGAAATGAAACACAAAAAACCCAGTTCCATATCCAGGAATTGTCGGGTAGTATCAAGTGAATTGTATAAATAAGGTGGATGGAATTCAAATACCGTTTCACATATGTGAAGATGAGAACAAAAAGTCTGATATGACCTTGTGATCATATAACAACACATGGATTATTAAGCAATTAAAAAATAATACATAATTGTTCCAATCGTACGTTCTATGTTTGTTATTGGAGTCTAGAATCTAAACAAAAAAGTTATGTCACAAAATCAACTACCCATTTATTTGTCGACAATTCTTTAATTTCATCGAGCATGTGGCTTTTTGGCGTCAAAACTTATCGTATCAATCATTACATTATATGAAATAATTTTTTCATAAAATTTTATTTACACTTATTAATCACATACATTCTATATCGTTATAAAGTTTTATTTTACATTCAGAAACGTGCATGGCGTGTGCAGAATGACGTTACTGGATTCAAATTTCCATCAAATGAATGCCCAAATTAATTTTTATTCTTTAATTTCAATATTTAAAAAGGATAACAATTCAACTGTTGTTCGTTTTCTCGAAGGTTACGTTTCATTTCTTTAAAAAACGTTTTGTTCTGATGTTTTTTTTCATCGCTTTTTTGAAAAACTGGAGCCGTATTTATGAGTTGCATGTCATTAAATACCGTGATAAATGGATTAATCAATGTGTAATTATTTTCAAAATATATAATCATTTACAAAAAAGTATTAATGAAATTTTAGATATATAAAAAAGTTAGGACATAACATTGGTCCTTTTTGTGTGTTTATTATGTTCTAAAACTGCTAGAAAGTAAAACAAAACTAAAATTAAGGCACCTGTAACAAATTACTATCAACGCCCATGTCAGTATGTTCAGTGTTTCGGTTAAAGTTATGTATTGAATAATTTTAACTATTGATATATGTAACTGATATTTCATATCAAGAAAGCGTCTTAATAATCAAAAACTGTACCTATTTTTACCAGTCTACCTGGTATAAAACATTTATACTGGGAAAATATGCTAAATTGTTGCAAATGCAACCATGAACATAAAATAACAAACAAATGAATAAAACACAAACATACCAGCCCATGTCCCAATCACAATCCTCAAAGTACGAATTAATAACTTTAAAAACTGGTATATTTAGTTAAACACGTGAAATTCCATCAAGCAAGTGAGGCCGGGTGCTCCGGGAGAATAGGCACATTCTATCTAACTAGCTACACCCGACACGTGCAAAGTCAATTTTGAGAATGAAAGGAACAAAGATCTATGGTATTTAAAATATACAGTATTATTTTGGATACAGTGACTCCATACTTATCAACATTATCGTGATGACGGCCATGAAACTTTTTAAGGGCCTTGATTAGCATAGGCTTGCAATATTCTTAAGCCAAAAGTTTAATTGTAAGCAGTTTGTTCGTTGTAGAAAGTCCCCGTAGTGGGAACAAGCTGAAATAAGTAATGATAAACAGAAAATAGGACTGTGATAACAAATTCTCTATGTTTTAAATTAAAAAACAATATGTGAAAAATGTAATATTACACAATATGCCAAAGTGTTTTCTACAATCGTTTATCACAATCACTTCAATTTCGATTCATCTTTTCTGGGAGTCTGGGAACAAGAAAAAAGTCTTCCAATACAAAAAAGACAGCTAATTGATAAACTCCATTGATCGTATTTGACAAAAGATATCTGTCGTATTCCTTTGTGATGTCTAGTTTATGATTTTGATTTGTTCCTAAGCGGGGTTCTCTTTGTAGAATGTCCAACTCTCAAACAAGTTCAAAGAATAATATTACGTAACTGAACAATTAAGCTATTTCATTTAGAGCAACTTCTGTCACTAAACACACGACGACGGTCTGAGAGAGACAGCAATGTTTCAAGAAAATGTGAAAATGAAAAACTTCCTTCATATTTAAAGTGCAAGTCAAAATAATTAATCACAAATATTCCTCAATATTAAACACTGAAATCTTTTGACGTGAAGACAATTAAGTTACAAAAACAACGACATAAAGAGAGAGAGAGAGAGAGAGAGAGAGAGAGAGAGAGAGAGAGAGAGAGAGCAACTATATGCAATCAAACAATGAGTTTAAGTTTAAACTGTGATTTATTTATTATATCATTGTTATAAATCTTTAACTTATTCACAACTTCAACAATTAACACGAACGACACAATAGAGATGGTAGAACAATGTTCAAATACATAGGTCTTGTATATACATGTAATATAATAAAGCCCCGCCTTGGATTAACAGAATAGTTGAAGGACAAGGAGAAGATTGCTATAGAATGAACATAAGGGCATGGATTTTTTAAGATAAACAACCCCAGCTTAACTGAGATACTTTCTTCTTTTTCCAGCTTTTACGATGTGATTGTGCATGTTTCAATGTTAATGAAATTTATTTATTATTTTTTTTATTGTTATCTAAATTATCACAAACTTTATAGAAGCTTGTCGCTTTTTCTTTTTATTAGTACTTCAAACAGGTCATTAAACATCCTAAATTCTATGGATATTTTAAAAAAAAAAATGCCGATTACGACAGTTTATGCTTTTTGTAGAAATTTATTACTTTTTTGGAAAACAAAACAAATACGTTTTTAGACAAATTTTGCAATCGTAAAAGGGTTTTCTAAAACTTTTAATATCATCAGTCTTTCCATTGCACACTGATTGATAATGCTGTAGGGAATTGATGTCGCTCATCGAAAACGGGTGTATCTAATCTTTATCCCCCTTCAGTCGGACATATTTAAAGGATATTCCGTGGACAGATTTCTTATGTAGAACATTTGTAATGTATTTTATCCAACATATATTTCTCTTTAATTAAAAGAAACCGAATAATATTAAAGTCTTATTATATGTTATAAAGATATAAATAATGTAATCACGTTAATTTGTGATTTCATTGTTTTGTACAATGTGACTTTATTTTTATTTTAAATGTGCGAACTTTTAAACCAGTGGTAGTAAAATGATTTGGATGAATAGAAACCTTCTTTCTATATATACTACAACTACACCACTTGACGTGGTCTTTCATTTAATCTAGTAAAGAAATTTTGTAATTAGTTGGTCAATTGGTTTTTTTTTTCTGGTTTTGTTTAAATGGTTTAATTTGTTGTTGTTTCACGATCTGGAATGCATTGTTCATGTTAAAATACTTTACTTTTTCAGGTAAACAAAATTGATGCATTTTGTTATCAAAATATTTTAGTCTTGGAAATACATAAGTAAGTAATTAGTAATATCTATCAAATTTTACCTTGTCGTTTTTTTTTGGAGGAATAATTTCTGTCTTCAAATAAAAATAAAAATATAAATAATAATATTTCTTTTAAAGTAACAAATGTTACCTTGTATCAGCTGTCATGTCGAATCGCTCGATGGAATGTCTTTTCATAAAGACATTTTTCAGTTGTAAAGCTCAATCATGTAAATTAGTATGTTTTAAATTTTAATTAGCTATTTATCACCTTATTACATAATGTGTAACAGAATAATGATATAGCATTGTGACATTTATGCACCTTTGCTGTAAAAATTTGATTTACTTAACCAATCATATGAAATACAAACTAAACCGTTACAGACTATTTTTCTTGTTGTTTTTTTTTCAAATATTTTCCCTTTCTTTCAGTACCTTCTCTATTGTCCTTCCGCATTCCTCTTGGTATCCTCTTTGCTTTTTCAATATCCTTTGCTTAAGATTTAGTCTGTTTTTATTCTGACATGCAGCTCAGCACTTTTACATTCCTCGGGAAACTATATCTTGTGTTAATTATTTAATTTCTCTTCAATGTTTTCACTTTCTATTAGTACCTCCTGTATTCTTCTTCTCTACAGTCTTTACGCCTTTCTTTTTTTTCGGACTGTTCTATCTTACGCCAACTGTGCCACCCTCAGATCTTTCTACTTTCTCCTTTTTGTCCAACTTTATCTTCGTTCTGTTTTACTACTTCCAGTCTACGTACCCTTGTGCCAATCATGTAATTTCTCACCGTGTATTCCCACTTTAGTACTTCCTTTATCTCTGCATTTACTTCTTCCTATGTATTTTCATTTTATGTATGCTTTCTCTAGTTTCTTTTTTCCGTATTCACTTTTGGTATCAATTTACTTCTTTTAGGCTTCTAAGGTTTCTGAACCATAATTATGTTAACCATGTCATTTCTTTTCAGATCTTTCCAGTTTCCTTCAGATCTTGGAGTAACTGTGCCTTGTGAATTCCATGTAATTTCTTCCTATGTATTTCCATTTTACTTTTTGTTTGTGCCCCCTATTATTTACTCTTTTTCCTTTTTGGTATAAACTTACTTCTTTCAGGCAGCTCCATCTTGTACAAAACGTATTCTTTTTAGATCATTAACTTTATTTTATTTCATTAATAATTTCCAAGTTCTTCCATATCCATGCAGTTTTATGCCCAAATAGCGAATTTTCCTTAAGTACATGTATCTCAACAACCGATTTTATTATCTTTCTAATATTCTTCATGTTGTTAATCTACCTTTTTTCTTTTCATTTTGGCTTTAACTCATTAATGCGTATATCTTATATGTTTCAATTTTAGCAGTTATCTAAACAGGTTCCCCTTTTGTTTTATGGTACATTGTATTTTCTTCTAGCGTCTCTATCGCCTTGGTGACCCTTAGGAAGAATGTCAGCCTCAAGAGCGGGAGGCCGTGGGTTCAAACCCCGACGTGGTCCTTTATGTGACATACTGCTTCCTCGTCATACGCTTGGTATTAAGAGAACAGGGTATAGACTGATTCAAATGTGTCACGATGACGTGTTGGGGAAGTGGTATGCTTCTTACTGACTCTGATAAGTACGTTAAAGTCGCTTTGAGTACGCACTGTTACAAGATAAAAAGCCCATAAAACTCTCGCATATCTTACGCAAACACAAACTTCTAAGAATAATTCTTAGATAATAATGTTTTTTCTTTGTCGCGAATAGCTATAAAAATTAGTTGACTTACCGTTTAAGAACCAACTTACAAACCAACATTGTCTAACATATGACCTTATAAGGAGGTTCTAATAAAGTTTTTAACTACATCTTAGGCCAACCTTATTGTTGTAATTTTAAAACGTTCTTCACAAAGCTTAAAAAAATTCCATGCATTTTAAGCACGTTGTACTCCATAATGATTTATATTCACCCGTGTGGGTCGAGTTGTAAGTAAAATAAACATAACGTTATGCACTCGACTCTTTAAATCAGTGCTTTCAAACAAATTGTTGAATTTCTTTGATAAAAGATCGTCATGAAAAATTGTACCTGATAAAAGAAGGATTACGAACTAGCAAAATCACAGGTATGTATTTTCTTTGAAAAGGTAGCACCATCCCCTTAACTAAAGAATAAAGAACTCGTAAAGATATGGTTGTAGAAACTGTTTACAAAATACATCACTATTCATATGAATAAAGGCACGGCAAGAGATATTGAAATTAAATAACCTTAACTTAACATAATAATTATGTACACACTTTCTTTAAAACATCGGTATATACAAGAAAAGTCACAGCAAGACATTACAATTTAAATTAACATGTAAAGCACTATAGACATGAAAATATGAATGAAATCTTCGGATAATGGCTGATATCATAGTTGGATGAATTAGATAATCCCTTCTTTCTTAATCTGTTTACACGAAGGATTTATGCTATGTTGTTAAAAATCAAAAAATTAAAGCTTAAATGATTTTTAAAAGTCTACAAATATTAAAAATTAATCTTAACAAAAAATATTTATATTGACGTATATATTTGATATGATTGCTTGGTTAAAGGTTCATCCAAGTTGACTTCCTGAAGTCTTTAAGGAAGAAAGGATGAGTTAACTTTGTGATGGGTCATTCAACTTTAAGAATTAAATTTAGAAATGTGTAGATGAAAAACAACAAAAATGTTTTCTTTGCAATTGTTTGGATAATTTTTTTCAATAATGCGGAAAAGATATCCAATGGTATAAGCTTTTTGTTCTTTTTTTTTTTTTTTTAAAGATCCATGCTACTGAAAATCCAAACTCTACATTGTAAAAATTCGAACTTCAAACGTGTTCAATAAACCACAAAATGGTATCCAAACTATAAAAGTAAAAGAAGTAGATTTTGCAAATAAACCTTCTTTGTAAGGAACCACGGTAACCTAAAACAGGGCGCAAATATTATAAGTCAAACATGTATATTGATTCTGTTATTTACATAAGCAAAATTATGAAAAGTTCCTTATGAAGGTATTTCTTAAAGAGATATATGCAAAGATTAACTTCTGTTGTTTAAAATGCACCATCATAATCCATAATTTATCAAGCCTGTCTATTGTATTTCTAACACCTTTCATCTTGAAACACCATGTGCCGAAAAAAAAGAATGATAAATTATGGCGATCAGAAATTCATTGAATTCATTCATCGTTTATTGTAATTTAGGTGTGACATTGAATACCTGTATAATACATTTAAATTTCCATTTTAAAATTTCATTTAATTAAAAATGCATCAGCTATCTGTCTGAGTCGGGTGATAAGGCAAGCATTAAATGTAGCCGTTACAAATTTCATGAATTTGCAATTAATAAAAGAAGTACAACCATTGTCTGATGAATCTGAAATCTCAATTTGACTGATGCACGTGTCTAACGAAAATCTAATTAATTATCAATGGAATTAGCTTAATTAAGAGGTATACACCGCAAACACAACGCTATCTGTCATTCTTTTGTGCCTAGAAAAAATATCAGTCCACTGATGATGAATCAGTGTTTTAGTTACAAAATCCCGAATAAATCGGAAGTCTGAGATATGATATCATAATGACACCTTTTATTGAAAATTTGGCGCAGTTTCTTTTGTTTGGAATATAAATGGTGTTAGAAGTGAACCTTGTCGCATCCTATATTTATTTGACGTTATGTTTTTAATTTGTCTTCATATATCAAATAAGACAGATAATCACTAAATGTTCAGTAATTTGATTTAAGGTTGCTGTTCTAGCCTTGTGTTTCTGCGTTAATATGAATCAATTAAAATTTCATTCTAACAAATTTGAGATGGAGAGGGTTGTTGAGGCATACAGATCCTGCTGGTCGGTATGAATTGGTTAAAAATGCATTTTAAGAGCTTTATCTTGTGCAGCATGTGGACACATATAGAGACTATTGATCAATATAATTAAAACACACGCAGTGAGTTAATTCTTTGTAATTAGGTAAATTGGTTTTTATAAACTACGGTCAAATAAATACAGGGTACAACATATATCTTGTAGAACTGTTAAAACTTTCAAGTTGCAGACATTTTTATGAGAAAGATCTTTTGCACATACAGTCTAACTTGTGTTAGCGGTCACTTGTATAAAGCGGCCACTTGTCTATAACGGCCATATCTTATTCCCCCCGATGAATTTTGTTCTTTATTTCACCTCTATATAGCGGTCACTGTCTTATGCGGCCAGCGGCCACCATTTTTCCGACCCCAAGCTTCAACACAACTGTCTATAGCGGCCATTTGCAATGTTTACGAAACTTTGTCAGTTTCCGGAAATTTCCGGAACCAGTCGGCATAAAACAAAAAATCCCATAATGCAATTCTGTTTATATGTATCTAAGCGGCCATATTGAGTAAAGCTTACATTCCGATAAGACATTGACATTTTTTATTCTCTTTTTTACATGCAGTAATATTTGATGTTGTTTTTTTTTCATTTGGCCATAGTAAATGGAATGCATTGACTAACAGCGAGTAGAATTGTTAAATAAATCTAAAAAAGGGGAAATTAAGTACTAGGAAACTAGCGGAAGTTATTGTGCTGGACGAACCCAAATCAATTTAATCAAAGCTGTGTTATCAGACTATGAAGCAAATGTATCTTGAGAAATAAACCGTGTTTGCCGTTCTACCGCTAACGGACATTAATTTCGTTAGTTTGGAAATCGTACCAAGATGCGATTTCAAGTCATTTCGGCACCAGTGTAAAAAGTCATTTCGGCAATGATATATTTTCGGCACCGATTTAAATTCAATTCCACACCGACTACGATTGAATTCGGCACCAGAAAAAATTAATGGTTATTTTTATTAACGATATGTAAACAGTAAATTTGACAGTTACATATGACACAGATAATCACTGCTCTGATCACTAAACCGTGTAATTCATTATGTAACAACTTCCTTTGAAGTCTGAATTAGCAAGAGTGTGATGTGGGTCTGTAGTGACCTAATTATGTTGATACAGGTGTAAGCATTCTAAGAATAAAACTTTACTATGCAACACCCCTATACATAGCAAAAAAAAAAAATAAATAAATAAATAAATATAAAAATCAATAAAAATAAAAGAGAGAGAGAGAATAGAACAATCAACCATTTAGACATATTTATGTTACGAGGCCGGCGTGGTGTAAAGGATTTGTAAATTCCTGAAGATGTTGAATAACTTGATGTTAAAATAATGTATTTAATTTTTTTGTTAATCTCAAGTTACAGAAGAAACAATTTCATGGTTAGCTCTATTCAGTTTAATTTGGGTACTAAAATGAATAAGAAAGAACGATTCAAATAATAATTTTTGATGATCCTTGATAGAACTTGTCTATAAAGGCCACCTGTCTATAAAGGCCACTTTGGTCGCATCCCTTGAGTGGCCTTTATAGATAGGTTTCACTGTACATCAAAAACGCAATTTTCTGTTTCTTTGTAGAATTTCCGATAGACTTTGGGCTTGTTAAACAATCAGCGTTTTCCGGCTCTTGCTCATCTATAATCGTTTTGGGAGTCATGTTTCTTAAGTCGAATATTTTCATATGTTTATATTTTTTCATTAGAATTTGGATAACGTGAGAATAATACCTGCACTTGTATGGATTGCAAACGTGTATACCAATATCCTACTTTAAGGTGTGTAGTTTCCCGGGCACTCCGGTTTACTTATCCATCACCTAGCTAGTCGTCTGGATAAAAGTGAAAGGAAATTTATTTGGCATTAAACTCACTTCTGTACTGCGCATTCTTTTTGTGCTTGAGTTGCAACACTAGTAGAAGTTTGAATGCATGGTAACATCAGAAAACCAGTGATAAGGTTTCGGAAAGATATGGTGAAGTTTTTGGTATTTGCTAAGTTCATTGCAATACAAACATTGGCTCTTTTCATTTAAGCCGATAAATAGGAGTCACATGATTATCTGTGTCGCTGTCGAAATTTTTTATTTTCCTGAAGATTTATACAACTGATTTCCTTTTTATAATGAATTATGCTAAATATAAAGATAGAATATATTCCACTTGAAACTAGCAACACGTTTAATAGGGAAATACGAAGATTCGTTGACCTTGATATTAAATCAAGGTCATGTAACATTTGATTTTACGATATGTTATACCTTGTAGATGAATATAAGCATGTGGAAATTTTTTATGTCAATTCAAGCCTTTTGAAAGGTAATATCCTTTATGGATCATGACAAGGGAGATAACTCAGATGCTATGGTCAAGTAATTTTCAACTGTGCTATTTCATCTACAATATTGAAATACAATGTTAAGAATTATGGCGTATTGATTTCATTGTTAATGTTTTTTTATATTATTAATTAAAGATTTCGTAACATATAAAAACAAAACTTGTTGTATACTTCTGTAAAGGCAATAGGTAGATAGACAAAAATAGGCCATCGTGACCTACTTTAAAAGTAAATGATTTTATGTCATTTTTTTCACAAAACAATTTTATATGTGAGTGAAATTCGATATATAGGTCCATTTTTGGAAACGTTATATGAAAAAATAAAAGTCAATGTGATCTCTTCTAAGTGAAAGAGTATTTGTGATAAAAATGAAATAGTTCAGAAATATATCTTTTGATTTGTAGCTAAGGTCATTAAAATCATTTGACAAAAAAAAAAAAAAAAAAAAAAAAAAAAAAAAAAAAAAAAAAAAAAAAAAAAATTAAAATATATTTAATGTCATTAAATTTTCATGAATAGATCATCAGCTAATTGTTACAAAAGTTAAAAAAAAAATTTTTGCATGGATTCCAAACGCGTGTCTAAATATCAGACTCGAAGGTATGTGGTTTCCCCGGGCAGTCGACAAAAGGACATGTTCTATGGTTCAACGTTACTTTTTAGGAACCGAAGTAGTTTCTACCACCTAATTTCGAACCTTAGCCTGACACATATCCGGTTTTGTAATTTTCCTTGGTTTGTTTCCTCATCCCATAACTGTCTGTCTCCAGATCAATAAAATAGATTTGACAATAGGCGAAAGACATTATTAAAACACTTCTCTCTACCCTTGGGTGAAAATTCTTGGTGACTCTACGACTTAATGTAATGTCGATGCATTAAAATGTAATTAAGCATTGCAATTAAGCAATAATTAAAATAAATGTATGATATACATGTTAAAATCAGAATTTTATTGGTTGATTAAAGATTGATTTCAAATACAAGAGGAAAGTGTGAAAGTAATGAATTTAAAAATTCAAGATGTAAAGCTATTTACGGCAAAACGTGTGCCATTTGAAATTAATTTAATATGGATTAAAGACTTACTTCCTTCAAAGAGAAATTATGATAATTATCATGTTAATTAATACCTTTGAAGTGTCAATCTCAATTAAAAAAACTATTACAAATTCCATAATTCACACGACAAATTCCGACCCTACATTATTGTAATTAAACTAAAACAGCACGATGCCTTTTTTAATCGGCGTCGCCTTCTTTTCTCTTTATTATGCAATGTCACCATTTGGCATTTGTATTGCTCAAAGCATTCTGTAAAAAGGGTTGTAATTTTTGTGTTATTATATTGCTTGTGCTTTAAAAATACAAGAATATCCCTTATGTTAAGATGTCATATTTGGACTATAATTGCTGAAACTGTATCAAGGAATACAATTAAGTTGTAGCTGAAAAACGTGCATTTGCCAAAAGAAAAAAAGAGTCATCACCGAGAAAATCGCTAAGAGAATACATCTGGCAACAAAACATATGATTGTATCGCCGGAAGTACTAAATTTCAGACTTGGGACAGGTTTCAGAAACTATTGTCAAAATAAATATTTTTCTAAAAAAAGTGCATCCATCATTCGACATTTACATGTATTCTACAATACTGCTAATAACTGAAATAAAGTATTTTTGCCTGAAAGCATATATTTGACTATTTAAGAATAAAAACGCAACCAACAGTTCAAGCAAAAGACAAGAAAACATCTATACAGGAATCACTGACTAAAACATTAAGGCGAGCACTCAAAATTTGGTCAAAGAAAAAAGATTTTCACGTTTTTAGACTTACCTGCACAATGTTTTTTTCAAGTTTAGGAATACCTTATCTGACAAATTGAGATAATTCATGATTAACTATCAGAATAACACTAGCTCATCGGAAACATATAACCTTATTTTTCCATTAACTAATAATTAAAAAAGTAAACATTAATAATAATAGCAAAGGTTCCGAGTTTGAACTGACACCAAAGCAAGTGTCCAGCGGTGTGGTAAAAGCACTATAGGAGGGCTCCGAACTACCCCATTTTTCAACAAGTGGTCCTTAAATACGAACGTTAAAAAAATTTTAAAAAAAGTCTTGTGTATATTTAATCTATTACAATTATAAATACACAACATGTGATACTATAAAACTATATCTGATCAATACTGTTATCTATTGATTGTAAATCCATAATGCATTTTATCTGACAGGTAAATTGTTAATTATATTTTTATCAAAGCTTTATGTATATGAAATGACATAGATTTTTAAAGCGTAATGTATATGATAACGTACCATATATCGTGGTAGCGTGGCCGAGCGGTCTAAGGCGCTGGTTTTAGGCACCAGTCTCAATGAGGCGTGGGTTCGAATCCCACCGCTGCCATCACTTATTTTTTCATTGTTTTACCTAACCTGGTACTCACTTCTTCAAATAATCAAAATAAAATCGTTTGTCTAGAATTAAAATCCGACATTTTTATTGCGTAAACCTACTCTGTATGAAAATTTAACACAAACGTAGAAATGATTTTTGTATAATGATAAACGATCGGTCTAATCTTTTATTTTGTTCCCAAAACTTAACTTATTTACTGAATTGACGTCGGCAGATATTCCTACTTTGGTGACAAAGTAAGGTACAGATATCTGCGACTAGGATAAATATTTTCTTGTCTAAAATGAGCTTCAGCGTTTGAAAGATCTCTTACATGTTAATGATTGTGACGTTATAGAATTGGGAAATAAAGTGGGATAGAGTAACCCGACATCGGAAAATCGACAGGGACGGCACAAAAAAAGATCATTGGGTGAGATCAAAGGTTATTGTTGGGTAAATAGAAATAACATTGGTTTCGTGACGTCATTGTAACGCAGATTTTTTTTTTTCTTTCAGTTGGCCACATGACGAGCCTGGCAAACCAATAAAAGTTTTACATTGCAACCTCTGGTTTTCGTTCAAAACGATAATCAGCTGAGAAATTCAAATCCCAAACAAATTACTTGTTTTATGTAAATTAATGTTCCGCAAACAAAAACAATGCGGTAATATTGTTTCCTGTTAATTGCTATAAAAGTCATGTTAATTCAACCATTTTGTGATGCATAATTACATAGAATTATAATTGTTGAACAATATAACTGGACAGTTGGCAAAAATGTTATAATGTTTTTGGGTTCTTTCTTACAGAAATGTGTCATTTCCTTTAATTTTATGTACGCCTTTGTGCTTATCCATATGACGTTCGCGTGACCTACAGCCTGCTAGACAAACCACAGCTCAGGTTTATGTCGCCAGCGAACACCCACATTTTGTGTGAAATATTTACAAACAAAGGAAGTCTCGTCGCAGACATTGTGACGTCACTAAAATCCGTGCGTGCGTGTGCACTGTTAAACATGTCAAATCGTTAATGTACATGTGTACTGTATGCCAGTGTGTTTTGGAAATGGCGACAAGACGCTTTAGAATTTATAATTTGAGGATATTAAATATAATATGTAACCAAATAGTAAAAAAAAAAAGACCACTGGTCGTAAAACCCTCTTCTATGGATCAAAAACTTCCAAAGGGCTGAAAAAATGACGAAAAAAATCATTTGTATCTAAAATCATTCATATAACAATAATTAATGTAACAAAGAAAACAAAAGAAACAAGAATAAACAAACAAACAACTATACATCGGGAGTGAGGATTGAAAAAAAAACTAAAGCACCATGGATTTGCAATTAGTTTAATAAAACAAATTATGATAAAAGTACTAAAGTGAAAATAGAAACATTGAAATAAAAATACAAAGTTTATCAATTACTCTGCACCTGTTCTTCAAATCTAGGTTGGTAGAGTGCTCGCTCCGTAAGTGGGAGGTCGTGGGTTCGAACCCCGACCGGGTCTGACCATAGACTTGAAAGTGGGTAGTGACTGTTCTTTCGCCAAGCACTCGGCATTACGAAATGAAAGTCACGGTTCTTTCGGATGGGAACATAAAATAAACGAGGTCCCGTGTCATGGCAGGCATAGCACGATAAAGAACCCTGCTGTATAATGCCATCAGCGCAACGCACAGGCAAAATTTCTGCATTTTCGCCTAAAGCTGGCGACGTCTCGATATAAGTGAAATATTCTTGACTGGGTCGTTAAACACTATTACTCAATTCAACTCATTCAAATTTAGAAATTAAGAACAAAATACCGGAACAATAATTATAAATCATATTACAAACAACTAAACTTGAAAAAAAGTTTCTTCTTTTTCCTGGTCAGATCGGTTGTTTTTTTTTTTTTTTTTTTTTTTGTAATTAACAACTTCGTGGTTAATTAAATGTCAAAACAACACACATAAATCTTGTAAAAGGTGTTTACGTGGTGTATAGAAGTCTACTGAAGGTGTATACGTGGTGTATAGCAGTCTAGACATGTCAAAAATACCATTCGTAATGATGATGCTGTCAAAATTAATCCCTTTGATGTTATGATTAATGTCGATTGCAATCTCTAGAGATGATGTTTCTGAGAAAATTATCAGAAAAATTAAATTCGTGTAATGAATTCACAAGGCGGTCATCCAAGTAAAATGTTGGGCAAAAGTTTCTGTCGAAGCAGAGGAAGATTTTGGTAAAAAAAATTTGACGAGACAAAGTCATGAAATATGATGTGTGGTCCTTATACGTGATGTCTTTTCCTTTTATTTCTTGTTTTGTTTCCTTCTTCTAAATATTGTCATGGTGAGTATGTAAAAACAGAGAATACGTGAGGTTTTAAATGAATGTCGTTTTGTAGTTGTTGACTTTTTTTAATTACATGTTTTCATTTTACTTAAGGTTTCTCCCAAAAATATTGCAAAAACGTTTTTCATCAAACCAACACAAGACTTCTTAGATTTGTGAACAAACCAGGCTTGTAGAATTGCAGTACATCATACATGTGAATGTACATCTTCAAATACAAAATACTGTTTTCTATTTTAAAAAACAAATTCACGCCGGATTAATGTGTTATTTTCTTGTTAAAAATTGACCAATGGTTGTAAGTTTGAATGTTCAGGGCTATTCAGAAGTACCAAGTGCCCGTCCAAATTCGACTCTTAGTAAGTGTTTCCCATATGTTTTTGTCCTTCTCGTTTTGTCTGCCTGTGTTTTCCATGGACTACAACTGCGGTAGCTCAGTTGGTAGAGTGCTCGCACCGTAAGTGGGAGGTCGTGGGTTCGATCCCCGGCCGGGTCTGACCCAAGACTGGAAAGTGGGTAGTGGCTGTTCTTTCGCCAAGTACATGTACTCGGCATTACGAAATGAAAGTCATGGTTCTTTCGGATGGGAACTTAAAATAAACGAGGTTCTGTGTCACGGCGAGGCATGATAAAGAACCTTGCTGTATAATGCCATCAGCGCAACGCACAGGCACAATTTCTACACTTTCGCCTATAGCTGGCGACGTCTCGATATAAGTGAAATATTCTTGACTGGGACGTTAAACACCATTACTCAACTCAACTCAACTCTTCCATGAACTTTTATTGTTTCTTGTTCTTGGGATTTGTGTAGGAGTTGTTATTTGTTCAGTAATTTGGGGCTTGTTTTTAATTTCAAATGTATGAATTTATGGACCACTGGTTGTAAGATATATTTGCTTGTTCTGGGCCCGCGGAGAGTTCTCTTAACACGCGTCTCTCATTATAACAGTAAACAATTTATGCAATTTTATTATCCGTCAAACTATCAATCAGGTAGCGTGGCTGAGTGGTCTAAGGCGCTGGTTTTAGGCACCAGTCTCATTGAGGCGTAGATTCGAATCCCACCGCTGCCATAACTTTTTTAATCTTAATAACCCATGTTAAAGCTGTGTACTTTACAGCAAAATAATAATTCACATATTGAAAAAGGGATGGGGAGAGTTATGATTATGTAAAGAATCATCCGTTAGACCAAACCAATATGAGCTTTAAAGAATGGACCTTAAAACACAGGTTTTTATTGACAGTTCTTCATATAGAATTGGTCGCTATTACAGGTTTAACTGTATTTCTTACGTCGATTCCAAATATCTTAAAACATTTTGATACAACCATTTATTTGCTGAATAATAGAAGAAAATCAAATTCATATTTCAAGAAAACTAACAAACTTTTCACAGTAGAATCTGTCCCCTGTGAGATTCAAACCTTTGCGATTAAAAATGCCGTTATTCTTTAGCGCAAGCATAACACCACTACTTCGCTGAGACTCCCTATTTAGAATGATTGGTTGTTTAATGTTGTTTTACATCACATTACCAATGTCAGTTATCTGTGTCGAGACATATTTTTATCGATCTCAAGAATTCATCTCAACACAAGTTTGAATGAGTGTGTAAGTGTTTCTGATCTATAATGTACAAGTGCTCACATTTTATGACATTTAGAGTGCTAGAACACTCGCCCGCAATGTCACAGATAAACATTGCACACCATTCAGCCCATTAAACTGATACCTAACAAACAAGTAAAGGCTTACGACTAGGAGAAACCTTTCTCGTGAGGTCGACCGGATCACACACACACACAGCGTTTAGATGTTTGAAGTTTGATGGATAACGCCTAAACCACTCGGTCACTGAGGCCTCCTATTTAGAAAGTATTTAAAAAGATATTGACAATGAGTCCTCTGTCCTCCAATTTGTTGATAAAAAACTTAGATAAAAAGATATTTAGACCGCTCAGTAGCTTTTCAAAAATAAATAAATAAATAAATAAATAAATAAATTAAAAAAATAAAAAAAAAATTATAAAAAAAATATAAAAAAACACCTTAGTTTTTTTTACCTTCTAAATATACACAACTAACACATTTACCTGACAGAAATACATTAGAAAAGAAACATCTAGTATAATCCGATTAAACAAGTATTTTAAAAAAAATGAATTTCATCACAATATTGACGCAATGAACCTACAACAACGGAAGTCTAGCCGTCAACATGGAATGTATTTTAAATTGTCAAATAACTGATATAAAACCACCCAGAACTGTATTAAAAGATTAACATTTTATCTCACAAAGAATGAAATTTTAAAAAAATGCTAATGAAAAACCGCCGACGCAGGATTAGAAGGGTAACCAAGCATGGTTTGATAATTATCATGTAGCTGATTAGAACAAAATCGTGACCCACTGAAAGCGAATTTGGGCTTGTAATGCATTTTAGAACTGAATCAAGAGATAAACATTTTTTCTCAAAAAAAAAAAAAAAAAAAAAAAAAAAAATATTGCAAAAATGCTAATGAAAAAAACCGACACAAGCACGATAAAACGTTAACCAAGCTTGGCTTGAAAATTATGTAGCTAATTCGGCCAAAGAACCTTGACCAACTGAAAGGGATTTGGTTTTTTTTTTTTCATTTAAGTGACAATTTTGCTTCAGATTGACGAAATATAAAGATATAGATTAAAAATCGCTTACGGCAGGTTATTTTTTTTAAAATCTAGTAGTCGACATTATTCTTGACACTGAAACAGTTCGTTTTCAGACTGCTGATTGCATCTCAGGTAACTTGGCTGTATTTAATTACTTCTTACCTGTTACATCAGGTAATCTGATGGTATCTTATTACCTGTTACCTGTATATTTGCTGCAAATAAGGTGTAAATAATTGAGACTTAACGACTACTTTACTCGATTCCGTCACATTTTACAACTTGTGGTGTAGGTTTGATAGGTGCATTAAAAACCACAACATTATTTAGAGGTATTTTTTCATGCTGTGCACACTATATTATTCATTGCACTTATGAAGGTGTCAAGAAAAGCAAACACATTATATTTAAAATAGAAATATGGCTTAATAATATTATTTAAACTACAATAAAATGTGTTTCAGTTTGTAATTTATTTCGAACTGCAAAGGTCAGACGTTTTTAAATCACAGGTTCCAGTCGGTCTTGTTATCTTTTTTCGTTCCTTTAAGGGAACCTTTGGTGGTCGAGTGGTCCAAAGCGCGCACGTTCTGATCACATTGTCTCCCTTTGTCTAGGTCAACGTCATACTCGGACAGATCCTTGAAGAATTATTTTAGATCCATTGCTGAAGGTTGTATGTTTTCTCCGGGTACTCCGGTTTCTTCCATCATTCCAGAACTGACCAGCCTCGATATAAGTGAAAGAATCTTGATTGGAGCGTAAAACAGCATTTCTGTCTTGTTCCTTTATTGTGTCCTTTCATCGTGTTTCTTGTGTTTATGCATTCCGAAGTAAAGAACAAATTACTTCGAGAAGTTTTGACTCAAACATGTTTGAACAAATATTGGAATAAGCATACAGTTTAGTAACAAAATTTATAAAGCATTCTCTTTAAATAAAAAGCCAAATTTCAAGGTTAAATTATTTAGAAAACTCGCTGATGGTGATTAGGTGTTATTTATAGGGAGATAATTACGATTTACACCTGTCTTTGACAAGGTATTTAAGCACGCAATGTTAACACAATGTTCCATGACCATGGTGTCTGAATAGGGTTAACTAAACGTACGTTTATAGTAAATGACTTAGATTCCCCGAGTCTTTAACATCCATTAAAGCTTTGTTATTAAAGGGTCAGGGTACATTAAAAGTCATGATATAGCAGATCTGGTATTAGATTATGGTCTAAAATTTCTCCAAATCACGCTTTGTTTTTAGTCATTATATTCTGAATCTGTTTTGACAAGAATACCTGAACATTTTTTAAATTAATATACTTTTTTTTGGTTTTATGATTAAGGCTTTTTGTAAAATTGTCTAACATTTCGTTGTTTCAACAATTTGTTAAAATTTAGTAATAAAAGGTTTGAAGCAAAGAGTGTGGGAAAATTCTTTACGGCCTACATTGTTAATTGTAGTAATTACCATTAACTGGAAAAGTTAATTGTAGTAACATATATCAGGAAATGTGTTTTACAATTTTATCCAATTTGCAATGTTACATACATATACATTACGCCAGATATTGACAATACGGAAAGCATTTATTCAAATAGTTTTCCTTTTAAAAACAATTTGTAACATAAATATTAAAGTTTTTTTTTTTTTTTTTTTTTTTTTTTTTTTTTTTTTTTTAAAAATACAAATTATCACGTACACATTTCCAGATGAAAGATTTCCGTTTGAACTTTTTTAAATTGCAAACTGCAACCAGTAAAAAAATAATATCCTATCTAACTGTTCTGTCAGAGTTTAAATAAATTGAACGTTTTCTTAATTGAAACTAATTAATGAAAATTAACTAATTATCCAAACGTCATATGATACAGATAGGTGATTTAAGTTCACTTGTGACTGTTTGTTTAATCTATTCATTTTTATTATGTTTGAGGCATTGGCAGCGGAGTGGTCTGAAACGTGTTTATGGATCACAGTCCCTCTCACCACCTGGGTTCGAATCTCACTCGGGACAGATCCTAGTGTGAGAAAGTTCATCAGTTCGCGTGTCGAAGGTCGATGGCTTTTTCCGGGCATTCCGACTTCCTCCACTATCCCAAAATTAAACGCCTCAATATAAGTGAAAGAATCTGAACTGGGGCGAAAAACACCATTACTCCAACCTTTGATACTTGAAAAAAGTTATGACAGGTCGTGTATTGGACAAGTATTTAATTAAAAAAAGATGAACCACAGTTTCAAATATGATCGAGAGCGTATGAAATCCCTGCATATCAAACCACAACATTACATATACAAACATACACTTCTGAGTGAATAATAATTATTTACCACTGGTGTCTATGGCAATCAAACATTTCTATGTTACCAATGTTTGTCTTTAATATCTGTGGTGAAACAATATCTTTATTTTTCACCCTCTGAGTTTTAACTAAACCATCTCGGCAATAAATTCTCCTCGTTAAAAAACATAAGTAAATGTGATTTTATTTTCTAAAACAGACTTAATGTGAAATCAGATATGACAAATTAAACCTTAACAAATTAGTTGTATGAGATATTTGATAAGTAAGTACTATTTCTGCAGTATCATAGTACATCTGTCTAACGTACCTGACCCAGTGACTAACAAACAAAGTCATTACGGAATACAAAGGGTATGTGCGTGGTATTACATATTAAGTGAAGTAATTTAAATTTTATCTCTATATGAGGGTAAACTGTTTGTTCTTTCTTTGTACCCTGGGATTACATGACAAATTAACAAATTTGTTACTTTTTGCCGAGATTGCGTGTATTATCTAATCATTTAATCACCTTTGTTAGGTTAAGTCAAGTCTACATACCGGGTGGCCTAATACTAGCTTTTAATTTTAAATGCATTTTTAATAAATATCTTCAATTATTTTCACTTTCTAGATTTGAATTCCCATAGGACAGATACTATCCTGAGAATTTTGACAGTTGGCTTGACGAATTTTGCTGGGTTTTTTCCCCGAGCTTTCCTGGTCGCTTTGATATAATAGAAAGAATCTAAACAGTTAAGCACTTAATTCCAGACTGTTTTTTTAAAAAATTACAATGGGGTTCATATGTTCTTTTGCATTTTCACTGATATCACGTGGTAAATGTTCTTAAAATATTGTCTTCGTGTTCGTTTGTCGTCCTACATATAGTTTGAATATAGATGTACTTTATGAAATGCTAGCTTACAGCACCGTTACTTAAAAATTCTTACTTTTATCGTTTTAAGTTCTAAATACACAAAATCTTGTTTCAATTTGCCCTATATTACGGTACCTTTCACAAGTTACCTGGCAATCCATTTACAGATGGCAGTAAGTTATACACAACCCAGGGTTGCAATGATTCTTCATTATTTTCTCCCAACAATATGGCATACAGTGTCGTTTGAAAAATAAAAGAGATATATTTTATTGACTAAATCTATTCAAACCAAAGTCTATAAAAGTTTTAGGTCGCTATTTTTGTTGCACGTTCTAAAAAAGCTCTTGTTAAACAAACTTTTTTGTCATTATGGAGTGGAATAAAATGTTGAACCTGAGCCAATATTCTTCCGCTGATCAGATCTTAGACCTTGAAGAATACGGATATCGAAGTGTGCGAGAAAACAATCGACAATCAGCAAGCCAGCTGACAAAATGCCTCACATCTGCCATACATGTATAGCTGGATCAGAACCTAGGATTGAGAGGCGTTGTGATCCATATAGTTGAATTAGAACCTAGGGTTGAGAGGCGTTGTGATCCATAAAGTTGGATCATAACCTAGGGTTGAGAGGCGTTGTGATCCATAAAGTTGGATCAGAACCTAGGGTTGAGAGGCGATGTGATCCATAAAGTTGGATCAGAACCTAGGGTTGAGAGGCGTTGTGATCCATATAGTTGGATCAGAACCTAGGGTTGAGAGGCGTTGTGATCCATAAAGTTGGATCATAACCTAGGATTGAGAGGCGTTGTGATCCATATAGTTGGATCAGAACCTAGGGTTGAGAGGCATTGTGATCCATATAGTTGGATCAGAACCTAGGGTTTAGAGGCGTTGTGATCCATATAGTTGGATCAGAACCTAGGGTTGAGAGGCGTTGTGATCCATATAGTTGGATCAGAACCTAGGGTTGAAAGGCGTTGTGATCCATAAAACAACACTTTACAGCATGCAAGCATAGTTTCTCTTTTTACGTCATAAATGGAACATATTAAGCTGTACATTCTAAAACCAAATACGACACAAAATATAAGTAACCAAACCATATGGTTAAAAAGAACCATAGTCAACATGATAAGGCTTATCTTTAATACAGAGTTAAGTAAAAATAAAGAAGTTAAAAACACCACCAATTGTATGGTCTATGGCTATGGATTGTCCTCAATGGATGCCATTTGTCTAATACATGTATATAACTTCAATAGCGAGTTCTCGATACATGTAAACGTGTGTTGTCTTCAGTATAAGTGAAACAATCTTGAATGGGGCGAAAAAAATTATAACACTCCACTTTTTCATACGCAATTAATTCCAAAGGTAAGGTGGCGTCTAGTATCTTGGTTTATAATGTAACTAGGTTATTTTCTATATTTTTCTATATTTCCATCCGACTATCTAGATAAATACAAATATCTCCAATCAAACCGGAAAAATAAGCTCCTTTGTTTACAATTTCAGCTTTATTTCTTGGTTCATCAAACATTTTTTAAAACAATCTTACTAAATTATAACTACAGAAATTTTGAACATAGAATTGCTTTTCAGAGTTTAAAACAAATTTTATATATTTCTCGTTAATATACTAATCCTTTATATCTTTTTGAAAATGTGTATCGACTTCTATGACTTTAAGAAGTATATACATCAGTAAATAAATTTAATAAACATATGTTAGAAAATAAAACACTATCAATTGCCTTAGTAAAATCAAACATTAAAAATAATTTTAAATTTACTGTCTTATGACTTCTTATATCTGTCTGAAAAAGGAAAAGAAACCAAAAAAAAAAGTTAATTTAGTCCCGGTATCCGAGGCATCTTTTAATATCAGGGCAGTACGTGTAACAATGGGGTATTAATTATCAACATATTATATCAAAATATAAATGTCAGATTTTCGTGTTAGTCCTTTTGATCTATTCTGTATCTGTTTAAAAGCTGGTTGTATATAAATATAATAACGGCATGGTTAATTAGTATACAAAGTCCTTTAACTTTTAAAATAATTATATTATCAAACACTTTTATAACAAGAAAATTCAGATTTTGGTGCTAAGCAGTTTGATCTCTTCTGGGCATATATTAAAGTTGATTGTAATTTAATATATCTACTAATAATTAGTTTACGTACTTCATTAATATTAAAAATAATTATATTATCCAACATTTTGAGAATAAGAAATTTCAGATTTTGGTGCTAAGCCGTCTGATCTTTTCCGGACACAACAATAGCTGGTTGAATATCAATATAATCTTGTTCAATTAGTATAAACAGTCCAATCAAGTAAAAGTTATCAAAATTTAAATAAAATAATTTTCCTATAACAAAAAGAAAAAAAGATTTTTATGATTAGTCCGTTTGATCTATTTTGGACTTATATTTATGCCGATTGTATATTAATATAATCTTGATCAGTATTTATTAACGATACCTTTTTAATTTTTATATTTTCAATATTATTTCTTATCATAGTGATGACAATAAAAGATAAAGTCAGATTTTGGTCTTGAACCTTTTGATCTTTTCTGGACCAATATTAGGTCTATAATGATTAGGACAAACAAATAAAAGATAACATATTTATACCTAAATTATATATTTATATAAACAGTTTATATACAACCGTATGTATTCAGATTACTTCATTGTTACCGGTATTCATATCAATATTTTTGATCTTACAGTCATCCTTTGTGTCGACCTGAACCCCTGGGTTGGCGGTTTCTTTAAATTCAATGGACTTAATATTTTAACATAAAGCACATTCTCAAAAAAAATCTTTTTGCACTTCGAGATGATAATTATAAAATTGCTGTTTCATATACATATATACATATAAATATTTTGATCTATCATATATATCATTCCTCATTATTAAACTGTGTTTCGTTCCTTTTATTTAGTTTTGATTCGTATGAACCTTTTTCTTTGATTTTGGAATCAATATACCAATATAACTTATTAAAGTAACAGACGTTAAAGTTAGTTGCGTCAAATGAGCAAATGTTTGGTGACTTCATTTTTTGTCCCACTTATTGCTAATGACTCGTGAAACTTGAAATTTATACTGGTCACGTGATGAGACCTGCAAACTCTATTTGATATCCTTGTCTTTATTGTTATTTATTATTATTATTATTATTATTATTATTATTATTATTATTTATCAGTTTAATTTTATATGTATTGATTTTTCAATTCTATAAATAAAGCATCGAAATAGGATATTCATTATTTAAGTTCTGCAATGAACGTTCGCTTGTCTTAATAAAACGGCCATTCCGAATATAACAGAATAAAAAGATTTTTTCAGTCAATTGCTTGTGAAAGAGTGTTAACAAATTATCTCAGACTTTCCTTATCCCGGATGACTTTGTCAAAAGAATGTTCAGACAAATCGACCCTCACAAAAAGTGCTAGACAGAATATGTCTGTCATGTGTTAGTTTATATTTTTTAATCGAATACTGCATTTAAAAAAAGCTTGCCATGTGCTTCTTTTAATGAATTATTTCATCTTTCTGTACGTCGAAAACAGACTACTGCGGAAAAATGTTTTTCATTTAAATAAAGATGCCATTAAGGAAATAATTGAAGCCCAAAAATAATGCAATCGGTATTCTGTAATCTGTATTCAAAATTCTTTTTTATTGAAATAGCTGAAACAAGCCAGTGTAAAATAAACAAACGTGTATGTCTGTGATATATATTATATATATATATATATATATATATATATATATATATATATATATATATATATATATATATATGTGTGTGTGTGTGTGTGTGTGTGTGTGTGTGTGTGTGTGTTACTTTTCCCGCTGACTTGATTATGGTCGTTAATAAAACTACACCACTAAACCTAAGTTCCAGTACACGTATAAATTACGGTAACTTATAACCAATTGTCTCAATATTTGTTTGTGTTTTTCTTTTCTTGTTTCGTTGTGTCTTTCACATTAATTTGTATTGTTTTGTGTTCTTTATTATTTCGTCTGTTGGCAAGTGACTATTTTATTTTTTAATATGTATCTATTATTTATTGTAGCGTTTAAGACAAGTTCCAGTACGAAAAAAATGCTTTTTTCTCTAAAGTCAGCGTTCCCGTAGAGTTTGGAACTACAACCTAAGAAGAAAAATGAAATTGGTCAGGAATTTCTGCAAAGTAGGGAGAAAATTGAGTCAGTATGAAACTTCATGAATTCAGTTTCAAATATCCTATCAGCTTTGGATTAATTCTAAGCGAGGCGTGTTTGAATGACACGTATTTTTAGAGAGAGAGAAAGCGATGAGAGAGAGAGAGAGAGAGAGAGAGAGAGAGAGAGAGAGAGAGAGAGAGAGAGAGAGAGTCTTTTGTTAAGCATTGACTAATGGAATATGTCAAACAATAAGCTGATAACGAAACCAATTATGAATCCCATTTCCGGTCTTTCCCGTCACAGTATCAATTAGACCTTCTCACAGTTATAATGTTTTAATGTATCATGTTCCAAAAATAATTTTTTTCTAGAATTTCTATAGTCTTTAATTATCTGTTGATCAAAGAAAACAAAGAATTCGAAACTTCGGCTTTTCGTGAGAATCACTACATAAATATTTACTTAGACGACATAACTCGGAAGTGTTGATTGTAATAACAGAAATTGGTTTCCGATACGAACAATGGTCCCGTCTATGCGGCTTTTAAAGCTTTTTTTCTGAACAAAGAAAACAATTTTTGAATTACGTGTATTGCATTTACATGCTTTGCGGTTTTAATTCTTTTGAAATAATTAATGGGTGACGTAAATGGTTTCGATTTTTTTGTCTTTTTAAATTTAATGACATATTTTGTTTTTGTTACGTAACAGCGAATGAATGAAAGACTCGAATTGAATATAGATTTAAAAAAGCTTCCATGTGAGAACTTTAGCTTCCTTTAGTTTCCGTACGAGCATACTCTTATAAACAAAGATGTAAGACTTCGGATTCCGCATCCGGTTTTTCTGAGTTAAGATAACAAAAAAGATCTTTCAAAAATTGAATGTAACCAATAATGAATAAAAACGAATATAAAGATAGTCTATTCTTTACTGCTTGTAGTAATTGTGAAGACAAACTTTTGAAACTAATGGGCTGAAATGCACGACATACTGAATTAAGTTTCACTGACCAACTGTTTAAGCTTTAGCAAACCTTTAACAACTTGATCTTCGGAGACATTGTCAAGATGGTAAGTTATATATACCGTTAACCTCAGACAATTATACATCCGGGATACTTAGTCTCTTCTTCATTTGTTTCTAATGACACGACCTGATTGATTGTAGTTTATTGACACTTTTTTTTCCTACTGAATCTGGCAATTATCTGGCTGAATGGACAAAAATCATTTGTGTATGTTATTCGTCTAAAAATAATATTCCGACAACAGATTAGTCTTTCTAATTTTCATACTTTTAACTGTTGGTATGGTTGGTTTTTATGTTGTTTGATGTCACATCAGCATTGGTTCAGATAGTTTCGACAAGAGCAAGTTTTTTATCTTCAAGGATTGATCAAAGAACAATTTCATGGATGCGTAAGATATGCGGGTGTGTTATTGGTCTTCGCGAAAGCAATGTTTAAGGTACTGACTCGGCGAGTCACATACAATAACCACTCTCCAAGTCACATTATTTTGAAACAAAATGAGCTAAGCGATACTGCGTCCTTTTAATACCCAGCACCAAAAAAGAAAGAAGTACCACAATTTTTTTTTAAAGTTTACCTATGGCCCAACCGGGTTTTAAAACCATCGATCTTCCTCTTTCATTGTGGACCTTTTTACACTGAGCCACCAAGGGGGTTATTCGTATCTGTAACGCTGTTAATGCGCTAAGCATACTAAATAAGCCATAAGCGCTTATTAGCCAAGCTAGTTCATAAAGACTTACTACCTTACTAATCAAAAGAATAGTTCTTAAGATACTTAAAACATCATATCAAGTCACAAACCGCTTGACAATTTTGCGATACATTGCTGTTCAATGTTACGGGTCATATGAGACCCCTGAATATATATAATTACTCGGCCGTAGTTTGTCATCCTTCGAAACATTAGGACTTTATCACCAATAACCTTTTAACATTAACTTATTTGTGTTAAGTAAAAAATCTATTCGGGTCCAACGGATATTCTTATATTTATAACTGGGCACGAGGTTTTCGCCTATGAAAAATTTGGAAATGTCTGCTAATAATGATGTAACATTTTACTCATAAATTGTAAGCTAATAAATCTAATGTAATAAAAGGTAAGCTCTAGCGCAAAAAATTCTAAAAAGCATAATTATCTCCCTTTATAGAACAAGACTCAAAAAGATCTGACCTCGTACAACAATTTTTTTAAAGAAATAGAACAAAGTTAATGCTTTAAAGAGAGCTTTTTTTCTTCATATCTAATGCTACTATGAGACCATTTTTGTCAGTAGGAAATCGCCATTTCCAGAAAAGCTAATCTTCGTTTTAACTCTTGTAAAGTGTCAAGTTTCATTTTATCAGTGGACAGAATCGTTAATAGTTTTATGAAGGAAGCCGCACAGCTTTTCTGAGTTTGAGTTGTATGTAATACTGATGGTATTTTCGTGTGAAGTTCTATTCCAAATTTTACCTTTTTTTAATAAAGGAATTTTAATTATTTCGTGTAATTAATAGATTAACAGTGAAAGTTGATTTACCATTTACAGATTAAACAAGATTGTAAATTTTTTCCGTAAATTGATGTTGTTTTATTTTTGTTAATCTTCTCTAAGAGACGCAATAACAGTAATTGTTGCGAAAATATTCAAAAGGGCGTGATGATTAAATGATAGTCATCAACACGCATTACTGCCATGAACAAGTAACCAATATTTACAAATTATCCTGTCATTAAGAACAGAAAAAGGTTGAATGAGAAATCAAACACATACACAGACTGTTGAATCATTTTAAACGCTTTCTTAGACAATTTGTTTCAAACCTCTGTGATTGCGTTAGTCAGTGTGTCATTATTGGAAGACACGTAATGAAGCATGTAATGTTTGCATGTTTATGTAACGATTTTCTTACCAAGTCAATGATGGAAAACAATAACAAAACCCATATTTGTTTAGATAAAAGACAGTTTTTGGTTTTTTATTTGACAGACGCTTTGTTCAAAATATTTATTTGCACGATATAGCATGGAACAAGAAATATAATTGATTATGCATTAAAAGTGCTTAATTTTTAAAAAGTAAGAATTTTGTTTTAATTTTAACATTTAAAATTTCAAAAACAAAGACAATAAGATTTTAAATGCATTTTCAATTGAGTTTTGTCCAGGATGTAAACATTCACGTCTGCAGTCGTCATCAAGTCTATAACCGTCAAAACAATAGCCGAGATCAATCGTTTTTAAAAATGCACGATATTCATAACAAAATAAAATAGCTAAACCATTCACAACAGCTTCGATGTCTTAAATCATTCAGGATCTAAAAAGAATTATCGTTATTAATGGATTTTGTTGCAAGCTGTAATGTTTTTTGGCGTCTGTGGGTCTTGGTATCCTGTGAAGTATGATAATTCCAGGTACGTGACGACCAAACATTCACCATCATAATCGTTTTATGGTAAAGAGATTTGTTTAAGCATCCCTCGGTTTTTATCGTTATTTATTTATTGTTTGTGGGTTTTTTTGGGGGGAAATCATTACGTAACAAAGTAACGATTATTTCTTCCATCACGAATGTTAAAGCAAATAATTTTTGGTAAAGTTATATGTCGTCTGCTTTTGTTAATGTCATAAGTGGTATAAAATATATTCAAAGCTGATTAAAGTTTTAAGATGGAAACACAGACAGCCAAGATAGTCTTAAATGGAAGGACTTGTGTACTTTTGTATGATCATAAAACATTTATAGTAATTTGTACTTATTTCAATTATTTGGAGACAGTCACTTCTGATACGGAGAAGAAGTCTGTCAACTATGTTACACAACAACTTGGTTTCATATAAGTCAAACTGTTCCTCAATCTAGGGACAATCATACTAAATGAAATGTACTGAAACATAACTAAATGAACGTTACGACTGAAAAATACTAAGCATGAAAACCAGCTCAACTGACTGGAAAAGTCCTAGGTTGAACTGACTCAGAAATTTTTACAAATTCGTATCCAAAATGTGCGGTTTAACTATGAAACTGTCTGCCTTTGACACATAATAGAAAACTCCCTATTTACTCTCTATTTTAAACGGCGCGGACACCAGGCATATGTACAAAATCGTATCCAGGTATTGATAACAAATTCCTTACTTCAAATCTAAAAAGAACAATGACTATAGTCACAAAATGATATCTAATTATGTGATTCAAGGACTGATTGCTAGCAAAACTCCCCTCTTTAAATGAACCCCGAGCATTGACACAAAATTGTATCAATGGCGTAGTTCAAACATTAATGAAACATTCTACAAACATTATTACACACTGAAGTCTAGTGATGTGGGTTCAAATACAAAGTATAAAACCTTTTACTCTGAACGGATATCTAGCATGGTTCAGAACTTCCTACATTGAGATGACAAAAATGGTACCAAGAGGTGTGGTTATATTGTGCTTTCACTATATATATTTTAGTAGCGAGTAATCAAACGGCACAACCGTTGTGCTAGCAATTGTTGATGTTGAGATAAGTATTTATTTACCATTATTTTTCTTTGGAACAAACCAGTATAATATTAATGACATAAACTAAAAATATAATTAAGGACAAATGAACGATAAAAGAATAGATGGTAAGCCCTTCCGATTACACTATATAGGTTCCCTGTCTACAATCAATGTTCATACCGTTTTCATATCAATATTTTCGATAATCAATTAATGGTCACTAGTTCCTGATTACAGGCGTATCAGGTAATTATGTGTCGAATACAGTGTTGTTACACGTGTCATTTTGTATGTACAAAATCTTTTTATCCATCATTTTAGCATTTCATTGCTATTTTGTCACTCTGAGTATTCTTTAAGAAAGATAACCACGTACACACTTTCCAGAACAGGTGCGTCACTAAATCATTAGTCTATTTTGTTTAAGGAACGTGTCGTGTGAGTTTTTAATGGTTTTACGGCGAATTTTATACTGATTGTTAAAATGTGTAAAAGCTTCTGAAATAGAAAAAAATGTATTTGTTATTATATTAATTATTATAATTCACGAGTAATTAAAAACTAATACTGGCGCACTCTTATTATATTTATCAAACGCAAAATGGGGCCCTAGCCGTAAAAAAATTTAATGCCAAATAATGCATGTGCATTGATTCTGACACGTGCATTCCTCATATTTTATTATCAGTATGCATTGTTTATTCTCTGACGCGAAATAGAAATAAAACTAAATGTCTTTTAAATTATACTGTCATTGTGCCTGCTCGCTATAGAGTTTTATTGGTAACGGCATGCTTAAAACGCTCGTAAAATCGCAATATAACGTTAGAAATTCGAACTATTTTGTCGTAACTCTTGGGTTCACGTTGATCCCCCTTGTCTTCTCTTAAGTCCGCCCATAAATGGCTCAAATAAAACTTTAGAATCTGTAAAATCTGGATGTTTAGTTGTGATTTTTTGTTTCTTGGATTAAAATCATTGAAGCACCTTACGTTGATGGTACAGACTTTAATATTCCCATCTGCTTACCCCTGAAACCATGGTATTGAAGATCTTACGGAAAGAAGATACTTTTTCCGGCACTCACGTTTTTATTATACATGTACCAATGTACCTAAACATCATGTATCACACTGACCATTAGTTGGCACGTGTTGTGTGGTACTTAGTTTGCTTTACACATTTCGGCTTTATTGCTATAACTTCCTATTTTAACTGAATCAGACTGCCACTAAACATTCTTAGAACCCACAAAGGATTTTTGTGGAGTATTTGTGTTGTACATCCAAGTCAAGTTATTTTCACTGAAAACAAGGCAGTAAGTTCTTGAATGACACAGGAGACGAAAATATCATAAGAAACCCACAAACTCGCAAGCAAACTTAAAAACTTGTTCACACTAAGATCTGCCCATGTGAGATTGATACTTAACGAGACGTGCTTTGATTTGCAAGCCGACACTTCTGACCATAGTTTGTTTTACACCTATTTGGCTTTATTACTATACTTTCTATTTCAACTGAATCTGACCGATACGTAGACCCCACATAGGATTGCAATGGAGTATTTGTGTTTTACATCCAAGTCATATTCTTTCACTTAAAACGAGACAGTCAGTTCTTTGATGACACATGAGACGCAAATATCATAAGAAACATACAATTATTTGAAAAGCAAACTTAAAAACCTGTTCACACTAAGATCTGTTTATGTGAAATCGGATCTAAGGCAACAGGAGGTGATTTAATTTGTAAGCCGATGCTTTTGACCATCCGGCCACTGAGGCCCAAAAACCAATCATGATGATTCTTTATCTAGAAATTGTTTTTCTTTAAGTATTCAACAATCCATTCCACTCAAAACTCAATTGTCATTTCTACCTAAACAAAACTGTAACTACTTGTGAAATATAACAGATACTTGTTAAAATATACTATTTTAAAAAAAATAGCCAATAGACAATTTAAAAAAACATTTATGACGATTATTTAAAATTAAAAATAATATAAAAGCTATAAGGATCTTGATATATGTTTGCATCAATATTTAAAACATATTTTATTATTATTATTTTTTTTTTAAAAAAAGTATAATAAGCAGTTCTGCTTTGTGAATGCATCCATGTTTCAAAGAGATAACGTATTAATGTTATGATTGCTAATTTAATAATGTCTATATTGACAAGAGCTCATTTTTGTGTTTTTTCAAGTGGTTTGGTTTTTTCAAGAGAAAACATTAGAAGTAGCTTTAGCAAAACAAAGAAAGGCAAAGTCTTGTTTTGTGGAACACCGTAGTTGACAGTGAAATATCTGTTTTGAAATATAAATTTCATTATGTTATTATTTTGTTGGTTTTGCTGTATCATGACATAGTTTTTTGTTGTTGAGCCAAGGATGTTATGTGGTAATTCTGCAGACTCACGCTTATTATTAACACAATGGGTTTAACCAATGTGTTAGTGAAAGTGTAGAGCAAAGATGCGTGCTGCACGCAACATTGTAAAGATACAATCTTTAGGTAATTAGTTTTCTATACTTCTGCACATAATTGGAATCTTTCAAATGTTCTAAGTAGCCGTTTTGGACTCATTATAAAATATTTATGTATTCCTAACAATTGGCTGTCGTCACGCCTGCTAATAAGACAAACACAGTTATACCGGTAGTTATAAAATTACAATAAAGGTACATACAATCGTTTAATTGTTGCCTTCGAAAAATTGAAACTGAAAAGGAACTGCAATATTTCTATACGGAAGCGCTCTCAACATGTATTTGACAAACCTAACATGCAAAAATTAGGAATTTCATATTAATTAGGTTTAGATAAGTTAAGATCATTTTAGTTATATCGAGGCGATGAGTTCTTGTATGGTGAAGGAAACCGAAATACCAGACAACCACACACCTACAGGAAATGAACTGACAAACATTTTCACACTAGGATCTGCCTAGTGGAAAGTAACTGTGATCCGCGAGCCCGCGCTTTTGACCACTCAGCCACCGAGGGCCCCATATAACGAAGTGCAGGAAACAAACACACACACACAATGAGAGAGAGAGAGAGAGAGAGAGAGAGAGAGAGAGAGAGAGAGAGAGAGAGAGAGAGAGAGAGAGAGAGAGAGAATTATGCTATTAAAGCTTTAATTACATAAGAAAATTTCCTAGCAACAATACAATTTTGTCAGTAAATTTGGTGTCCATCAAAGGTCATTCGTTGATTCAAAGTATTAATTATTCATTTTTATATTCATTGTTTTTGGTTGCCCTTTCATTCCCATCCAAATAAAATTCAATAAATTAGTAAGCTGCAAAATTTTTCTATTCCACTGTAATTTTTAAAAAATCTCAAATCATGAACTTGTTTTAAAAACGTAAAATGATACTTATATGTGTATCTAAACTTGACAAAGTAATGTGATAATTGTGCCAATTACCTGTCATTTAACCCAGAAATAAATGCTTCAAAAACTTAACTTATCAAAAACACCTTGAATATCTCGAATCGTTTAATCAAAACTCTAAATATAATACGATTTCTTTTCATTTGTGATATGTGTAATCTGCGAAACATTAATATGTCTCTTCAAGAAGCTTTTGATGATTAAATAGTAAACTTTTGACGTCATTAAAATCGCAAAATAACACCAATTTTCTTTGAACATTTGTTACAACTGCCCATGACCAAATGAGGTATTTGTAAACTATGCTATCAATCAAATGACCATATGTCAACTTTGGTCACAAAACAACTTTAGACTTAAGGTGTGTATTGACCCAAGTTAAGCCTGGAATATACACGAGCCCTTGTGTATTTGCAATCTCATATCACTATATATTTGATATCACAACGACATCAAAGAGTTGTCCACGTGACCCCTCTGCGAGAGGTAGATATGAACTGTTTAATTTCTCTTTGCTTTGTCTCTGTGATCTTTTATTATGGCTACTATTGGCAAAAGTATCTAATTATTGACCTTCCTTGTCGTAGACTCTGACTCTTTGAAACCAACAAGTTTGTTGCGTTATCGTGAACTGTTGACCGTTGCCCAGCTTTGATTCTGTAGCCTTTCGCTAGATTTAATGCTTTTTCAAAAAAGCTAGATATGTACCTTGGGAGAATCCAAATGTTTGCTAGATCAGACCTCCCTGTTATAAGTTAAAATATTGACTGGAATTTTTGCCTTTAAGTGATATTTCACTTTGGACATCTTTGTTCTTTTCATGAGTGTTAAATAGCATATTGAGAAAAACCCAATGTTTTCAAGTATAATCTGTGGACGTACCATTTTATTTAACCGGGCTGTGTCGACGTAAAGAAACTAAAAACTAATACAATTTATAAATAACATTAAAATCCAGAAACAAAACACTTTACTCAAGCTACTTATTGAAATTGGACTATCGGTATATGTGTCGCTAGGTTCAACGCTCAATTCAGTAAGTATTTCTAGATCTGCTTGAAGTGGTAACGCAGAAGTTGAGTTAACTTGAGTTGGTTAATTGATGACCGAAGGTCCAAGTCAAGATTTTTTTTACTTATAAAGAGAAGAGAAAAACTGGAGTGTCAGTGAAAACCATCGACTGTTGGCAAGCAAACGGGCAAATTTTCCCATACTCAAATCTACCTAATGAGTCAAGTCGGCGAGAGAAATACTTTAGGCCGTAAGCGTGCGCTTTGGATCACTAGGCCACCAAGGCGTCATCTTAGCGCAAGAGCGGGCAAAGTAAAAAAGTTAATGTTAGAGAACATTACGCATGCATTGTATCTGTAATACATTAATCTTGTTTGCTATGAACTATGTACACAACAAAAACTGTGCAAGGTTCTTGACCAAGTATACCTCAAACTCATTTTTATTTATTTACACATGAACGTGTTTTTTCAAAGTCACTTTTTAAAAATGTTTCACAATAAAATTTAATTGCAAGATATCATCTGTTTGATGTTTTTTTCACTGATTCTTTTTAGCATCTTAAAATTTACATTTGACCTCATAAATAAAACTTCATTGTGTCTTTTTCATCTTTTAAACATCACAAAACTAGATTATTCTCAGTACATATAATATACAATAAGTTATTCAGCATCAACACTGAAAGGGAACCTTTCATGTTTCAAATCCCGCAAAAATTAATTACCCTTATAACCGATTGGAATGTATTTCAGTCAAATAAATAATTATTGGTTAATTTTATCACTACTTGCACTTTAATGGCCATTTAAGTGTCTTTAATCTGCCAATGAAGTCCGGACTCGAGGCGACATTACGCTCATCATGAAACAGTCTTACCACAGTTTAATTACTATTTGAATTTTATATAAATGTGTAAATGGATGTTTAATCGTGTTATATTCTTTCTCTCGGTGAACTGATCACATAATACACACAGCTACAAGATTAAAATTGAAAAACCATAAACTGATTGTAAGCAAGGAACATCAAAGAATCCTGCCGCTTAAGGTAGAAAACGCAATTACTGAAGCGAAAAAAAATCATTGTAATCTTTTCCGTGCGAGAAATACTTAAAAAAAATGCTTATCCTTTTATTATTTAAATAAATATATATATAAATAAATAAATGCGAAATGTTATTGAAATAATTATAAAAGTATAATTATTTCTTGTATTCAAACTTACTTGCATGCTGAAGGCCGGTGATGTCGCCGATTACTTCATTTCCTCCGACATTCAAAAGCTGGTCGACTTGATATAAGTGAAGAAAACTCTTGATATGGCGTAAAACACAAAAGCTCCACTTTAAGAACTACAGTACAAAAATCGTGAAAACCGGGAACTAAACTTCGTCATTTTTAATTTGTCATTTTGCAATCAAAAAGAAGTGCTCATTTTGATAATTGTTTTAATTATAAAAAATTGTTAGTTCTGTCTGCAATCACAATTATCCAGAAAGTCAAATAGACGACGAACTAATGATGACAGGGTGCAATTTTAAATCAATTTTTACAGATAAAAGCACAAAACACACTAAATGTTTTATTAAGACTTGTAATAAATTGAAAATAAAAATAAAATATTCATCATGGTAAAATAAAAATTATCATCGCATTTACAACCGTGTAATTTTATCCTTTCAATGATTATTTATCGTCGATATCGTTTAGTTTTGAAGAGGAATATTTAATTTCCGGAAATATGTCCGGACTTAAATCATTGCAATAGTTACCATTTGTTAGCTTTAATTACGTAAGGAAATTTCCTACCAGTAAGTTTGTGACACAATTCTGGTGAAACAATAAAAAAACAAAATGGCTATTACACGCAGTAAATCTTGACAAAATCACGGTAACAGACATTTAGCAGCCGCTAAATTGTTCGTATAGCACACTGTCTACAAATATCGATTACTCCGGGAAAGTTCAATATTCTTGTGTTATTCAAATATTTTGTGTTTTAGCTTTTCTTTAAATTAAGTTAGAGAGAGAGAGTAGTATCGACTCCAGTTAGAATGATCTCTACAAATAGTCATTCGTCCCCTTAAATACGGTTTATACTCACACAGAAAAGATTTATACGACGGATCGTAATGTCATTCGGTGTTCTACTTAAATAGGTGAGACGTTTTTCAGGTGTGTTTATAAGGCAAAACCTTTACAAATTGTAAACATTATAGTATATACTATACTAGCGAGTAGTAGAAACATGTGGTTTAACTTTCTCTATCCATAATACATAACGACAGATTTAACTAACTTTTTAAAAGTTTTGGGATTTTTATTTGTTTTTTTACCATAATGGGATTCGATGTGGATAAATTTGTATCTAAAGTTTCAGAAGAAAGGAAATGCTCCTTGTGTCATCTTGTATTGGATAACCCCGTAAAAACGGCATGTTGTCATGTATTTTGTTCAGGGTGTATTTTACCCTGGGTAGTTCGACATGGTAAATGCCCCCATAACTGTCAGTCTTTGACGCCTAAGGATTTGGAAAATATATTGCCTCTGAGGGAAACGATACTTAACATGCACGTGCGGTGTAATTTTCTAGACCGTGGATGTCAAGCCGTGGTGCGACTGACTGATGTCGAAGCTCACGTTCAAGATTGTACCTTTCGACCTGTGCAATGCCCCAACAGAGGATGCGAAGAAATTGTCAGTTACAAAGATGTTTCAAAGCATGAAAACACGGAGTGTAGTTTTAGAAAAATCGGTGTATGTAAAAAAGGATGCGATTTGGAATTGTATTTAAATACCGTTGAAAATCACGATTGTTTGACCGCTTTAAATGACCAGATAAAATGGAAGGAGAGCAAAATATACACATTGGAAACGGAAATGAAACGGCTTGTTTCAAAGTTTGATAAAAGAGAAAAATCGCTTTTAGTGCAACTAACAAATCTACGTAACGAATTGAAGTCCCAAGCGGAATATTTTCAGAATAAGTTGTGTGATTATAGCCACAAAATAGGATTAGTTAAGACTGACAACGAGGTAGGTAACAAGATTTATTAACAGTTAAAGTGTATTGAATAACTTTGCGTATGCTGAATATAAGTAGGCATATGTGTCGATTTCCATAGTTTAAATGGACCTTCCTTGACAGAAGAGTTTGTAATGAAACCAGAAATTTTGAAAATAAATAATGCTTTTTCCTTAACAATAGAATTGGTAACGAGAATAAAAATATGATGTAAATTCAAAACTTAATTTTGAATTAATTTTAAAAATACCCGGATAACTTAACTGTTTAACGCTAACCTTCACCAAGTCAAATTTGGAGGATTACCTTTATGTAGAGAAATTTAAAACACTTTTGACAGAATGAATATGCTTTTCTGGCAGATTGTCTCTAAACCTTTTCCATTTTCAATTGCACATCATGACTTTGCACGATAACTGACCCCTTGGTTAACATTTGCTGAATATTTGATTGTTCAGATCGACCAGTCTTGATCTGAAAGGGACGATTCTTTTATGTTTCCTAACCCTTTGAAAAAAAGGCAACATAAAATAGGTCTTTGTAGAGTCTACAGTATAGACTTAAGTGCATTTTAATGTTTTATAATTGTAACAGTTTAGGAAAAAATATAAATAACTAGTGACCTAAATTGTTTTATGATATATTGACAAACACTAGCCATATTGAATGGATAGGTGACTTCGTCTGTTTGAACAATATTATCACTTTCTTTTGAAAATACCAGTCAGTTTAAAGACTAATGAGCCGATAGTTCGTGTGTTATTTCTTTGAACAATAATTTTAAAGATAACTTAGGCCTTGGAAGCTTTAGATATCAATTTTGAATTCTGTTAGGGAATTTTACATAGAACCAATAGTAGTATAGAGTCAAACTGTAACAGAATGCAATTTTAGCCAAGACTACTCGCATTTTAAGCAGCCACTGCGGTAGCTCAGTTGGTTGAGTGCTCGCACCGTAAGTGGAAGGTCGTGGGCTCGAACCCCGGCCGGGTCTGACCCAAGACTTGAAAGTGGGTAGTGACTGTTCTTTCGCCAAGCACTCGGCATTACGAAATGAAAGTCACGGTTCTTTCGGATGGGAACATAAAATAAACGAGGTCCCGTGTCATGGCAGGCATGGACACGATAAAGAACCCTGCATGTATAATGCCATCAGCGCAACGCACAGGCAAAATTTCTGCACTTTCGCCTATAGCTGGCGACGTCTCCATATAAGTGAAATATTCTTGACTGGGAATGTTAAACACCATTACTCAACTCAACTCTCATTTTAAGCAGTTTTTATTTACTAACTCGTGTGGTATCTTATTTTAGTTAATAGTGACTTATTAATAAGACAAATTTCACACTGTTATATACCATTTTTGAAAAAAATATCATTCAATACATTCATAGTTATTAAATAATCGAATGATAGAATTTTAAAACAAAGTATATGACAACACCGCCGATCACTAAGTTGTCACCAAGTTGTCACCAAGTTGTCATCACATTTGCATCTAGTAGAGAAAGTTTTATCATCTATAGACTGGTTTTAATATGAAAGTATGTCTTGTTTGTATTTTGTCTGCCTGTTTCGTTTTACTTGAGAAAGAGAATGTCTTAAATAATTCTGTGGTGAGAAAATATTTTCACTTTTGAGTTTTTCACCTACGTTATGTTCAAACAATTTGCAAACATTTTATTGAGGAAATCCGAGATCTGATGACTTAACTTGAAAATGTACTGAAAATTTTCCAGTAACTGACTGAAAATCAATGTCTCCAATCAAACTGAATATCGAAAGCTATTTAGTTTACTTGATTTGCTTTGATTCTGTTCCATCTAATACAAGACCCCTATTGACAGGACCCGTAGGTCCATAAGTAAAGATTATCCACCAGCATGTATACCTAACCATTCATTAATCAGCTGGGTAGATTGCACTAATGTTAAATGTCTGGCTCAAGGACATACCACGAAGGGTGGCATCACACCAGTTCATTTGTACCGAGGTTTGCAACTCGTTATTCACCGTGTTTGTGGGGCCTAGTATTTACACATGGTTCAACTACATATGTCTATTACGTCGCCCAATTGCCCATTGCCAAGTATTTACACATAGTTCAACCACATATATCCATTACGTCGCCATATTGCCCATTGCCAAGTATTAACACATGGTTCAACTACATATGTCTATTACGTCGCCCTATTGCCCATTTCCAAGTATTAACACATGGTTCAACTACATATGTCTATTACGTCGCCATATTGCCCATTTCCAAGTATTAACACATGGTTCAACTACATATGTCTATTACGTCGCCCTGTTGCCCATTAATTGCCAAGTAATAACACATGGTTCGACTACATATATATATATTACGTCGCCCAATACACTTTTACAACACAAAGTTATGAGAACTGGATCAAAGATAACTTTAATATACCTTGTCTACATCTGTAATTGTTAGGCATAGCAATAAATGTCATATATGCTCCAGAACGGCATATATATATATATATATATATATATTAACCAATACATCATAGACATAAAATGTAATCTGGTGTTTATTCCTCAAGTAATATTAAAGTAATATTAAAAAATGAATAGAGTAAAACGTATATTTGAAAGCTCATATCTGTAGTTATAACACATTCCTTTGAAATAGAGAAGTAAATAAAAGTTTGATCTGGCGAGTATATCAGTGATGTTATATGCTGTCATTATTACACTATATGGTTATACTAGACAGCATTACTTTCACATGTACGTTGTCTGGACAGAAAACATTTTAAAATTTTTATAAACCAAATACGCTTTTTGGAATGGTCATAGTGAATTTTTCTCTTTTTCTTTTTATGTAATAAACCATTAGGTAGAAGGTTCGTTTCTATAGCTTCTGAAATGTTTTATCTTTAATGTTTCTAGTGTTATCTTTCTGTTCCTTGCTGTTCCTCTTAGGATGGTTTAATGCTTAAAGGATAACTCTTGGTGGCTTCTTTCTCTCTGTTACTATTCTTCATTATGATGTTTTAATGCTTAAAGGGATGCTTTTTGTGGATTTGTCTATTCCCGAGAACAAACACGTGGTTTAGCTGCACACGTTTAAATTTACATAGCTCAAATGAAACACTTTTTGGCTAAACAAGCTTTGAAAACTCAGTAAAAGAAAGTGTCTTTATCTTTATTTAGTAGATATTTTTGTCGGGTTCGGTATATCTTAATGTCTATTACGTTATGTACTTTAACTAACCAAGGCTGTATTAGAGATATTTGGCTGTAAAAAATTCTGCATACCAGTGCAAGCCAGAGCAAATCTCCAGCTGAATTGTCATGTGCTGATTTTGAATTTTTATTAAAATAATGCATTCAAAATTAGCGCATGACAATCAAAATCAGCACATGACAGAATTGTTGCAGTCAAATGGCAAGCATTCGGTAAATAAAAACGATTTAAAATTTTCTTTATTGTACATAACAGCGACTAGGGAAAAAGAAAGACATTACGCTAGAAGTTTTAAGCACATACGTTTTAGCTATGGAGAATTGCAGTGTTTCGGTTATTTTTCAATAGTCTATAGATTCAAATAGAATTAATGTCCAATAAAAAATTCAGCCTCTCATTTTTTTTTCTATTTTCCATTAAAGAGATGTCGGCAAATACTTGTACTTTCATTTATCCATGTATTACCTGTTCTGAACACCTATGTACTTTCTGATATTGATTACGTTATGACAAATAGATTATCTGTGTATTAGAGAGAACACATCGGCATTATTACTACAGTATATGGAATATGATACCTTTTTCAAGTCGAATAATTCACTCAAAATTAAGTTACACATGACAATATTATTGGCCTAAATTTGTGGGTGCTTGGTGACCAAGTGGTCTAAAACACGTATCAAAGCCTGTATTGACTCTTTGCTTTAAATCCTTCTCGGGCAGATCCTAAACATGTATCAAATCCTGTATTGCCACTTTGCTTAAATCCTTCTCCAGCAGATCCTAAACACGTATCAAATCCTGTATTGCCACTTTGCTTTAAATCCTTCTCGGGCAGATCCTAAACACGTATCAAATACTGTATTGCCACTTTGCTTAAATCCTTCTCCAGCAGATCCTAAACACATCAAATCCTGTATTGCCACTTTGCTTTAAATCCTTCTCGGGCAGATCCTAACACACGTATCAAGCCTGTATCGCCACTCTTGCTTTAAATCTCTCTCGGGCATATCCTTAACACGTATCAAAGCCTGTATTGCCACTTTGCTTTAAATCTTCACGGGCATATCCTTAACACGTATCAGAGCCTGTATTGCCACTTTGCTTTAAATCCTTCTCGGGCAGATCCTAACACGTATCAAAGCCTGTATGGCCACTTTGCTTTAAATCCTTCTCGGGCAGATCCTAAACACGTATCAAAGCCTGTATGCCACTTGCTTTAAATCCTTCTCGGGCAGATTCCCTGTATTGCCACTTTGCTTTAAATCCTTCTCGGGCAGATCCTAAACACGTATCAAAGCCTGTATTGCCACTTTGCTTTAAATTCTTCTCGGGCAGATCCTTAACACGTATCAAAGCCTGTATTGCCACTTTGCTTTAAATCCTTCTCGGGCAGATCCTAAACACGTATCAAAGCCTGTATTGCCACTTTGCTTTACTATGAAATCCTTCTCGGGCAGATCCTAAACACGTATCAAAGCCTGTATTGACTCTTTGCTTTAAATCTTCTTGGGCAGATCCTAAACACGTATCAAAGCCTGTTTTGCCACTTTGCTTTAAAACCTTCTCGGGCAGATCCTAAACACGTATTAAAGCCTGTATTGCCACTTTGCTTTAAATCCTTCTCGGGCAGATCCTAAACACGTATTAAAGCCTGTATTGCCACTTTGCTTTAAATCCTAGTACATGTATAAGAAAATACATTAGTTCTTTTCCAATAATGGATGGTTTCTGTCCGGACTCTTAAAATCCCTCCACTATTCTAGACTTGGCTCCTCGAGAGCAATGAAGAAAACTTTGACCAGGGATAAACACTATTTTTCTCCTTCATTGCTAACTTAAGTAAATTGAACTTTTACAGTTGCTAACAGATGATACCGATATTAACTTTAGTGTATCCTAAAGCAACTTAAATAAGTAATGCAATTGCAATTGTACATATACATGTCTATCCATTTGTTGCTTTTTTGTATTATATATTCTTATTCATGAGCCAAATAAGAGCAAACACATTGTTTATCGATGTTCACCTTCAGTTTTGGATGTTCATATTCTGTATATTTATGTCTGTCATTTTAGCTGATGCATTGCAACACGATTTGTTAGTACTTTTAATAAGCGCTGTTTTAGAATTGATATCATTTTTACAACTTTGCCAATGCATACAGTTTGTTGCTTAAGTTTTACCTTTTGATTGAGTATACAAATCACTACTATAGTTGGTTTATCTAAATCATTCATCACTGTAAAAAAATAATACAAGGGACTTGAAACGAAAATCTGTATACGGATGAGTGCATAACTTATATTATATTATGAAATACAATACGGATTTACTGGTAAAATACAGAACCTATATTATATGCTTTTAAACTTTAATTACCGTTACAATAATTTATGAATATTTAGTATCAGATAGATAAATCTATTATAATTACTTTTAATGTAAAAAGGTGGTAAGGTGAATGTTCTACCGGGATTTTTGGCTTTCTTAGGTATTTGTGTGCTTAAGAATTGTGTGATCAAATAACTGTGATACTAATAGACTTCGTAATTTATAAGGAGAGGTACCTCTACATCAAAATTAATTACTTTTAAAAAATACTTCTCTTTGTTGTGTTTTGGTATGGTTTGTGTTTTCAAGGAGTGCTGATTTGTCTTTCTCTTGTAAAGTCATAAAGCTTCATTTTATACATGGGCGCTTGAATATCAGAAATGACCTTTTTTGTTTGTTTTTGTGGTAAATAAAATACTTTCAATGAGTTTAATTAATTCAAATTATGTGCTGTTAATGCCTGAATGTTTGAGTAGTTAAAAAAATGGCAAAGATTTTATTAAAATTTTAAATATTTTGACTATGTTTTTTATTCGTCCCAGTAGTCTAGGCTAAACAAACGGATTCCACGAAATGCCATTGTGTTCTGGAACCCATTATTGCATAATTTTCAGATTGTTACACGTGGACTAGATAAACAATTAGTAAATCAACCGCCTTAAAAGATGGGCCTGGAGTGTTGGCAACGGTCGCTGTTGTAATGTGAAAAATGTGAAATGTCGCTAAAACTTCATTTTATTTGGAAATTTAGAACTGTATTGATCATGCCTCACAAATAAAGGTTTACTCAGGAGCTTTTTAATTAAGATTGATTTTTAGGCAGTTATAGGGGTCACTGGTTCCACACCGTGCGAAAATCGACTTTTACAAACGTAATAAGTGATCGTGTTTCTTTGTACACTTTGCAGTAATATTTTATGTTGTCAAAGATAAAAATCATGAACACACTTTCTCGATTTAATTTTTGTAGATATTTTACGAATGAGAGATTGCTATTTTAACCCTCTTAACAACGATTAAAGAATATTAGGTTTCTAATAAAAACTTTCTATCCGAACTCAACCTATTTTCCCGCCACGATTCTTCAAGCGAAATGGACATTTAAACCAGGAAGCACATGAAAACGGTTTTGCGTTTTTCAATAGCCTGACCATTACTGGACTTCGATTATTTTAACGGTAACATTATGAAATGGACTGATATGTTTTATTTGTTGTCATACTCACAGTCACTTGTTTATGACAAATATTATTCTAGTAATGGGGGGATGAAACGCCTTTAAACTCACTGAATGCCACGGCTAGGGATCGATTCCGAGTGATAAGCGCTCCATCCCAAGGTTTAAAGATTCGGACCAGATATTTTGGCAGTAAATCACTCTATTATACCAACTATTTACAACACACCAACACCACGACTAGCTCAGTCCTGCTACACTCTATACACTTTCGTAACGTAGGATCTCAAATTAAATTGCCTTTTCACAGAAGTGTACCCAAAATTAGGGAACATATTTTGTGAATATCACGTGAATATGTGTGTGATCACACATTTTATTTCAAATCACTATAATCTAATGCTACAGAAGTAAAAATTACAAAGTACTTGAACCAGGCCAATAGACACTGTTGTCTTCTTAAACATGCACTTTGAATATGTCCAAGGTAGGAAGTTGTAATGTCATTTGTACCAATCTGTCCTTGTGCTGTTGAGTAACTTGGTCCAGAATTGGACCATGTGCACCTTTCTATCAACAATTGTAGCCTCAGTTTCAGCATCAAGATAAAAAATGTAGATTTGTTGTTGATGTTAATAGCTGTTGCTAATTACCCCTAGGTAGTAGAGGGCCTCAGTGGCCAAGTAGTCTAAAATGCAGGCTAATGGATCACAGTGTCTCACTGAATCCTATTCGGACAGATTCTAATGCGAGAAAAAATGTTTGTTGGTTTGCTTTGGTGAAGATTTGTGGTTTTCTCCAATACTCGAGTTTCCTTCACCATTCTAGAACTAATCGCCTTGATTAGTAAAGAAATCTTGACTGGGGAATAAAACACCATTACCCCACTCCATGCTCTTAAGTAATAAGTAATAATTTTCTATATGCTATTTTAGGAAACATTTCAGATTCTAAAAAATTATGTAGAACAAATCTTTTTTTTTCCAACAGAAATTCTTTTGAAAGTTGTCAGTTTAAAACTAACAGAATTCTTTTGAAGGATGTCAGTTTAAAACTAACAGAATGTGATAGGATAATATCATGGTTAAGGTGACATAGATCAACACTAAGTTAAATTAAATGAACACAAATTCTGTGTGGTCAATTTTTTTTCTAAAATGAAATATTCTAAATTTATATAAAGACCAATATACCATTTATCATATCAAAAGAAACTTGTTATTATTTTGATATTTTTATCACTTATCATCTGACTTTTTGACTGCTAAGGTGGAGAGTCAAGTGTATGGTCAGTCTGGCTCAAATTACAAATAATGGACACTGGACAATGACATTTTAAATAATACTGTACCCATTGACCCACAATGGACAAACAGGGTTTGAAATTGTAAATAAAGTACCCCGTTAATTAAAATATAGATGGAAATGTTATTTAAAGAGAGATTCAAAGTATGTGTTTATTTTTATAAAAGTCCTTTGGAAAATTGATAAATATTCTTTAAATAGCAATGAAAAATGTGTTTGTTTATTAAAATACAGATAAATTAATGTAATGTAAACACAAATCCAAGATTCTGGTATACTAATATAAAGTAACAAATGCCCTTATAGCAAAAATGGCCGGAAAGAGTGTTTGTTTAAAATGATATCATCAGTGATATATTTGACTTCTGATCAAGTTTGATGGGAGAAAAACTGCCCCAAGATTGACAGAAAAAGCTACAAAAGAATCATTGGCTATAATATTTAATGGGAATAATTATCTTTTTTAGAGAATAATTATCTTGTCCTGTGTGATGAGATGACCAGATACAGCTGAGGGGTTTTGTAAAATAAAAGACGCAATATCCCGATGTCATGTATCCTATGATTCAGTAATCCCAAGGCAGACATATTTAGTAAAATAAGCTAATAAAAATTAGTTTATTCTTTATTTTTTCAAATAGTTTTATGTCTTTAGAACAATAATTTTGGAAAATTATCTTATAAAAGATTACCGGTAGTTTTTTTTCTTTATTTCTTAAAATGATTTAATGTTCCCGAAAGTAGTATTTTGGAAATCAGATGAGAAGAGATTGAAATGGACAAAGGCCTGATTGGTGATTACTGATCAATGATGATGGTTGTAGTGTTGTTGTGATAGCACCGATCCTGTACACTCGGTCGTTGTAGCGGCACTGACTGACGAAGTCACATTGTTGTCATATCATGTGTATAGCTAATACTCTCCGAACCTAACTGTTTCTTCTATTGATTGAAGTTAACATCAAAGGAACTAAAGATGAATATTAAATAGACAGAAATATCAGTTGATTTCTTAGTTTCATGTATAAGCTAACATCTGGCTCCGTATTTTTTTCTTTGCAGCGAGAAGACCAAGTAAATTTAACTATTGTATTAAGGAAGGAGAACAATACTCTAGGCTTCAATATAATGGGAGGTTATACTGTAAGTAGATATTATATATATTTGCTATAGATTTTGATTTTTTGCATGTAAAATCAATTTTATTGATATTCAGATACAAGTATTATATTCTTGAGCTTTATAACAGTTTTTAATATGTAGTTACATGGCATTTATTGTCAGCATATAAATCACGCTGACACTTATATATATTTATTTTATTTTTTTATTTTTTATTATTTATTTATTATTTTTTTTACTTTTTTATTTTTTATCGATTTTTTATTTCATATTTTGCAACTGGTAGTTATAATGTAACTATTTATAATAGGTCAAACTCATGAACCAGGAGTCATAAAAGGTCATAAAAATTGTGTGCAGAGGGGTAGGAGTTTATGTAATATCATCATTCACCGAATAATTGATTTAGTGATATGTATTTTATCTTTTCACCTTTCACCATTTTATCAAAGTAGTTCAGTATCTATTACCTGACTTGTCAATGATTTCACTATAATTTTATCAATAAGATATGGACACTCCAGATTTATCTATACTGGCCTTGTCAGTCATACAATGTACCCAAGTACCATCCAATTCACCTATTAGATAACCATGCAGACTCTAGTATCATAAATGTCTGTATTGACACAGAAGGGTGATTTGATAATATTTGGATAAATACATGCTTTATCTGATTTATCATTATTAGTGATAATGTCTTGATAAAATTTTGATAATTATCAAATTGTGATTTTTAAAATTTTCTAAAAAGATTATTATTATTATTATTATTATTACAACCACAATCATCACCATCACCATCATCGTCGTTGTTGCGTCACCATCATTTTCATTATTATTATTAATATATATTTATTATTATTATTATTATTTATACAATCTATGGATAAAAATCAAATATTGTTTTTCTTTAAAAAAAATGCTACGAAAATTTTTTTATAATTTTCTTATTTAATGTAAGCATTTAAATCTCCCAAATAATCTCTACCGCATGGATTCATGTAACATGGTTTTTATCCCTTCTTCTGTTTACTCATTTTATTTGAAAACCCAGTGATGGAAACTGCAGATTTGATTGTCAAGCTTGCGTCGCTGATTGTCGACAAACTTGTATTTTATTCCCATGTCATAAAATATTCATTTCCTTACAGAGTTTTTCTTTTACATTATAGATTTTATTTTTTTTTCCTCGTACTTAAAATTTGTAAAGAAAAATTACTTGTTAACATTTTTTCAAAGTTAGAATTCATATGTTTCTTAATGTAAAAGTCAACCTTTTTGAGCTTTTGTCACTAGTTAAAAATAATAAATATTTTAGCAATTTTTGTGTAGTAAAAATTTGATTATAGCTTTGCTCTTAATGTCATGTCAGCAATTTTTCAGCTATTTATGAAACGACAAGTTTTTATCAATTTAGAGAATTAATCTCAACAAAAATTCATGTGCATGTGTTTCTGATCTGTTATGTACAAGTATACATCATTTTTACAATTAGAGTGCTAGCAAACTACACTCGTGTGCAGTGTTGCAGATAAACATTGCTGACCACTCTGTCATTCCAGTGGTTTTGTTTGCCTAAAATTACTACCGAATAAAGGTAGTTGCCCCTTGAGAAATAAGACTAAAATTTCCCAATTTGACAACTAAAATTCCACAAAAGGCAACGGTGACACACAATCAAATAGTTTCAGTTAAATCCAGTTGTCCAAAACTGTTCTGACAGACAAAAAATGTTAGATATTGTCACAATATAAGCTCTTTGGAATGAATTTTAAAATTCTGAGGGTAATATGTGACATAAAAAGGGTCCAAATTTTCCCAATCTGAAAGGTGGAAGGTAGTTTTTAAATACCATAGCAAAACCACTGCTTTCATATGGTGCCAAAACAACCACTAAAATCAAAACAAAACCTTGTTTTTATACGATGTCATCTGAAGACAATGAAACTTTCTTTTTTGACTGCCAAAGATGTAAAAAGAACAAGTAATATCTAGTCAGACCTGACCAAGTCTTGAACCCCAAACCTTCCAGATATTCAGCCAGCACTCTACAAACTGAGTAACCATAATGGTTTTGTTCTTGTAGCTAGCGTTTTGCTAACTTTAGTATACATTGTCTTGAGAAATTTTTTACTGTGTCATCATGATAAATCTAAATACAATTGATTAAATGCAATGTGTGATGTTGTCGGAGAAAGCCGTTAATTTAATCATTAATCATGGGTAAAATTACAAAAATGTGAAGCAAGTTTTTATGAAAAGATTTTTACCCAAAAATAGAGATCGTGGCTTTGTTGTTGTCTGATGTCTATGACAGATTAAAAATATAAATGAACACAGTATAGAAATGCGGATCTTTTATCCACCCTATCAGAAACTTCATCAACTGGGGGGTATATTACAGTCCATATAGTTGTACGAGGTTATAAATGAAGCCCAATTTATTATAATGTCTACCCTTTGACACACAGGGTACCTTTGATCTTTTGGAAATGTTTGAATTACAAGGATTTTGAAAAGAAAGGTTTTTATATCTTGGTTTATTCTCTCTCAAACTGATTAAAAACCTGGTTTAAATATCTACCGTGAGTTTTTATATCTGATTGTTTGTTTACAGATAAATTTCCTTGATATTCCTGGACAAAAGCTGAGTTTTAAACAATTAAATAAAGGTGAAATTTTTCACAAAATGATTAATTATCCTGTTTTTTTTTTAAATATGAAAAAATAATAATTGAAAAAAAATGAGACCACAAATATGAGTGTGTATACATTGATTTTAATTCTGTCTTTAATAAGTATGTGATCAGTTTTAAATCTAGATTTGTGTTATATTCATATGATTGATACACTGGCTTATATATTTATTATGTGCATTTTTTTCTCCTTATAAGCTTGTAATTCAATTATTTTGTAAACAAAACTAAACATATACATGTTAAATATTGGATTGACTTTTTTTATTTGATTAGATTGGGTATGACGCTTTTTTCATTTCATGTAATTTGGTAATAACATAGACAAAAATAGCTAGTTTACACAATTTTTGATTTAACTTTCACAATTGCCGTATTTGTGGACCACAGGTTATCAAATGAGTAGGATTGGATTGTTTAAGGTCTTCCAATAACATTATAACTGCTGGACATTAATTTTGGTTCCAAAATCCATAGCTTTATGTCCAAAAAGATGTTTATTGTGTCTTTTTTGTTTGCTTTTGTTATTACCTTCTATTGCACTGTGTTCTTGGTTGCATTGGTTGTTGTTGACAAGTACATGTTTTTTAGTTACGATTTTTCTGTTTATATGTTGGTTAATTTGATTGGTTGTTTGTTTCTCTGTAAGTTAATTTGATTGGTTTTTGTTAAAGGTTATCCAAATATGGATTTAAAGCACAAGAACATATCATATGGTTGAATTTATTGTGAGATAAAATGACAACATTCAAATTTAAATATCAAATACATGTATTAAACATCAAAGTGGTTTCAGGTTTCGCAGGTGCAGAAAAAGTGAAAATCTGGTGACATATGATTACCTTAAGCAAAAATTATTGAATGATAATGAAAGTAATTTATAATTTTTAAAGTTAAAAACTTGTACATGAATGTAAAAGATTGTAGGCTGTTTAAAATCCTCCTTGAAAATATTTATTGCTTAGTAAGTTATTGTAAGTTATTGTTAATTTTCTTCACTATGTGGAGTGGGGGGGGGGGGGGGGGGGCTCAGAGGCAAAGTTGTCTATGCACACTTACAAGATCACAGTGCCTCTCAATACCTTATTTTAAATCCCACAAAACTAATTGTGAGAAAGTTTGTCAGTTTGTTTGGCAAAGGTCCGTGGTTTTCTCCGGGCACTTTGGTTTCTTCCACCATCCAAGATCTGACCACCTAAATATGAGTGAAAGAATCTTGTCGAGGGCATACAACACTATTTATTTAATTCAATCTAATCTTTATTTTTGGCTGTTCTGAGTATGTCTGAAATGAATGGATTGAACAATGTTGTTTTAAGAGTCTGTCTGTCATATCCAGTAGCTAATTTTGAGGTGGTTCAAGTAAACAAAATGCCAGAAGAAAACCGCTAACCTTTGAAAAACAAACAGATAAATGTTACTACACCAGCATCAGCTTGGTTAGGATTATAACCTAAACAGTGAGAAGTGCTTTGATTCTTGAGTTTGATCTTTGTCCACTTAGCCACTGATGTCTCAACTCTGATATAAGCCAGCATACCTCAGCAATCTAGACTGTTAAGTCATTATTTCAATTTTTGTATAATTTGTTCAAAATTCATGTTATAAGGTCATTACAAACAATTATGATACACAAGTGTAATATTAATCTATTGATCCCCTTATGCTACTGATGCCATTAAGTTGTTGTAACACCACATAACAATATGTTTTGTTTGGCATGATCTGTGCCTATTGAACATTTATACTTTTTGGAGGAATAAACATTCCATTACAAGAATAAATGTTTTAAGATTATACATTAAAAAAAACCTTGGTTATATTTTTGCTCATATAAAATTCATTAAATTACTTGAGTTAATTTTTTTGTGCAACAAGATTTTGCACAGAAAATTTTTTAACTTTTTTAATAAATTCATTATCAAAGAAATATTTGGATAAGATCTTCTGTATAACCCAGTATTTAACATGCAAAAATAAAGTACAGTTGAGCTTATGTATCACTCAGCATCTGAGAATGAAGCTAGGAATATGATTATTATACATGATATGTTACACGAGAGGCCTCGGTGGCGGAGTGGTCTAAACTGGTGGCTTATGAACTCTTACTGCCTTGGATTAAATCCTGTTAGATCAGATCATTCTATGAGAAAGTTTGTCAGATTGCCTGTCAGAAATTGGTGAGATTATTTCTTGACACTCTGGTTTCCTCCACCATAGAAGAGGTGGAGTGGAGTAATGGTGTTTTACGTCCCAGTCAAGAATCTTTCACTTATTTCGAGGCGGTCAGTTCTGGGATGGTGGAGGAAAACCGGAGTGCCCTGGAGAAAACCACCGACCTTTGGCAAGCGAACTTACAAACTTTCTCACACTAGGATCTGTCCCGAGTGGGACTCGAACCCAGGTGGTGAGAGGCAATGTGATCCGTAAGCCCACGCTTTAGACCACTCGGCCACCGAGGCACCTCCACCATAGAAGAGCTAACTTCCTTGATATATTTGTGAAACAATCTTGAATTGGGCATACAACATCATTACTCAGTTCTAGAATAAAATGTTTAGATATTCAAATTTATATATAGAAATCACTGCAAATTTGAGTTTTTAATCAAATCTAAATAAATAACTTCATGTTTTGGGTCTGAATTAATTTCATTTCCCCCTCCCTCCAACCAAATATATACCTGGGCCTAAATATTGTTTACTTCTCTAATAAACAGAATCAATTATTACCTTATCACACACCTGACTTGATTTTAATCAATTTACAGGTGATACTACAAATATTTTATTTTCTTATTTATTACATTTTCCTTTCATTTGCCCTTGTTTGTTACATTCCTGTGTTTATATATCATTACCATGTTACATCATGGCAGTCCCCAGAGTACATCTATATTTTAATATCACACATCAGTGGACCAGGTTGTGATGGTACCCACACAAAAATAGACCCAATAGTCAATATTCATATACTTTGGTCATTTAACCTGAACATATTACAATGTAGAGAGTAGTAAATATTAAACTTCATTACTAGTCATTTTCTTTGATGGCTAGAGGGATGTCACCATTATAAGGTCATTTTAACCAGGCAATAACTCTTCAGGAAGTTAATGTAGGGAGATAAAATATGTGGGTGGCCAAACTAATAAGAAATATTTCTTACAGATCGGTGTTAAAATGTTAAAACATTTTTAAAAATTATGACCAAAGGCAGAATTTTGCATAGTTGGTCTAAAACACACTAAAATACAAAATCAAATAATATGATGCAAAATGAATAAGCATTTTCAGAAATGAAAAAAAATATCATAGCTCACATGTATATCTAGTTGACATGCTAGTTGACAAGATGTTACATAAGTTATTATACAAGAAGTCAGTGCTTTGAACCCTGTACAAAACTTGCATTTTGTCCTTTCTTACTTTAGGAAAAGATAGCTTGTAACATATAGCCAGTTACTGCTACATAGTTTTTTGTTTTTGTTTGTTTGTTTTTGTTTTTGCTTTTTGTTTTTGTTTTTTTGTTTTTTTGTTTTTTTTTGTTTTTGTTTTTTTTAGGGTAAATATTCAAATCTAGGGCAGTTTTTTGTGTGTATGTAATTTTTTATTAACCCCTGTTTAAAAAAAATATAAGTGGGGATTGGTAAAAGACTCTCAAAAAATATTTTACCCAAACTTGTAAACAGGACAATAACTTTGGAAGTGCCAATCTCAAGTCTTGAGTTTTATAATCAATTGTCTCTTTATATGCAGTGTTTGTCTTTTCTTGTCTTGTTGTCTTGTTTCTTTATTCAATGGTTGCCAGCATTGGCTGTTCAGCATGATGGCTGAGTTTTTTTATTATATGTTTTGTCTGCATAATCAATGTTTAAACTTAAATTACAATTACATTTACCTTTAACAAGAAGGGGAGAACCAGTTTATATCAAGGTACAATTCTTGACTTATTGGAGTTCTGCACTTGAAAATTAAGCAGAATTTTTGACAGATTTTTATTCTTCTTTAATTTGTATATAATATAATGTTGTAATGTTAAATCTTGCTTAAAACTTCAAATTTGGTGCTTTTGCACATACTTCACTGTTTAGCTCAGTATTTGATATTTTGATATATAATTCAAAAATCCTTCCCAAGAAAAATCTTTGAAATAATTTTTGAAGGAAAAAATCTGGCTGATAGATAAACGTTGGTAAAAAAAACGATTGCTGAATAATAAAAAACATTAAGAAAGACATTTTACTCCATAGCAGTTGTAACTAATTAATTTCTTTGTAGAGTGAGAAAAAGCTTATCACACAGAAAGGCTGATTTGTTTACACATTGGTCATTTATAGAAATCTGTTGGTCAGTATTGACCACTAATGATGAATAAGAAAACATCCTGAAGTAATATTGATAGTAAGTTGATGTATTGGGTATACAAGTAATGGTATATTGCAGCAGAAAAAAAATTTTAATGAGATAATTGCTGTCCATATCTTCAATAAACAAATATTATTTATATATGCAATGTATATCAGGTTTTTTGACATGATGTTTACAAAATATAGATAAATTAAAGTATTTTAAATTTTTCAAACATTGATAAATAACAGAAAATTAATCAGAGACTGGATCAATTGTGAAAATTTCATTCCACGAAATAGAAACAAATATTTCCACATTCATGAGTAATTTACATTATACTGGTTGGAAATTGCATCCTTTTTTCAATATTGTAAGCTGGTTGATTGTTGATTTACATCACATCAGTCAATTTTTCAGCTATTTATGACTAAAAGATTTATTGGTCTCAAGGATTTCATCTAAACACAAGTTCATGTAAGTGCATGAGTGTGCAAGTGTATCTGATATGCATTGTACTAGTGCATAGTTATTGCCACCTTAATAGTGCTCGCAATGTCAGATAAACCTTGCAGACTTCTTGGTCAGGCTTATACTGAGCCAACAGTAAGAGCCTAGGACAGGGAAAGGTCTTTCTCACCTCCCGTCAACAAGGTCAAACCCACAGTGGTGAGATGCCTTGAGTTCTCAGGCTGATGCCTTAACCTTTCTGCCACCACTGATCTTCACAATTTCTGTAAGCAACATTAAGACAGTATTGCTTGGGGAAAGAGCAGATTCAACCACAGCATTTTGCAAAAGTCATCTTTAAAATTTTTTTTTTTCACAAAAATGCACGAATCCCCCATATATTTTTTTAAAGTCTCATTAAAGTGAAAATTAGGAAATCAAGAATCTGTAGAAAATTAGGTATAAATAGAGAGATAGAAAAAAACTTTTTGTAGGAACGAAAACTTTATTAGAAGGATCATTAAGGTTAGTTAATTTTATAAGATATCGGGATCCATTGTTTTTCTGTTGTAATTGTCTCATTTTAGTGCCTTTATTTGATTGAAATGTCCCTGGTTAATGTCAGACAACTAGAGAAAGAAAGTAATCGCTTTTCATTGTACCACAGCGTGTTAATAATATTTATTTTGTAATCAGATAATCGCTGATATCATATTTGTCATCACAAATTTTCAGATTAAACACAGCATTTTGCCATAGTATGTGACAAAAGTCGTTTTTCAAATATTTTTTTTTCCACAAAGATGCACAGATCTCTTCCTGTTTTAGGTAATCATATCCTGGACATTAGATTATATAGCATTCTCGCATGTGCGTCATTCACATCTTACAAAATCCAGCGTTGCATGTTCCTCATCAGATGTACAAATAATCTTAATCATATTAAATATCATTAGCACCGAAAGTGTCATAAATCATTTTGTCATAATTGAAATATCGAATAATACAGAAGATACTAAAAAAAACGTAACTATGCCAAATATCAAGTCAGTTTTGTGACAAAAACCAAAAAAACATTTGATCATAAAATATCATTTGTCACAGAAAATGTTGATATTGCATTGTAAGGATTTCCCATGAGCTTTAGGAATTAACTCAGATTAAAGTCTTTTAAAATGGATATGATTGCTAAAAAAAGTAATGGATTATTGCCCTTTATGATTGCCTTTGTGGCATTGGGCGAATGAAATACGATATTTTGCTATGATAAGACAATAAAATGTCAACTGAAAAAAGTGTGTTAAACTTGGAAATTGAAGGGCTGATTTGCATAGGCAAATGTTAATTCATTTCACTCTCATCATTTACAAAATGAGTTTCTATGGTAATTCACATACTGCAGTTATTTTCCTAGAAGCTTATTTATTAAGCAAAAAAAAAAAAAAAAAAAAAATTAACCTAATGCAAATTATAGCTATTTGAATGTTTGAGATTAATTTGTTACAAATGTTATTCAAAACTTAACTAATAACAATTGGTTTGATAGGATATTTTAATTAAAATTTTGTGTTTAAATTATCAGTAGCATTAAACCGCTTGGTCAATTTGTGCTTTGAAAAACGAATATATATGCATGTAATTATGAAAATTTCAGAGAATTTGCTTAATTTTCAGCATATTATAATAGTCTATAATCCTGAAAATAAAGTAATGGGTTACAGTCATCAAACAGGAATCTTGATGTTACAGTAGTCCAGCTTACTGGCTTACAGATCTCACAACTTTAATTGGCTAGTTTGTAAGTTTGCTTGCTAAATGTGAAAAGATTTTTTGAGGCACTCCAGTTTTCTCCACTGTCTCAGAAATTGCCACTATGATATAAGTAAAAATACCCTTGACATGTAGAATGCAATAATTCTGCTTCATTTTTGACAATTTACATATGTCTCTTTTGTCGGAAAATTTTGGTTTTTTTTGTTGCCATGTATATTTATAAATATTTTCATTATTGTGTGTATTGTAAAGCATGTTTATAATATTTGGTTTTTAACTAATGATTTTTTGACATTTGCTATTGTACATCTTTAAAAATTAAAATAAAAATGTAGATAAATTCTTGTTCTGTAAGAAAAGAAAGTAAAAAGAGAAAAAAAGTTAAAGTTCTGAGATGAAAAAATTCAAATTTCTTTGTTTGGTAAAAATGTATTCTTTCATTTTTGAATTGGGATGGAAATTCAGGGAGCACACTGCACATATTGCTCACCAATATATCAATGGCAAACATAGAAAGCAGAAAAAGCAAGTGCATATAATACATGCTTAAACACTAAAAAATTACTTCACTGTGTTCAAAAGTGGCCGAAAATAAAATTAGGGTATTTTTCAAATCGAAATCTGTTTCCAGTTCACAGATATTATTAATGTACGGTATATATATGAAACACCAAGATCAATCAAGGATTGATTTGTCAATTTACAATGCAGATATTGCATCTGGGAGAGTGTGATGGTTATCAAGTTACTGCCCCGGATTACTGCACTCATGAATGTTATCGATGGGGTTGTCAGTTTGATTCTAAGTTGAGCATTTCAACAGCTGCACATGACCTTCGAATCAAGTGACCATACATGCACATTTACATGTTGATTGACAGGTCATCAATTTTATCCCAATTATGGTCAAGATCATATTATTACCCCTCTGTCCACATCCTTGTCATAATTTGTATTTGGACATTATCATCAAGTGACCAGTCCTACTCTATGGTCAAACTGGACATTTGATGGACCTTTGGGATTTGGTCAGGACAAATGAGATCAAATTATCATAGATTTATACAATAGGAAATGAGAATTTGATTAATTTGTGCACACTGCACACACTTTTTTGACATATCATCAGAAATTTGATTAAATTCAATAAGTATTCATAACTCCTGAATAAAGAAGCTCCTAATTTATATCGAGGCTTGTTGATATTGAAGAAAAAAATACAATTTTGAGCTCACTATACAGGGTGTGTAAGAATTTAATCAGTAACTTCAGCGTGTCCTTGAGTCCTGCACGATTTGTTTAACTGATAATAACTGGTGATCTAAGCTGATACTCTAATCAATCTCTTTTTTTAATCACAAAATAAAAAATTCTTTGGATAAAAATTATACCATGGCTTTATGTGTTCTTTTTATGTGGACTTGGTGGCTGATCGAACAAAAATTTGAGAATCACAGCCCATCTCACCATTTGGGTTAAAATTCAACTAGGGCTAAGATAAATTGATACCAAGATATCTTGGTTTGTTAGATATTTTGTTGGTTTGCTGGTTGACTGTCAGTGGTTTTCTTCCAGGCACTCTCATTTTCTCCATCATATTTAAACTGACTATCTCTATATTAGTAAAAGAATGTTATCTGGTACATAAAACAATATTAATTGACACTTTTTACTATTTTGGAGTTAGCCAATAAAATTTAAGGTTCTATTTTCTTAAGAAAGTAGTTGTACTGTACTTGATATTAAATTTTGATTTAAATTTAAATCTTTCCATTTCTTAAAAATTAGAAGGAAAATTGAACAACACATACAGAAATATACAAAAAATATAGAGCACAATAGAGAATGCTATTAATAACAGAAGAACTGATATCACAAAATGTTGATTGTTCTGAATCAAAAGTAATGTTCAGGAACATTGGTTTATTAAGTGATGAAATTAAAATAATGCTGGTTTATCACACAATAAACTTCAAATAATAATGCTTGTTTATTTCATGATGAACTGTTATAAATAACACAAAAGTCTTGTGTCTCATTTATTTACATCTGAAGAACAGACATGCCAGTTATGAAATTTTAACGATGAAAAAAAAACGCTTTTTATTTAATACCTTTGTTTTGATATTTTTTATTTCGATTAAAGCATAAATAAGGTACTATTGTGTAAAACTTAGAACTTATAATGTGTGTTGAGATACTGTTTTTATCTTCAATATCCTATAATATATTTTTGACATATTATAGAAGTTATGTGATGATATATAACTTTCTGTTTGATGTTTGTTTTATTTCAAGGATATTTACTTTAATACTTATTTGCACATTACTTAAGACTTCTTTGTTTTCATAATTGAAGTTGATGAATAAAGAGATTTTAATGTGAGATAGCAAATGAAAGATACTGTTTTTATAGAGGTTTCTTCTATCATTAACCACTATGGTAGCTCAGTTGGTAGAGTGCTCACTTTCTCTGTGGGTGGTTGTTGATTTGAACCCTGGCTGGGTCTGACCAAGACTTGAAAATTGGTAGTGACTGTTCCTTTTAAAAAGCACTCGGCATTTAGAAATAAAAGTCACAGTCTCCCTCGAATGAGACCTCTTTGAGTTTGATAAAGGCCTTGAAGGCACAGGTGTACAGTTATTTCACCACCTTAGGTTCCAACCACACTTGGGCAGATCCTAGTGTAAGAAAGTTTGTCAGTTTTCTTGCAAAAATTATTATTGGTTTTCTACAAGCATTCAAGTATTTCTGCAACTGACCACATGATATAAGAAAAACAATCTTGAATGGGGTGTTAAAAACCATCGGTCAAGCTGACCAATATTTGTTGAAAATTTCTTAAAACTGAGCCTAAAAATGTTGTTTAAACCATGCTTTACTAAAATCTGTTTAATTCTACTGGATAAAGTATAAGTTTCTTATTAGCAATGTAACTTTGTTTACAGCTGGGAAAATCAATTTTTAACTTCTCAAACGTTGTGTGTATTTGATATTCTGCGGTAGAAGTTTTAAATTTGATTAATTGATGGATGGTATCAAGGATTCTTACTGGGAAACAAGCACCCATCATGCTTAACTGTTTTAAACCGACATAATGACAGGTTACGTAATCTTCTTAGAAAACTCCCTGTAACAAGAAGGAAATGCATGTGACAGCATTATTTAATTTCTGTCTATTTAACAGTTGAGTAACACTATTTAATGCTACATTTAATATAATCACTCCAAACACACTTCCGAGGAAAAAATTCTACGGATGAAATCAAAAGACGAGATAAAATGATCGCAATGTGGAGATCCTGTCTGTTCTACTTACACTAAAATGTAGTGTAAAATGATCAGTTAATGCTTGAATCTGACTCAGAAATACCATTCTAACATGTCCTCTCCTGTACATTAATCTGTAATAACCGCTCTGTTAATAACCCAATTGTCTTATGTTCTACAAGTGTGAGAAAACTGATGCATTATGGTACAATTTCCTGTCTTCTCATTTATCATCATTAAAGTCAGGATCTTAATACAAAGATACATGTGATACATTTAAACGCCTATTTTGCGTCTTATTGATTCTTGCGATACATACAGCAACTGCAATATCTGTGGATTTTCTGGATTTAAAATTGACTGAAAATGCCTTAAAACCAATATTATTATCCTAACACTCCAATTTATTTTCACTTATAACATGTTTTGTGTTTCTAATATAATGTTAAGCATTAGATAAATTCTAGACTCAAGAACAATTTAGATGTCCAATCGTTGATATTTGTCTTCAGGCGGATGATCAATTTCATGGCTTCCTATCAATACTTGATATGATTTCAATTAAATTCCTGGCATTCCTATAGAAGTTTGATTTAGCAATGATTTTGATTCAATTTTTTTTTACGAAAATTGCATGTTGGAAATATCAAAGTAAATCCCTTAATTACCAAGACTTCAGGCAATGCATTGTGGGATATGAGTTGCAGAAGACAATTTTGAAGCGTGACTCAACAGTTGTTAGAGATTTCAGAAGCCTTGGAAACGACATGTTAGTGTAGTGCCATTTTAGCCCAGGGCTGATATCAGGGAGTTTGAATGACAGGTTTTCCCTCTTCCTTAAAAGTATGAGTAATTGCTGTTCCGATTTAGATAATGGGTTTTCTCTAAGTTACAAGTTGTATTTATTATTATTTTCAGTCTTTGAGAGAAGTTAATTGCAGATATAAATTTCAAAATGTCAGTGTAGAATTTTATTGTGTGTGTTTGTTGATAATGATGATGTTAGATGCCTTTTTTTGAAATCAATAAAATGAATTGTTAAAGAGAAACTGTATTCAATAGATTTTGAAAATAAGAAATTGTTTTAAATTGTTAGCAGGCAATATTGCAACATGAAACCTTTAGCGATTTTCACTTAATGATGGAATGATCTGGTTTCATTAATTACATCATAATATTTTATTTTTCCATATTTTAGTGTTTTTTGACAATTCATTCCAAATAGCATGGTTTTTTTTTTTTTTTTTTTTTTTCCAGAGATAAGTGTATCAAATTCAGTGGTTTCCCCAATCATCCAAGAACTGAATGCTATAATAAAAATGAATTGCTCTGTAAAATATCATTCCACCCATCCTCAGCTAAACATTGTAAAATAGATGATTAAAAGTAGTAAACTTTCAAAGAATATGACACAAAAATACATTGTACTTTATGTACATTTGGATGCAAATAAATGTACCCATTGTATTCCAAATGTTATTATAATGAATATAATTATCATTAAAATACACAAAAATATATGATGGTTCTAACAATTTGTTGCCCTTTACTTAAAATACTGCAGATGACTGATAGGTACTCATATATTTCAATATAAATTTATTCCTATCTATAAAGACTACTTTAAGAGAATTGATACATTGCTCATTATGGCACAGTGGTCCTAATATACAGGTATAAAGTATAATTTAAAAAAAAGCTTGACCTTCCAAAACAGGTTGCTTATATATAGAGTTGGCTTTAAATAAGTTCAACTGTAGTGAAACATTTTTTTTCAGTCTTAATCTGTGCAAAAGCCATATGTCTTAATCAGACAGGAAGTGATTTGATTTCATTTGGTGGGGTCAAGGTTATTTTAATTAAATTTAGACATCACCAGCTATAGGTGAAGTGGCAGAAATTGTGACCTTTGCAGTGCAGTTGAACTAATGTGCAGGGAGGGTTCTTTAACGTACCTAGCATGCTGTAACATGGGCATCTGTTTTCAATGTCTACTTCCAAGACCCTGTGTTTTTCAGTTCTATTTCTAAATTCTGAGTGTTTGGGGAAAGAACAGTCACTACCAACTTTCAAGTCTTAATCAGACCCGGCTGGGGTTAGAACCCCCTACCTACCTCATATGAAACAAGCACTCTACCAAATGAGCTACAATAGTGAGATAACAAGTTTTTATGTTTGGATAAATCCTTTAGACTACAAAAAAAAAAAAACAAACAAAAACAAAAAAAATGTCTCATCGCAAATAGCTACAAAAAATGTTGGAATGACAAAAAACAACTTTTGTTTCAACCTGATCATAAAGACAAGTACATGTTTATGTTGCTTTGATCTGCTTCACCATACCCTATATATCTTTTTTGTCATGAATTTTTGCTTAGATATGAACTTCTTGTGCAAATCAAATATTTTAAATGATAATTTATACTCCATTTCTAAACTATATTTTAAGAATTTATAATGATAGTCATAAAATATGAAAATCCATGCACATGTATTGACAAAAGAGTATAAAACATGAAAACTCATGCAGGTATATTGTCAAAAAAGGGGGAAAATATGAATTCATGCACATATACTTGTATTATCAAAAAAGAGGATAAAACATGAAAAATTTATGCACATATTTTGTCAAAAAGAGGATGCTGTGATTGAATTTATAAAAACCCTGATTGTTGTCAATTCTAATCAAGTCGTTTAAACTCTTGTAATGCATGATGCTTTTTAATGCGTCAAAAGATCACAGTTGGAAATGTTCAGCAAAAGCTCATCTTGAACACGTTTAATGCGATTTGTGGAAAATTCTTTTTTGTAAAGTAAAGTTAATTATGTTATCAAGGAGGAAACTTAATTCTTCACCGCAGCGACAAAATCAGATTTTCCTTTGTATTTCTTGTAAAGGTCAGTTGCATCTTACAACATCCTCAAATTGCATTGTCGTGTACAGATTTAAAATCTCCTTTCAAGATCTTCACGGGGTGGCCATATTCTTTAGAAATTTTTTTGCATAAAGGAGCATGTTTAAGGCTGATACTAATTTGCATCAAATTAATAAAAAAGACTTGGTTTTTTCTTTATTTTCTTTGGTTCAGTGGCTAAAATGTGCCAATGTTGTTTTTTCATTTAATCTTTTCTGACTGTTAATAAACCACAAAAGACCCATGCTGTGTATAATTGTCCAGCGAGATGGATACTGATTCAATCAAACAGGAACGTAATCTTGTTAGATGTTGATTTTCAGACATTGTTAAAACAAAATTCTTAATTATTTTTATCTTTTTCAATTTTTTTTGTTTTCTAGCCAGAGAATAATAACAATGAGGAGAAGAAAGAAATGGACACATCTTCCTCTTCTGGAGACGGCATCATTGTTTCCCGTCTGACTGATAATGGACCAGCAGAAAAAAGTGGATTGCTACTTGAAGATCGTATCATCAAAGTAAGGCCTAATTTCAAATTAAGTACAGGTCCATGTAGGAGTCCTCAGATTAAATAATTTAGCAACTCAATCTGAAATCATTTGCAAAAAAAAAAAATAAATAAATAAATAAATAATAAAAAATCACTTGCCACAAAGTTTTTGTCTAAAATACATGAATACAAGCCTATAAGTCAATTAATCTTGAGTTTCCTTACACAGTAAAATAAAATGAACTCATCACTGCACTCATCCCAACATGATTTCAACTTATCTCCATGATCTTGATTCTTTAGAATTACACAAATTTAAAATCACATAACAAAAATTGCAATTAAAGAAATGGATTGTTTATAAGAATAAAATATCTGTTACCTTTAATTAACTTTTGATGTGTCATACAACCTTTTTCATTTTGAACTTCGGAAAGGTGGCAATAACCGGATTACAAGATTTTACAGTATCTGTGGAAAATAGTTTAAAATAATGGAGTACAATTAGTGAACACAAAAAAATATTTTTCAAAAAACTCTAATATTTATATCTGGTAAATTTAGTACCATCACCAAGTGTCTTAAGACCTGGACATACATGGACCTTGACCCAGTTTCACAATCATCCCTTAACTAAGATTTTCTTTAACTAATTAAAATAATCAGTTTTTTACTATCTCTAATTCAGTTACAAATAAATATTTCTGATAAAATACAGATGTTACAGGCTTGAAGTATTCTTTAAAATGACACCTTAAGTTCCTGAATATATCAACAATTAACAGAATTATTAGGATTTCAAATTTGCCAGATTTAAGTAAAAGAAAATCATAATTACGGAATGATTGTGAAACTGGGATCTGTTCTTAGTTACCGGTAGTAATTTTGTATTATTGTCTATATTATATGACAATTTGATTTTCAGAAGAGTATTTTTTGTATCTTTAGAAATCATTGTCATCATACTTATCATAATAGGCCCTTTTGCAATCATTCATAATGTTTTATGTCAGGAACATTTTATGAAAGATTTTAAACTTAGGCTTGACGGAGTTTGCATGTCATTATAGGCCTGTAACTAATTATTTGTGTCCAGTTAGAATTTTAGCATTATTTTCAACATTGGTTAGATGCCATGATTTATAATTTGTTATGATCAGTTGATCAAAAAAAAACTGCAGCAATATTTTAGCAATATTCTTATTTTTGCAAAGAAAAATTCCTATTGTTTGCAAAGAAAATTGAAAATATTCATTTGTTTACATTATAGTTTTTCTTTTATTCTTTGAAACGTGTATATGATCATTGTTTAAGAAAAATGAAAATAACTGTAAAGTAATTTATATTTTAATTTTTCTGTTTTAAGCATCTTTTCTTAATGATAATAGTTATTTCTGTGGTGACCACAATAACAGTGATGCCAGGACACAATTTTATTTTGTGACATATTAGGCTAAGTGCATGTACATACATATATACATGCATGTCCCTATAGTGAATTGTTGATTAGACCCCAAAATCCAACAGGAAAAAAAATTCAAAGAAATTTTGATAGTATGACTGCCAAGTAACATTAGATCATTTATCAGTAACTATTTGTCATCGGGAATCAGACAGTGGATGAATCATGGTTAAAATCTTTTACAGAGTTATTTATTCCAATTAAAGAAAGAATCTGGTCAGTGGCAAATACTTCATTAAAGATGACCACTAGGGAATTGGTCATCCCTGTCAAGTGTCAACATTGATTAATAAACTGAGTGTGGTCATTCTGTGTTTGAGTAATGACCACTGAAAAGGTACATCACTGAAACAAGCCATTAGACTGGTCATTTTAAATGGAGACATTTATAAAGTGTCAGCCATCTCACTTGGAGAGAGAGAGAGAGAGAGAGAGAGAGAGAGAGAGAGAGAGAGAGAGAGTGTGTGTGTGTGTGTGTGTGTGTGTGTGTGTGTGTGAGATCAAAAAAAAAGTGAGAGATTATTGTATCATCATTTTAATCATCTCTTGCATTTAAACTTTCTATTGAAAATCATTATGTATGTTTGATCCAAAGGGTTGAAAAGATGATTTCAGTCTAAGTCTTTTTTTCTTTTCTTTTCTTTCTTTCTTTTTTTTAATTAGTGAAACTTCTGAAATATTCCCTGTGAATGCAAGATAAACATGGTTTAAAACTACTTATGCTTTGATCAACTTTGGGTTTTGATTAAAAAGTATCTTGGGAAAAAAAAGTAAGCTTTTCAAATAGTAAACTATGATAAGTTAATTAATATTGAAATATAATAAATCTTATAAGTTATGTACACAGTATTGACTTTGATGGGAAATTTTTGGATATTTTCACAGAATGTATATCAGTACATAGTGTCTAAATCTTTATATTTTTATTAGGTGATAATGACTGCCTTTGATGTAGTGAATTTTACTGTATTTTTGTGTCCCTGTGTAAATACATAACATCTGACTCGTTATATCATTATTACTTTAAATACCTATATTAAACAATATCAACTCACTCTAAATCTGTGTTGGATTTTAAATGCATGTATGTCTGTGTGATAAAGTTTGTATTTTGTAACAGAACTGCTAGAAAAAGATGTAAAAGTTTCACATTCTAAAAATCAATTTATTTTGTATAATTTTATAAGTATCTTTTAAAATTATCATAGTTAATGTCATATATGCTGAAATGATTTACTTGAAGTCTTTAAAACATTTAACCAGTCAAATTTCTGCTAAAAGGCTATACATAGTATATCTGGCTATGAGTGACTCCATTGTCGGAGTTGCTGCGAGAATAAGGTCCCTTTCTATTGTTATTTTCTGACACATGTTATTATCACCTTGTGAATCAATGTACCAGTAGTTCATCTGGACATGATTTAGGCCCATTTCCCCAACATAGCTGTCTTTTGTAACATAGCTTGTTCTCAGTTCTCTCGGACAATGTTTTTAGTCAAATTTAGAAATGATTGCTTGTTTCAGTAGTTATGGGTCTTTGAAAATATGACAAAAAAGGTCTGATTCATTGTATAGGCCACCTTAGGCTACTTGTTGAAATTTGAAAAAAGGCTAGTCATGATTTGAATTAAAAACCCCCAAAAGAATTTTTGAAATCTTGAGTGCTAATAAACTGAAATGAAATTGATATTGCATTTTTGTTTCGATATTGACTGTAATACCCCCAGATTAAACAAGAGTAATTTTTACCAATGTTTGAGAGATTGTTTGATTGTTTTCTGTCCAAATATTTAAACGTCTTCTTCCCTCGGGGAATGCTTAATTCACCAGTTGAGTCACAGATATGGAAACTTTTTCTGATAAATCGGATAAAACAAATCCAGCTTGGAGTAAATGATTCAGCCAAACCTAATCAAAATATGATCGTGTTTTTTCACATGGCTGAGATTAAATATGGACATATTGAAATCCAAAATGTCTGTTTAATTTGCCAAATCATAGATATTACTAAGTCGAGAAGGATTGCATTATGGGTGAATAAATTTCTTCCAATTATGAAAATCAAATAAAAATAATTCCACCACTAAATATCTTTGCAATCAGTATGTTCATTAAAAGTTTTATTGCATTCTCTGTAATTTCCATATTAGTCTTTCTTTTTTCTTTGCCGTCGTCTGCTTCACAAATTGCAATTAGGAGTATGAGTCAGCATAAATTCAACAGGGGAATAACAAGATAGAAACCTTAATTTTTTGTTTAATGTAAATACAAGTTGTTCTCTTGGTAATGACTGAAATTATTCAAGTTAATGAAAACAATAAGTGATCGTAATGAAATCATAGAATGGTCATCAAATAGTGATACATTTATAAGGTTTCATTTGTGGTGGATGACAATATATGATGCATAATCACATGAACATTATGGTATTTGTGCATTTTGTAAGTGTTTTTTTTTTTCTTTTAATTTAATTTCTCATATACTGTAAAATATTTTGTAATGAAAAATATTTAAGATCTTCTGCTCTCATACACAACTTCATCATAAGTCAAAATGTTTACATGTATAGATTTGGTCTGGCATAAAAATTGAGTGGGACACCTATATGGCAGCCATGTGGTTGCCTTCAGAATTGTTATCCAAAATGATGGAAAAAAGTTTATATTTAATTTCTTTATTAATTTTTTAAACATATCATTTTTTGAAATAAAAAGGTGATAGGAAAACATAGGTGTTATTCATCTTGTAACATATTTACAGAATTTGTTATAGAAAATAGAGGATGGATGACCTTGACCCTAGGTCAAATAGCTAACGGATAATGCTTTTAAAGCAAGTCTTTGGATCTATAGAGCAGGGCATAGTTCTGAACTTTATTATACTATCCTATTTATGTGCTTAAAGTGTATATTGGTCAGATCACAGTATTTTGTGGTTGGATCAAATCCAGTAGCTAGGATGAACCTTGTCAGGTCTCGATTGTTACAACAAAGAACATAGTTCCATGGATTTGATTTTAAAAAAATGTAACAGCATTTCCATAAATCTGATGAATGTCTTTTGGTCAATCAAATCTGATGTTCTGGCTGTTATCAGTTTGCCAAAATAAAATTGGCAGAGTATGTGGTGTATTTAAGATGAGTTAATGGTGCTGTTGCCCTTTAGTCAAAATTAGTTTACTTAGAGAGAGAGAGAGAGAGATACATTTGTTTTTGGAATGGTGAAGTAATCCCTGGATTATCCTGAGAAAACTACCCTTCTTTGAAAACAGGAACTAAAAAATGGGTTTTCCATTCATGGTGGCTAAAGGTGTGCTATAAGCCAGTGTTTTACACCACTTGTTCATTGTGTTGTATTTTTATGATGATGTTTTTGTTCTTACTGTAATTTGTTTGTTACACCATTTCTATAAATCAAGAGAAAGTCTGGAAAATTTTACAAATAAAAAATCCCAGTTTTCCATATCTGAGACCTGGATTCGCTTTCACCTGACATGAAATTTTTTGACCCTGTATAAACCACTTTAGGTCACCAACACACTGTGTAACTTATAATACATACATGTACAAGTATTTATATGAAGTTATACAATGTTAATCCAGTGTATAGCTTTATGCATACTACTTTAATGCTACTGTTATCATATATATAGGTAACTTCAAAGATTTAAGAAACTGTATATTCAATTAAATTTACATCCTTTGATAGTAAAAGCTGATTAAATTTGATATTTACCTGATTCAGGTAAAATGTGTATTGCCTTTAACTTAGATCTTTTAGAAGTCTGTGTTCGTTAACTGTAAGTAAGTTATTATTGTAAAAATAGGCCAGTTATAAATATTTATTGGTTTCTGGTCTTACAGCAGTCTAACAAAAGGAAAAAAAGAACATAGTTAATAAAAAAATTTAAATGCAGAGTTACAAACATGCTGTAGTCCGAAGACATAACTTGCCTACATTAGCTTCATTGTAGCAAATTGCTGTATTTTATTCCTTTTTTTAATAAACAAACAAATATTTAAAGGTGGCCTTACTATTTGTATTTGAGCTTGTTTGTGTATAAGTTTGAGTTTAAATATCATTAATGTTAATTAATCACAAAATAAATCCTTCTTTTCTTGAAATAAAAGTCAAATTACCTTTGATCTAAAGAGTACACAGAGGAAAATAAAGATTGTAGTATTCGGATATTTTCAGTTTCGATAAGAGGTATAATTTTTTCCCTAATGTTACAAAGGTGTTTTGTGATGTCTGTCTTGGTCATGTCCAATCAATCAGAAAGTTTATCACATATGAAACCATTTTAAAAGTTTTTAAAGATTTATACATAAATTGAAACTATATGATTAAGTTGGCTTATTATAAAATTATAAATTCTTAAACATTTTAAACAAAAAAGATGCATTTGACATTTGATTCTTTTGAAAGATCAAGCACACAGAAATTATATACATCCAATTAAAAAAAATATTAAAATATATTTTTTCATCAAGTAGAATTGCAGGTGAGCTATGCTGTTTTAAACAGCTGTTTTTTAAAGTCCATTATCTTACTTTGTTTCTTATTTCTGAATGTTTAACAAAAAAATTCTTGTAACCTTGTTCAGGTGTTTGGTTGGAATTACATGTATATAACAAAGGTATTTTTCATATATAAAATTAACTATTTTTTTGAAGTGTTTTGTTGGACTTCTAATCAAAAAGAACAAGTCTACTTTCCTTCTGTAATCTGCCACTCCACCACAAGACCCTTTGTTAAATCTTGTTAAAAAATTTCTTTATGTTATGTCTGAACAATTAAGATGAAAATGACTCTATTTAATAGAAATAAATCTTATCAGCTTTGTACAAATGAAATTTAAGAAGAAATAATTAGATTTATGGGTATTTTATAAACCCATTAATATCCGTGTGAATGATGTAACAAGAAATTTCGTTTAACAATATCTTGTTACGTTTAGCTCATTACGCAGGCCAAAATTTCTACTAAAAAATTACCCCGAGTGTCCTCGAGTCGTGCGTTTGTGATAAGTGGATAGTGGAATGAAGATTTTAGAAAAGTTGATGACAAATTTCTTTTGCATTGTTTGTTAATTCTTAAGCCATCTGCTTAAGATCGAATTGCATATTTTGGTGTAAATTCATTACGAGACCACAACTTAATTTAAGAACTTAATTTTGATACATTGACGGAGAATACAGCATAATTTTAATACACTGATGATGAGCGAGGACATACAAATGAACCAGAAGTGTGTGTTAATCACGGTCACTTCATAAAAATTAGATTTTCTACTCTCATTTTTGTCACTTTTTTGACACTGAAATGTCTTCTTAATTTTCAGAAAATTTAAAGTATTCGGGAAGACGAGTAGTTGTTGAATAATTAGTTGCAATACTTTATTGTTTGTCAGTGCGGCTTTGTCCCTGCAGACATAATTGAGATATTTTCAAACAATTTGCAATCAACATATAAAAATTTGTTGGATAGAAAATAAGGCATTGCTGCTATGAATAGTGTTTTTTTTTTCTTGCTTTCTTTCTTTCTTTATTTATTTTTTTATTTTATTTTATTTTTATTATTTATTTATTTATTTATTTATTTATTGTTATTTTGTTTTATTTTATTTATTGATTTTATTTTATTTTTCTAAATTTAAATTTTTTTTTATTATTATTATTGTTTTATTTCCAAGACTATTATTCAGCTGCATATTGTAGTGGTTGCATATATATGATTTAAAATAAAATAATTTTATTTGTTTTAAAATCCATAAATGAGTGAAATATTGTATGATAAGTAAAAGGAGATATATAGATCTAATTGTTCATAATGCTGGAGACACAAGAATGAAATGATAAATAGAAAGTTTTTTATCTTCATTTCTCATGTCTTGTTAAAATTTAATAAGTTCATAATTACCTGTAATGAATTTTTAAATGTTTGTTTAAAGATGTCATTTGATTTCTATGATTACATCATTGATATTGTTTATAAAAGGAGTGTTTTTAGCCCACTTTAATTAACCCAGAAATTTTGAATTAAATTCATCCTTCAGAAAAATTCATTATATAAAAAATTGGCCTGTTTATTAGAAGTATTTATTCAAAGTTTAATTAACTAGAATTTTGCTTTTAAATCATTCTTTTGGAATAAATTAATTTTACCAAAGTTTGGCCATACCCTTTAGCGAGTTTATTCAAAATGGAATAACAATTCATGACACAGTCTAGAACAAAAGAATGTAATTTAAAGTGTTTGTTTTCTTAAAAGATAAAATATGTAAGATTATTATTTGTTTATTTCTTATTTTAGTTTACGAAGTTCAGTGAATATAATATGACTCAAGTATGTATTTGTTAGTTTACACTCAAACTGGGGTGTTTTCCTAACAGGATATATGACCAAAGCTCTCCTGGAGGACATTTTTCACTCCATGTGTGACAAATCTGAGTACTTCTTGGCTTTTAAGAAATTATGTTTTTCTTGGGCAAGGTTTGCCGTGTCAGGGTATATCATATTACCCAATGTTTTTTGTCTATCCACACCCAAGTCAATGCCAGGGTATTCGACATTTCCTAAAGCTTTTGTGTATTTTCACCAAAGTCATTGTCTGAGAATGCTATATTACCCAATGTTTTTAATATACATACGGTAAACCCCCAGCTTTTAGTTTGTCACTGTTTAACATGATGCATTATGAGTAAATATCTCTCCTGCAAGTATTTTGAACTTATGTAAATTTTCAGATTAATATTCTATAATTATGTATTTTTTGGCTTATATTAGAAATAAAAATTCGACAATTTTTTAGATAAATTAATAAGGATTTTTCATGCTTTACTCAGTCTGTATGAAATTTTAATGTGCCTGTACAATTTTTGTATTTAGTCTATATATTTCATCCTGAAAGACATAAAAAACAATCATGCCTCATGCATTACCTCTTCATATATAGTGCAAAAATGAAAAAAGAAGTGCTAGGACTGCCAAAAGAGATCATAACCATATATATTGTAAGCAAGTGGTCTACAAAATCTAAGACACCCAACCCACTACATGTGTAATAACTTTGATGCAATTTTCCAAATTCAGTCAACTCAATACAGTCCTAGAACCAATCTTATAGGTCTACAACTTCCAAGCAATTGGCTAACATATGTATCTGTACCTTCCATTGTATAGTTTCAAATTGCACTCATCCTCAGATATAAGAAAGTTTGTCAAGGGTCTTTGGTTTCCTCTGAATACTCTAGTTTCTTTACAGTGTCTTAAAACTGACAATTCTAAGTACCAAAGTGAATATTGACCTGTATGTCATACACTATTATTTCACTAGAACACACCCACCCAACAAAATGTAACAAAAAAAGATTTGTATATGAAATCTGAGCACTAATAATGTTCTTACTCCAGAAATTTAAGACCAGTTATCATTATGATACTAAAGATTTGCTATTTTAATTCTTAATATTTCTCAATAACTTGTAAATTTATATAGAAATTTGTTATCATTCCAGTTATAAAGAAATAGATAATTATAAATTAAGTGGAAATAAGTATGTTTACATTTTTCTTCATTGACATATAGAAAACAATGAATCCTATTTATCGATGTTCAAGTTTTAATGCAATCATACCTTCATTAACAACAGCACACCAACGTAGAATGATTTTATTCAAATTTTGCAAATATGTTTCTTAAAATTACTCAAAATGACACTGATGAACAAGGAACACCCAGTATCAGGTTACGACACCCAGCATGTTATTACGTCAACCTGAGTAATTCCGAATGACCCTGAATGATTTAATATTATAAACAAAAAATTTATGAATTCATATTTTTAAAAATTCAAATTTTTCATTGAAGTGTCATGTAATTTAAACATGTTTACTTTCTGTTTTAGTTCAAAAGTTAACAATTTGATTGACAGTTTTTTAGATGTGGTTCATTTGAAATAAATATGAAAAACATGAAAAACGGTTCATCAATGACACTTTATTTATCTTGTCGGCTCACTGTCGCTTTAGCACTCCATAGTTTGTCATTATAATAGTATTTAAAAATGATTTAAACACTTTAAATTAAATTTTGTTATTCAATAAGCCATAAATCTTGTAAACATGTTTATAACATTATGTATATTATTTGCCACTTTTTTCTAAAAAAAATTATTAACTTTTAACATTATCAGTGGGTGCACTCATTTTCTGTAACTGAAATTGTCGTCATGCTAAATTAAAATTCTATGGACTGCAATTGTGAATTTTATTCCTTTTTAGCTCTCTTTTGTAAACTTTTTATTTCTCATATTTCATCATAGCTGTTAGCCATTATTGTTGTTATTTATTATTATTTATTTATACATTTCTTTCTGTTGTAATATTTTTTTTACAGTAAACTTGATTGTTTGTATGTACTCTGGCCAAAAATTTGAATATTTCAAAACTATGGACTTGAATATTTAATGATTTTTTTTTTCATTTTGGAAATTCCAAACAAAAAAATTAAATTTTCAAAGCCTTCATCTTCACATTTGTGATGGAAAATAATTTTTTTTATAATTCAAATGGATCATTGTAAATCTTTGAAAACAAGGCATTATGTAATAAAGAAAAGAAGTTCTGGTGTATCACATGATTATGAGTGCGAACTCTTCTGTAAAGAAGTACATTAATCTTAATAAATTGTCAATGTATGAAAAAATGGACTTAAAAAGCCACAATTGGTAGAAAGATTAAAATCAAAAGATATTTAGATTTTTACAAAATTGATGACAATGTGATTTTATTGAAACCGGTTGTAACTGTATATGTCTGGGCACCTGTTTACTCAGTTTGAGAGATTTTTGGAAAGCAGTTTCGACAGGTTTTTGGTTTTTCTAGGTAGCAGTTTAGACAGATTTTAAGATTTCAGTCAGACAGATTCTGGGTTTGTTTTATGTGAAGTTAAGACAGATTATTTAATTTCAGTTTAGACAAGTTTTTGGTTTACATTAGGTGCATGCATTAAATTTTTTAGACATGTTTTAGAGAATCTCAAGGTGAAGTAAGATTAGACTGATTCTAAAGTATTTTGGGTTATTTAGGTGCAGTTTCGCTGGTATTTTAGTTAATTTTCAATAGGATTTTGGTTTCCTAGGATCAGTTTAGACTGATTTTTAGGGTTAAGTTCTGGCACAATTTTAGAAAGATGCAATTTAGACTGATTTTCAGGGTTAAGCTTCAAAATTATTTTGGGTTATTTCGGTGCAGTTTTTAACACTGAATCTTAGGATTAATTTTCAATAGAATTTGGGATTCCTTGAATCATTTTAGACTGGTTTTTAGGGTTAAGTTCTGACACAATTTTAAGAATATGCCGTTTATTCAAAGATTTATCTGTACTCAAAGTGCAGTTACACAGATTTTCACAGTTCAAATTAGTTTATTAGTTAATTCAAAGTTCAGTTTAATCAGTTTTTTTGGTTTATGCAGGATTTAGATTTCACTTGTTTTTTTGAATTATAGATAAATTTAAAATGCAAATGAAAAACTGAATGACAAAAATTGTATACACAAAACACTGGTTTCTTTAATATATATAATAAGAAGACAAATGTCTTAATAAGGTATACCTTAGCACTTAAATCTTCAAGGTTAAGTTATGTAGATAAAATATGTATGTTTATTTACATTATGTTAAAAGTACAAGAGCCCTTAGAATTTGAATTTTCAGACATCAAAGGGATATAAGTAAAATCTGAAACAACTTAAAATTTGAATTTGAAAATTTTTTATTATTTTATTAAAATTTAAATTTTATTCCTTTTTAGTACAGTGAACTTTAATACATATCAGTGATCTAAAGCTTGCACTTACCAATCACAGTGCCTATCACTGCCTAGTTTTGAATCTCACTCTGACCGATCCTAGTGAGAGAAAGTTTGTCAGTTTACTTACCGAAGGACAGTAGTTTTTTTCTGGACACTCGGGTTTCTTACACCATTCCAGAACTAACTGCCTCTCTCTTAAAATGTATCTGCATTACTTTACTTTTCCCCATTAGAGGCCCTTTATATACACATATATACACATTAAGGGCCTCATAGATCACTAATACGTTCACATTTTAAGGGACTTGATGAAAGGCTTTTGTATACACACATCTATGTAGCAAACAGGGTTTGATAGGTAGTTGGGTAGCTCAGTCAGTAGAGCAACATGTTAGTATTGGGAAGGTCCCGGGTTTGAGTCCAGGTTTGGTTGCTGCATTTTTCCTTTTCCTGATACATTTGGCAGCTCATCTGAAATTTGGAGGTGGTCGACTAACATGCTGGTGGTCGACTAGCATGTTAATCTCAGGTTGGCACTTGGTGGTTTTGTTTCGAGATGGTTGAATCAAAAACAAAAAAGGAAGGAAGGAATGTAGCGGACAGGGCTTGATAGGTGACCAGGTAGATCAGTCAGTAGAGCGTCCTACTAATATTAGGAAGGTTCTGGGTTGGAGTCCCAGTTTGGCCACTGCATTTACATTTACATTACTGCAAATTCTTTTAAGGGGTCTCAAAGGTTGCCTTTATATATAGGTTTTATAATGAGAGAGAGAGAGAGAGAGAGTTATATAATTCATAAACATAGTAATTCAGTGGTAATCTTTATCATAATCTTGTATATAAGATTAGGCACTTGAAACATTATGCTAATACCTCTCCTCTGGCAGCTAATCCCTTAAATCTATACAAATACCAAATTGTAATCCCATTAAAGTATATAGTTTATCCCTTTTCAACATACCCAACATGATTTAACTAACTCTTATAGACTAAGATTTAAAATTATGGGTCCAGATTAATATCGATTAAATCAACTTCAAACGCAAAATTATTAACACCTGTTAGAATGAAGTTAACCTTTTAATTTATAAAAAATTTCACTTTTAAAATTTAGTTGTAAGCAATTTAATTTTAGTCTATGCATTATTTTTTTAATCATCTTAAAAAATTTATGCATAGGAATAAGGTCTATTCTGATAAGTATGTTCACATGTGTGTACAGGTATGCACAACACACATTTATATGTCCATGTATGCATTCAATACACAAATATTTTGTATTTTTCACTTTAGTATTATATTTTTTACAAATTTTTTGTGTGGTCAACCAAGCTCATAACACATGTTGGTTAAGTGGTCAACCATATTACACAAGTGGGGGTTTTGGGATCAAGCTTTTGACACATGGTTTTTTGTGCAGTCACCCACATTAACACAAGTGTGGGTTTTTGAACCAAGATAATAGCACATGTTTATTGTGTGATTTTGTGACCAAGCTGATAACACAAGTTTATTATGTGATTGACCATGATTGACCGTGTGGGTTTTTGAACTAAAACAGTAACAAAAGTATATTGTGTGAATGACCACATTAAACATGTGGGTTTTGGAACCAACCTAAGCCACAGGTTTATTGTGTAGTTGTGTGACACAGATGAAGAGTTTGAGATAGTGCAAAAAATGGATGTTATCCTGTTATGATGCATGTACTTCATTGGTTACAGAATCACAAACTGATGTTGACTTTTTAGATATAACCAACAGTACATACACCAGGGCAGGGTAAATAGAAGATATTTGAATGGAAATGAATACTTAACCTCTTTCTTTTCTAAGGTGTTAAGTATTTGTAACTGTTAAGATATTGAGTTACCTAGCCCCAGATTGTATTTCCTGGTTTACATACCCCCACCCAATTTTTTTTTTGACTTGAGGGTATGCCAATTTAAGATGGATCCAATTTCAATCTTTTAAATTGGAGAAAAACTGAGGCAGCATTGGACTTGAACATTTATCCCTGCATTAATGTATATTTTCACACCACTTTTTTCACATTGCCAAACTCTGTGTTCTGGCACACCTGTTTAACAAAATTCTTTCTTGTCTATAAAGAGCTCCTTTAAAACACTTTGAAGATTTGAGTTTTTATCTGACAATTATGCTAAAGAACCTGTTGGATATTGTTTATACTAAACACCTTTTGTGGGTAAAATGTTTGTTTTATAAACAAAGATTACTGGTATATATACGTGTATGTGTTTATTTATTACTTAGGCTGTATCTGTTTGGTAATCACTGTATACTTACCTACCTTGATCAATTAACGGCTTTGTGGATATAAATAAACCTCAGAGAAACAACAAGCTAATATCGTCAAATTTTCAACTATCAAAAGCATAATATCAAAGTCATATTTTTGATGAGTCCAGACAAGATTTTCCACATTTTTGCCTCATTCCAGGACAGTCATGATTGAATCTCTAGAAAGTGTTATTTAGAAACTTATTAAATAAAAGTGCATTTGGCTTTGGGTTTTACCTCTAAGCATTAAGGGTAGTGAAGTCTAGTAAAGTACCAATATATTTTACACTACAATTGAGCTTTTTTCACTCTTATCCGAGTGGCTGGTTAAGGGATATAGTATAAAAATCAGATTGCCCATAGAAAAACATCAATCTTCTGGCAGGGAAACTGTCAAACTTTCAAATACTAGAACCTTCTAGTTTGTTCATTGAGATTTATGAGAGGCAAAGTTGTCCGTAAGCTGATACTTTGGACATTTGGCTACCAAGGTTCCATAGCTTTAAGAGTTAGCAAATTTGAAATAAAAGAATTTTGTCAATGAAAAAACAATTTGCAGTGTTATAGCTGGGTAAAGAATTTAAATATTTTTAAATAATAAATGTCTTGCTTAAAGTTATCCAAAATTCCAGATTTAGTTTTTGTATGAATAGTACATGTATATAAAAAGCCTAATAATAGTTAGTCTGTTTCTGCCAAATGCTTTTACTTTCCTATTTTTCTGTAGATAACTTGTAAGTTGTCAAAATAATGCAAGTTTCAGAGGATTTTCTAAGTTTAATCTGAAATAAAACCCTAATAAGTGTAATTAGTATGTAAGTCTCTGTTTGATGAAGATTCTGTACTTGTCAATTTTCAGATCTAAATAACCATACTGGACATTTTCTGAGATTTTATAAGATCTGATACAAAGAAAGGTTTATCAAAGAAATAATTCCAACTCCCGATGGAATTTTTGAATGGTATATCAGTGGTTTTATTCTTACAGAAAAGAAGCAATTTACAGACATTATACATGTTATATTTCCCCCTTTTTTTAGAGATAAGTCCATGTAAAGTATCAGTATATTCTCATATATACAGAATTCTTATCGACAGAATAGAATTAATATGCCAATGAAGAACAAACAGACTCTGCTTTTATGAACTCATTTGATAAAAATGGATCGACAAAGGTTCAAATAAACAATTTTTCCTTGTTTTTTTCAAGGAGGGTGGTTTTCTCCAGGTACTCCAGTTTACTCCACCATCCCAGAACTGGCCTCTTCAATTGAAGTAAAAAAAAAGAAAGTACCATTACTTAACTCAGCTAAACTCCTTACACTATATGACCACTATAGTAGCTCATTTGGTAGAGTGCTTGTTTCGTATATGGGAGGTTGGGGTTCAAACTCTGATTGTGACTTGAAAACATGTAGTGACTGTTCTTTCACCAAGCCTTACCTTCACCAAGTATTCAGCATTTAGAAAAGAAAGTCACAGGTTTCTTCAGAAGAGACCTTAAAAACTGATACCCCGTGTCATGGCAGACATGGCATTGCTAAAGTACCCTTCCCTGTACATTGCCCTGCATGCACAGCACTTCACCTATAGCTGGTGACATCTCAATATAAGTAAAATATTCTTAACTGGGACTTAAAACTCCTTGAAACCAAATTAAATCAATCTGTATTCTATGTGTTTAATCAACAGCCTAACTCTTATAATGTTAAAGTCCAAAATTCATCAAATTTACCTAAAGCTGGTATGTGATATCATAATTAGGATACAAGTGAAATATTTTGATATTGACATTAAAACCATTTTAAATCAATAATCCCATCGCTATGCTTACATTCCCTCATATTCAAACAGTAGCAAGTACATGATAAGTAGCTATAATGCACCATTAGAAGTCATTTAAATTATTTCAACATAATTTTTTCTTCTCTCAGATCAGTGAAAAGGTTGACAAGAAGAACATGCCCCCACCATCCTTCGGCATGATCCCCTATGTGTGTTTTTATTGCATAAACTGCTACAACAGTATTTATTTTTCCGACAGTGTCAACTTCTTTGAATAAAGATATCAACTTTTTATGTGATAAAAGGGCCTCCTGGATATTTAACTTTGCGACCCTTTAAAAGGCTGTTCAAATGTTAAGTTTAGCTATCAGTGGGGTATATAGATATTATGAAGTAATTAATTATGTATGTTATTACGCCTAATTTTACGTATTTATATCAATGCATGTGGTATTTTATTTCGCTGTTTTTAGAGTTTCAGATGTTTGTTTGAATTTTAAAGTAGGTACTTATGGTGTCTTGTCGATTTCAAATATCAATTATTGTTTGAAATTTACATTTGAAATGAACAAAAAAAACATACAAATGTTTTTTTATCTTTTTAAATAAATTTTAAAAAAATGTACATATATGTTATTTTTTTCTTTTCAGTATATTAATAAGAGTGCATTGTAATTGTTAATGTTTGTTTAAAATATTTGCTTAAAGTTTTTTTTATAATTGTTATTGTTTAGTGTTTTTGGTTACATTGACCTATTTAACTGCTAAGTAATTGTTTTCATATACTTTTTTCTTTTTCTATTTAACGGCAATATTGTGGGGTAGAATGTTAATCTTATTCTAAAATACTGAATAAGTTTGAAGTGGAGTAATGCAGTTTTATGCCCAAGTCAAAATTCTTCGACTTATATTCTCGAGTTAGTCCATTTAGGGATGGTGGAGGAAATAGGAGTGCCTGGAGAAAATCACCATCTTTGGCAAGTGAAGAAACAAACTTTTTCAAACAACAATGTGATTAAGTGGGATTTAAACCAAGGCTTTGAGAAGCACCATGATATGTAAGCAGGCATTTTAGACTACCCTGCCATCAGGGCCCCAAATCGTTGAATAAATTCTGCTTTAGAATGAAGTCATCCTGGTCCCAGTTTCACAATCAGTTTGCTCAATTGAGTGTACTCTCAACTCAATTGGTGAATATTTCAATGTAAATTTTTAAGACATAACATAGTTGAAATTGAATACCTAATGTAATATTTAAATTATTTAGTGTAGATGTGTTGAACAAAACAAAACATTGTCTTATAAAACTTAAAATTTTAAAATATTGATGAGAGAAAAATAGGAACATTTGAGTTGAGTGTACACTCAGTTAAGTGAATGATTGTGAAACTGAGGCCTGTTGTATAATCATACTAGTTTATGTTGTCTAACAGTAAGACAGGACTAAATTTGAAGTTTTTATATTCAATTGGCTGTATAATTTGCATATAATTGAATTTATGTAAAGTAATTGGAATATTGAATAGAGATGTATTACTTATAATTGATTTTCAATAATTAATATTCTTAAGGCTGAAATCACAACAGACTGGATGTCAGAACTGTGTAATTATCAGCTGGTCACTCAATGTCAATCAAACTGTTACTTTTATGGTCAGTTCATAATGATAGTCCATGATTGTCATAAAAATCAATTGTCCAGATAAGCTTGACCAAGGTTCATAATTGGTCAAATAAATCACATCTGTCTAGGGGTGTACTTGATACTAAAACACAATAATAGCTTGACCAATGGTCAATTTGCAAGGTCATGTCCTAAGACCTGAGGTCACTTTTTAGTACTGCAGTTATTAATTTAAAAGAATTGGACAATTGCTTCATAATAATGAGTCTTTGATTGCCATAACTTTTATAAATAAGCTGAAAATCTTGAGTGGACATCTGGACATGACATGTTAAACCTTTTTATGATATTCAGATCACAAATCAGATGACCGTCTTGGAATTAATGAATGGCTATCTAAGAAGCAACTGACCAGCGATAAGTAGTAATTTTCCAAAATCACCTTTTACACTGGTCAGTCTGGACAACGTTTAATGTTTGAGAACTAACATTAAATCAGCCAGGTTAATCTGTTCTGTAGAAAGTCATGGCTACATCCAAATGGAAGGCATTATAAAAGTGCACTTATAAGAACACCCAATCTTTAGATGTATATTTATAATACATAACTACCAGGCTAAGTGGGGTTTGAAGCTAGGAGATGAGAATCACTGTGATCTGTAAGCGTGCTCTTTAGAATACCCAGCCATGGTGGCCGCTAGCTGGTACAAGGTTTGAGCCAATATTTCAAACATGTTGTAGCTACCAAGATGCTACATCTTTTTCTTCATGTGAGATATTTTGAAATTATATCCTTTTATGGACTTAAACATGGCTCTTATTTGCTGCAACTCAAGGGCCATGCTCGTTAAACAAAGTTGTAAACACTTTAAGAGAAACACTGCCCAAATAAGTCATAACAAAAGGAGAAGAAGATACAGTACATATGCTGAACCATATTGAATAATCAGAACTCAAACCTTGGACCAATGAAATGATTACTGGCACTACAAGACAAGTTCTCTACCAGCTAGGGGACTCCATGTCTGAGTAATCTAAGTGCACGCTTACACAGTGATTTTCATCTCCTAGCTTCAAACCCCACTTAGATAAATCCTAATTTGCCAAAGATGGATAGTTTTTTTCCAGGCACTCTGATTTCCTCCACCATCCCAGAACTGACTGTCTTGATATAATTGAAAGAATCTTGACAGAGGCATGAAACATCACTTTTCCCGTTCCACTATACCAATTAAGCCCTCCAGAATGGATTAATCTATGTCTTTAAGAACCATAAATTCAACATCTAAAATGTTTGAAAGTCTCTTATTAAAATTTCTATTATTTCAAAATTAAAATTTTCTTATTTTTACAATCAAGTTGTAACAAGTCAGAATATTTCTGTTACAAGTATCAAGATATGACCAATATGAAGTGGAGAATTTATCCATATTATCAGTGACTTTTATTCACCACCCTAGTTTGTTTATCGTCGTGTGACCCTTGTTTGAATTAAGTGGACATTTTTTATCTTAATTGTATCTCTTATGACCACTTCATTCAAGTAGAATTGTATTTGTGGTTTTTATTACTATGGTTTGTAGAATTTTGTTTGGGTACCTTCCAATCATTTGGCCAATATGTTTGCAAAAAAGTTTTCTAAAATTTTAGACAATTTTACATTTATTTCTTTTTCATATTATAAATTTGTTGGTGTTTGTTGTTTTGAAGATGTTTGTCCTTATTTTGCCGTGATAACAAAGACTTCAAGTTTCTGTAGTGAATTTAAAACTAAAAATATATATATATAATGACCCAGGCAGGAAAAAAATGTAATGCAATAATGTATATCGCAAACTAGTTGTATCATCATTACCAGCTGGTTCTTTAAAGAAGCATGTATTTTTCTTCCTTGTTAAAAATGTGCAGATAGTTTATTCCTTTTCCCTGTTAGAAATGTGCAAATTGTTTATTTCTCTTTGTTATCCTCCAAAGGTGCAAGTACTTGTAAAATATAAAGCAACTTCATTTATAATATCTGGGCTGCTGATGCAGATGATGTATAAAGGGAGATAACTTTAGTTTAAAATATAGATTACTCTGCTGCTGCTGCTGCTGCTGCTGCTGAGGATGGTGTATAAAGGTAGATAACTCTAGATAAAAATTAAACACCAACGATGACTTTCATCTTGTGACAATATCAAATTTGCTTTCTCAATGTTTTTATTTTATAACACAATAACATATACAAATATTAGGTATGTTAGTAACTTAAAGCACTCCCTTTGATGTTTTATGTGGTTTGTTATGGTCATACTCCAACATTAGGACTAATTACAGGCAAGTGGTCATTCTGGTGCCCTCTTGACCACTTCAAGTGGTCATTTTGTTTCTTTACCCTGAGCTTAGCATGAGACAAGGTCATTGTTGTTTAACCCTATAACCAAATAATGACATGGGCAGTTTTATCAAGGTGATTTTCTTTGATGTGAAACAAACGCATATATAAGTAAAAATTCATGATGTAATTTTAAAAGTCTGAAATCTCAGAATATTTGTTTATATATATACATAGGGGTTTAGTCCTACTGAATACACAAGGAGATTTCTTTAGGCTATTGTTGAGAAATTGTCAATGCATATATACTGCTGAAATAGTAAAATATAGTCATGCAAGGGCTAAGTAACAAATAAATGAAAGCAAATAGAATTTGAGTACCTACTTCTGAGAGTCCAATTTAATGAATAGATTTTCTTCGTAAAATAAAAATTTGAAAATAAAATAATAGCATAAAAAGACAAAGTGCAGATTAACCATCAGCTGGAGATTATTAACCTGGTGTAATTAAATGGGTTTCTTTTTAAGTGTTCTTAGTTCGTTAACAGGTAAAAATACACAGGTGTAAAAGATTTCACCTTTGATAAAAGAATTGTACAATATTGTCGAGAGTCTCTTAACCACACTGATTCAATATTTATAGAAAATATTGTTAAGTGAAATTGGGTGAAATTGGAAACCTTTCATACAATCATTATCTATATATCTTTCATTGATGAAAATGGAACTGTATTTAACTTATATTTAACTTTAAAGTTTTTGATCTTTTTTGACTACAAATGTTTTTTTCTTTACTTGAGACTCATTTAAACTGAATGGCTTTTAATGAATTTCAAGTTCAAGATAAAGTTACCATGATCAAAATTTAGAAAATATATAAGTTCTATCTTAATTTGCTCAGCTTTTTCAGAAAAAAATATCGAAAAGATACAGGAATTTTTTTTTTTTAATTTTCTCGTTACCATGTGGTTAAGTTCGGTTAACTGGCCAAGGTTGATATTATTTTGCAATACTGAAGTATCATTGATTTGAAAATCTGTGTTTAATGTTCACTCAATATTCATAAAAAATTGTTTTATTCTGCAGAAGATAATCACTTACGAGACAGGAACACTTTTTTTTATAATTGGAATGACCTTAATTTTGATAATTCTGTAATTTCATAAGAAAAAAGATGGACTGATCAGATTATTTAGATTTTTATTTATTCCAGGTTTAGAAAGTCTCGTTATGAAAGTTTTCAGTGGTTTAATGAAGTAGTATTCTACATTCAGTCTAGATTATTTCACTTATATTGAAGTAGCCATTCCTATAAAAAAAAGATAAAATCTTTTATTCCAAATAATTAGTTGTCTTGTTTTTTTCAAATGGATTAGGAGTGATTTAGTAAGGGAAAATCTTCATCTCTTCTCTCACACAGTTGGAATCTACCAGTAAATTTCATTTCTACCAAACTTGTGAGAACAATGTCAATTCTGTTTGTAAAATAGGTCGTACTTGCCTTGAAGTGATAATTAAAATTTAAATTTGATAAAATGTTTTGGCAATTAAAGTCAGCTTTATTGTGATAATAAAAAGTGGAAAAAATATGTTCTATAGATTTTTTAAGTTCTTTAGATGATTATTTCATGATTAGTGGTACTCGTATTTGTAATACAAGAATAAGTTCATTATTCATTTTAATGCAGGTTTAAAAAAATCATGCTAATTAGAGCTCATTTTTCAGAAACTTTTTAATCTTTTTTTAAACTTTACATCTGTAATATATCCAAGAGTAGAATGTATAAGAGATTCTTTTAATTGTGTCATGATAGTCACATCTGGAATGGTTGAGAAAGCTGGAGTGTACTGAGAAAACTATTTTATCTTTTCAAACTGAACTAACAAACTATCTCACGCTAGGATTAGTGAGGGTGGGATTTGAACCAAGTACTGTAACCAGTCAACATCCAAATACGTTGATCCCTGTTTCCTAATCCTTTTGAATTAATCTTGCTCTAAAGCAAATACATAAGGATCAGCATCTTTCTGCTTTGGTTCAAATCCCGCTTGGGCAGATCCTTGTGTGAGAAAGTTTTCAAATTTTGGTGGTTTTGTCCAGACACTCCAATTTCCTCTACCATCCCAGACCTGACTTCTTAATAGGAATGAAAGAATCTTGAATAGGATGTAGAACACCATTACTTTCAAATTTTGGTGGTTTTGTCCAGACACTCCAATTTCCTCTACCATTCCAGACCTGACTGCTTAATAGGAGTAAAAGAATCTTGAATAGGATGGAGAACACCGTAACTCCACTCCACTGCTATATTATGTGTTGAAGTGTCAATTATCTTGACTGGGATGTAAAACCCAATTTTAACAGTTCATATGTTTAAAGAGCTAATCATATGTTTAAAGAGCTAATCAAATGTTTAAAGAGCTAATAAAAAAAATGTTGGTATATCAAACCAAGATTTGGAATGTTTTAGCAAATAGGTTATTTTTACTTTAACAAGATTTTTTATTGTACATGATATTTAAATCTTGGACATAAATAAATGTTAAATTTTTACTCTAATTTGTAAATTTGTAATTAATTTTTAAGTCTCTATTTTGGGTGTAACCTACAATTCTTCTGACAGATCACAATGATTTATAACACAAAGCGAATGGTTATGAATGTATAAATATGCATTGTCGTATTAAAGTACAGAATACTTGTATATAAAAATGCTGAGTTTTTTATTAATCAAAACTTTTTATGTTTTAAAAAATGAAATTAAAATAATTCTTATTAAAAAAAAATTGAAAAAATGATATTTTTGTAAGGGATGGTAATAAAACCCATTATTTTAATTCAATTAACCATTATTTAATCATTAAATTCATATACTTAATAATTGAATAAAAGATAAAATGATTAAAATTGAATAACGCACATTTTGATATTTGGTAACATATTTTTGTTTTGTTTTGTTTTTTTTTTTTTTTTTTTTGTGTTGTTTTTTGTTTTTTTGTTTTGTTTTGTTTTGTTTTTTTTTTTTCTGGCTTTTTCTTTTTTTTTTACAAAATGAACATGTTATATACTCATTCATTCAGTGACAGAGCATGTGCTTACAGATTACAGATCCAACTGCTTCTCCCTACTTAGATTTGAATCCTACTCAGTCAGATCCTAGTGTGAAAAATTTTGTCAGTTTGCTTGCCAAAGGTTGGTGGATTTCTTCTGGCACTCTTGTTTCCTCCATCATTTAAGATAGGCTGTCCTGATACAAGTGAAGGAACTTTGACTTGGAAGTAAAACACCATTACTCCTCTCAACTTCTTTTTCTAAAGAAAGGGAGAGTTTTTTATCATGTTTTTATTCACTAGTCAAGTGGAGTGGAGTGGAGTAATGGTGTTTTATGCCCCAGTCAAGAATCTTTCACTTATTTCGAGGTGGTCAGTTCTTGGATGGTGGAGGAAACTGGAAGTGTCCAGAGAAAAACACCGACCTTCGGCAATTGAACTGATAAACTTTCTCACACTAGGATCTCGAGTGGGATACAAACCCAAACGGTAAGAGGCACTGTGATTTGTAAGTGCGCGCTTTAGACCACTCGGCCACCGAGGCCCCCTATTGGCTAGTCAATATATTGGTATTGGTCAGCTCTGAGAAATTGCAAGAAAACCACCAACTACCGGTACATCAAATATACAGACAAACATCCTCATACAAGAATGATTTCTATAATTGTGTGTAAATTAAGTTTTTTGCATATTGTACATAGTTTTAATTTTTTTTAAAGTAAAATATAGAATTTATGATTAATATTTATTGACGTAATTTTATAAAATGTCAGCATTTGTAAAAAAGAGAAATTATACCACATCTAAAGGTTTCATTTTATAAACATTTCTCTGCGTAAAAGATATTATACAAGACAATTTGTACTATACGTCAATATAAAATACGAGATTTAGGTTAAACTTATGTATTTTATCAAACGTATTAATGATCATTAATGAGTAATTATTAAACATTTTTACTGTTTTTATATTAACCACATCAAAAACATAATGTCTTCATTAATATTCCAACTTTGATTCAAAGGTTTTTAAAGTTTTTTGTCGGAAAAATTAATTTTTTCCACAAAAGGAGACTTAGTTATATCTTCATAGTAGGATTCGTTTTTGTCTACAGATATTCTATTAATAATGTTACTTCTCTTTTAGCAGCACTACAGTAGCTCAGTTGGTAGAGTGCTTGCTCCATAAATGGAAGGTCATGGGTTCACACCCTGGTGGGGTCTGACCCAAGACTTGAAAGTGGGTAGTGACTGTTCATTCGCCAAGCACCTTGGCATTACAAAAAGAAAGTCACGGTTCTTTCGGATGAGAACTTAAAATAAATGAAGTCCCACATCATGGCAGGCATGGCACAATAAAGATCCCTGCTGTATAATGCCATCAGTGCAACACACAGGCAAAATTTCTGCACTTTCGTCTATAGCAGGCGAAGTCTCGATATAAGTAAAATATTCTCGACTGGGACGTTAAACACCATTACACAACTCACTCAACTCTCTCCTTTAGCAGAATATGAAGATCCCTGCTGTATAATGCCATCAGTGCAACACACAGGCAAAATTTCTGCACTTTCGTCTATAGCTGGCGAAGTCTCGATATAAGTAAAATACTCTCGACTGGGACGTTAAACACCATTACACAACTCACTCAACTCTCTCCTTTAGCAGAATATTGTGTCATGCATGCAATTTTGCACTGAAAATACTTATAAACTGTTGTTGTGTCAACAAATAAATGCATAAAATCATATATTTGTCTTCTCCACTCTGAAGCAAACTTATTTTTTTTCAAAATATTTCTTTTTTTAAAAAAAAAAATATGGTAATTGATAAAAAAGCAGAACTTGATACGTAGATGGAACTTTGTTCCATAAGATAGAAGATGAATGAGCTGGTGGAAGTTTGAACCCATAAAATATAAAACAATACAAACTAAGGATGATCGATGGATTTAAGGTGTTTTAAGCCCCAGACAAGAATTTTTTTACCTGTATAGAGTTAGTCAGCACTAGGATAGTGGAGAAAACCTGAGTGCCAGGAGAAACCCTCCAACTTTTGGCAAACAAACTCTTAAATTTTCTCACACAAGAATTTGTAAAAGTGCGATTCAAACCTGGCTAGCAATAGGGGCTTTGATCAATAAGCTTATGCTTTAGACCATTCGGCCATCGAAGATCTTAACAAATTCAGGAAAAGCCAGCTTGGGTTCTTATAAAAGTAAAAGTAAATTTAACATGTTTAACATAACTAACAAACATTAATAAAAAAAGTATCATCTACATGTTGAAATGGTTGTTATTCTATGCCTGACCAACTGCATCATTAGGACAATGACATGTGTAACAATCTCATTAATTATGATACACATCTTTTATCAAAACAAGTGATGACATTTAATACAAACGTGTAATAAGGTCAAATTATTGCAACCCTAAACACTTTTTTCACAGAATCGGATAATTGAGGAGATTAAAAAGCGTTACATGCTTGGCTTGATTCAACCCTGAAGGTACCAATCAATCAATTTTAAACAATATTTAGTAATTTTACAGGTACATAAACAAACAATGATTTATTACATCAATGGCTTCATGTAATTGACTATTATTGATGTCAGTGATATTTTTTTGAGTAATTTTGTTTAATAACATCGTCTGTTTTTTTTATTTTTGAAACATGAGAACCTTTATACAGTAATTTCCATTCTGTATTATGATATTATGTATTAAAGGATTAAGATCTAATCCCGTAGTATTAAAGATTATTTGTAGTTTTATCACTGTATAATCTAATACAATTGATGATATAGCTATATGTCTGTATCATGGAGATTATATTCTGTAGCACATTATTTTGTCTGTTTTTCTTTTAAAAATAAATAGATAGCGCATTGTTTTGACTCATTTTTTAAATTTGCCAGGAGATATATAGTGATAAGTGATTGTTTGCATATAATCTTGACAAGAAAATTCCTTGTTTTAATTGAAAAGCCTATTATTTTGTGCAGTTATTTTTCTAAAATAAATAACATGTTATTCTTATTTTTTTGAAATTTGCCAGCAGGTAAACAAGGTATCTTTTATTCTAAATGTTCGGTTATGGTATCCTAGCTTGAAATATCATACAGCAATTTTTCTGTAAAACAAAGATAACAAAATTAAGTGTATTTCAATTTTATAATATATTATCTTGTGTTTTTCAAGATAAATAATGTATTTTTTTTTTACAATTATTTTGCCTGCGGATACATTTAAGTGGTGTTGATCCAAAAAAAAAAAAAAAAAAGATGATTAATCTAAACAATTTGTTTTGATAGGAAAAATGAATTACATATTCAATTCCTTTTTTTAAAAAAAAAAAAGAAAAGAAAAAAATATAATGATAATTATTTTCCTTTTTTTCCGAAAAAAAAAAATTAGCCAGCAGATATACAGATACTGTTAGTTAAAAAAGTTTGCACAAAATCTCTTTGTAGCATTGGCATGAATAAGATCATGTCAACTACTTGCATTTAGTTAGAGTTACCTTCCTTGAATTGCATCAGCAGCATTTTCAAGCAGTAGGTTAGAGTTGCTTCCCTTGTATTGCCTCAGCAACATTTTCTTTCTATTTGTTTCATTATCAAAAGACTGTTTTCTTTAATGTAATGGATAAAAACTAATTATCATATATAAAAGGGGGTAGACAAATTGAGGTAATTTTACCTATAAGAATCAATTAAATGTGTTATAATTTAAAAAGTAGATATAATTTTTCACGTAGGTATCATGCCTGGTGGCCATAATGGTACAATATGAAACAGGTGTGTTAAATTAGTACATACCTACTGTTACTTAACAGCACAGGTGTTACAACTCCTGATCTATCATTAATACTCTTGTTTCATTCCTACTGTGTACTAATATTTCTGCAGATTTTCTGTATATACTAGTAAATCGCAAGTCCCACCCCTGCCTGCCTCCTCCCAACAGGTTGCTAATCGTGCAGGTGTGATATTTGTGATATTTTGTGTACTATTCCCGCTGTTCAGTATTTTGAGATGTGTGATTTTTGGTCTTGTCTTGACTAAAGTACAAAATCTATATTGCCCAGGTGTGAGAATCCATAATTATTATCTTTTTTTAAAAGATAAAAAAGTTTTCTTATTTTCTTCCTTGACATGAAAGAATCTTCTAAAGTTCCCATAAACTTGATACTAGTAATTAAACTTTTCGAAATTTCACAGAGTATTCCTATATTCTTACATAATTTTATTGTGCAAATGTTCTACTTTCACTTTGAACTACCAGTACTTAGATGTTTTAATTCTTTTTATATTGCATGTTCTCTATTTCTCTCCATTTCCCGATGACATAAATTGCAGCAGTATATGTTTTGTATTGTACATTTTTTGCAAACCTGTTCATTGTAATACATGTATATTTCCCATAAAACATTATTATACATCACTTGAAAGTTAAAGTGTTAAAAGTGTTAAAAGTGTTAAAATTTAAATTTATAAATTTTATTTTTAAACATTCAATTTTTAAAAATTATATTTTTATTTATTTAAAAAATTGCTGGTTAATTTTAATTGGAGCATTATCAAATCCAGTCATGATTAGCTTCGCAAATTCATCTAAAATATGATATCTTAAAATTTGACTTTGATTTTGAAACTAGTAACAGTTAAGGATTCATTTTAATTTAAAATCTACTGGTTTTCATTATTAAAAAAATCACCATCATCTTATTGACGAATTTTCTTGCCTATTCGCTTGGTTGTTTGATTCCTCTGAAAAATAGGTTGCCGTGACATCATCTCTTAGGTTTGTTCAAACCCCTGTGTAAGAGTACATGTATAATTTTGTCAGTTGACTAATACTGGATCCAGGTAAACCTTCTAGAACTGTCAACTTCGGTTTATGTAAAAAAAAGTCTTGTTTAGGGCATAAAACACTATTCCAACTGAACAACCAGACTTGCTTATAGATTTTCATCAGTTTTCATCAGAAAATGACGTTTTGAAATCAGAATTTCATTGTTAAGATTAACAGTTTATACATTTTTGTTATTGAATTATTTTTATGTATCATCTTAATGAGTTGTCTTAAGAGCACATGTTAATTTTGACATAACAGGTGATATAATTCAAATATTTAAATATTTACTTTTATATTAATAAGTATTTCACCTGTATTGAGTTATTAAGATAAAAAGGTGTGAAATAAATATGAAAGATAAACTTTGTCACAGGTAAACAACAGGTGTGAAATTTTAATTGAAATATATTCCGTAATAATTTTATACATTATTTCCATGGTAAAAGTGAAGTTTATTGTAACATATATACAGTTTGATATAATTCCTTTATCCCTCTCTTGGTAGCTTAGTTGGTAGGCTGCTTGAATAGAAGTTGGAGTGGAGTGTTCCGGCAAGGGTTTGAGCCCCCATCCAGCTCTTGAATTTTATTTACTATTTACAATTATATCTAATACTGTATGATCACCAAGCGACCGATTTTCATGGGTGAGAAACTTGGTGCTTTAAGGTGTTAAATTTAGACAGGATTAAAATTTCTACGTGGCGATGCCTTGATATAAGTGCAATGTTCTTTAGCTGGATTGTAAAACTCCTATTTGACATCTACTCACCAAGTCTCTGAAAAAAACATGCCTTTTTTTTACTATGATAAATGCATCCCCTACTGTATAGGTTAACAAAAGGTTCACAAGTCATTAATTTTCCAACATTCTAATTGGCATTTAAAATATGTCTCCAAGTTTCAGGTCAGCTATCTTATTCCTCACCCGTCCAGATTCCCAGTGACACTCTGTCAATAATAATAATAAAAAAAAAAATGCATAGATAACCTATTGCCCCTCCCCATTCTAGTATACCATATTTATAGAGTTTTTTATATCTCAATTGATTTTAATTACCTTCCTATCCAAATTCATCATGGACACTCTCTTAATCAATTAAAAAACTCTATGCCCCTCCCCATTTCAATACACCATAATGTAGCACCCCCTCCCCAAGTTTTTACATTGAGAGTGACATGCACTCAGCAGGTGACATATATTAAAATCGGGGTTATGTATCTGACATGTCAAAAATCCCCCCTCCATTCTTAGACTTTTTATCTATGTAGTGTTGACTGATGTACTTAATGTAAACAGTCACTAAGTCTTGTACTTGCAGTTAGTACTGTGACTCACTTGCTCTCTTGTTTACCGACATATAAAGATCTATTTTAATAACAAAACTCTGAATTTTGTTTTATTCTGATATAAAAAGCAAGTTATTTATTTTGTGCAAAATTCTCTGAAGTTTTTCCGAATTCCCTGAAGTTTTACCGTTAATTGTGTGGTGAAAACTAACATACAGAATTGGATGCTGGAAATGGCCCTGGGATATTAACAGGTTTGTGTGTTTGTTAATACTGGTGATGTAATTATTTTATTACTCATTGAGTGTGATATCAGATATTAATTAACTGCATAACCAACAGTCTACGATTTTCAGGCCCAGTATTTAAATAATAAATAAAGTTGTGTTCATTTTCAATCTCCTGCAGGAAATAAATGATTTATTTTCACAAAACAATATTTAATTAAAATGAGAATACGGTTAATTGAAAATTTGCAATTTTATAAGATATTCAAAATTCACTGAAAATTGTTACAGAAATAATGTGATAACACTCTCATATTGTTGTTTATATGTTACAGTTTGCAATGACATCAAGTGAAAGTGATGATGTCTCGAAATATCATGAAATATTTTTCACTTGATTGTTGAAGTAAATACCGTATTTAGTTAGGTAAAACAGTCTACAACTGTTTACTACCAGAATTACTTAATCTAGTTTAGACAGGTGTCTTTGAAGTTACTGTAGAGGTTCTGTTCAGCATGGGGTTCATCTTGTTGAACTATATTGATTATACATGATGTCATACCAAATGACAGTTAACAGTGCCTATTACTGCACAGGTTCAGATTTTAATTAGAACAGATACTAGGTAAAGAATGTATGCCCGAGTTAGCTTTGAACAGGTTGACGGTTTCTTTGTGATACTTTGGTTTTCCCAACTATTCTAGAACGTGATGGATAAAATGAATTATTACTTTGACATTCCTGTGTGTTGTCTTCATCAATCTATTTTAGTACCGGTAATTTGAACATCTCGATAACTAGAAAACAATAATTGATTTAAGACTGATGATGCTTCTCAGCTACAGAAATTTGGATTGAAGTCATTATTTTATCATAGCAGTTTCCATTATTTGATCCTGATAATTCCTTTTGCTTAGGCCCAACTAGTTTCTATTATTAATTGATACCAATCCTACAAATTCCCTTTATTTGATTCTAGAAGTTCACATTATTTGATCCTAACAATTCCAATTATTTGATCCTAACAATTTCAATTATTTGATCCCAACAATTCCCATTATTTGATCCAAACAATTCGCTTGATCTCAACAATACACATGATTTTATCCCAACAATTCCTTTTTATTTTATCACAACAATTCCTACTATTTAATCCCAACAATTCCTATTATTTGATCCCAACAATTCCTATTATTTGATCCCAACAATTCGCTTGATCTCAACAATACACATGATTTTATCCCAACAATTCCTTTTATTTTATCACAACAATTCCTACTATTTGAATCCCAACAATTCCTATTATTTGATCCCAACAATTCCCATTATTTGATCCCAACAATTCGCTTGATCTCAACAATACACATGATTTTATCCCAACAATTCCTTTTATTTTATCACAACAATTCCTATTATTTAATCCCAACAATTCTTTTTATTTTATCCCAACAATTCCTATTATTTAATCCCAACAATTCCTATTATTTGATCCCAACAATTCCAATTGTTTAGTCCCACCAATTTCCTTTATCACCCACAAAATTTATCAACAGGAATTCTCAGTCATTCTAACTTCTGCGTAATACACCTCTGGTTATAAAAAATTGGTTGTGTTTGATACATATGTTTTGTGTATGATGATACACCTCTAGTTATCAGAGTTTGGTTGCATTTGATACGGATGTTTTATGTATCATGATACACCTCTAGTTATCAGAGTTTGGTTGCATTTGATATATATGTTTTATATGACAAGTAATAACATTTTGAAGTAATAATTAGTATAAACATGTATTAATTTCTCATAATTTGTTTACTACATGTTTATCTTGCAGAGTTTGTTTTTTTTTTTCTGACTTTTATGAATTTTATTATTGATAACATTTTACTAACATTTAAATAAACTTTTAGTAGCAAGGACATCTGATGTGAAAGGTTAAAATATGAAGTAAAATATCTAGGGTACCAGTGCAATGTCTGTGAAATATTAGACTGTTCATGTATGGGCCAGAGATAATTTTTTTTTTCATTTTATGATTTTTTAGGGAGATATTAAAATTTATTTGAATTAGCTGGAGAACATGTCTCGTACATTTGATCAGTTTATCAATAGCTACACTGTACATGCTCAATATTGATAAACTGTCAGAAAGGCCTCCCCACTCAAATCAAATAGGAAAGATAACCATTTGAGAGTTTTTGATCATTTTTGATCAGTTTTATAGAATAATTTGTTCACTATGTATAATAAAATTTAGACTTAATCTAATTGCATAAAATATTAAAATTGAAATAGTATGAGCAAGAAGCACCTAGAATATTCATAAAAAATAATTGAATAAGATTTAAAAAAAGAGAGAAAAAAAAGAAGAAAAAGAAAAAGAAAAAAAGGAGAAAAAAACTGAAGAAAAAAAAACACATTTGAATACTGATAGCTGGCTTCCCAGATAGTTTTTATAAGATTGCTGTTTGACTGAACAATTTTTTATTTTTACATAAGTGTATGGACTGGACAAAATAATTGTTATGAAATCATAGATAAAGGTCAGTCAAGTTGTTAAAAAATGCATGTCTGCTGATTGAACTTTTTTTAAGTAGTTTATCTGTTTTTGTTGACAGTTGTAATTATAAAATACAAATCAGGTATGAAACTGATCAAATGAGGACTCTTGTACTTAATGACAATAAAATCAAGTGCTGTTATTGCACACAAAATCATTTAAATCAAATCAGATCAGTGCCACTCCTATGACAGCTAACAGAATTAAAAAATGTGAAAAAAGGAAAAATGAAAAATTATCAATCATAAATTGTAACATGTTTAGATTGTAATCAAATTGACTGCTCAAATGGCTAGTGGTCAATAATGACCATTTTACATTAGGACACAGCTAGTTGCTTCTCTATAGATTAATTTGATGGACAATTGACTGCAGTTTTATTATCCTTTTATGAGTTTTAGATTACTGACATTACAAGTGGTTTACACTCAAATGGTGGTTTGTTTACAAACAGAAATTGAACGGAGGTAGGGGTTGGACTATAGATTTAAATCCCAAGCTTTTTTTGTTGGTAATACATTTGTATGATGAAGCAAAATTGAAAATCATTGAAGATTTATATTTTATTTTTATCATAAAATATCCAATAATTTGGGGAAGCTTGCATTTAGTTAGTGATTTAGTCTAAGCTATAACCAGAATGAAAATAAAATTTACTGGAGTTGGTAAAGATATAAGATGTTGGTTGACTTTAAAAGAAACTGCGTTACATAAATCATATTACTCGTGTTGAAGAAACTGAAAACACAACTATTTTACTATTTTGCAGTTTGTTTTTTTTTTTTTTTTTTTTTTTTTTTTTTTTTGTCTGTGGCTACTTTGAGTCACAGGAATAAATGTGTTGTTTTGCATGATTTTAAGCTAACCAGTTGAGGTTTTTATGAAATTGTGGCTTTTTTTAACAAAAAAAAAAAAAAAAAAAAAAAATTCTCATTACCAGTACACAAAGCATTCTTCATTTTTTATATGATTTTCTTTCCTGATCAATTATCTAAACTTTTTGGGTGTGGATATAGTCTGTAGTCGGATATCGGTATAATTTTATCCAGTTATAATTCATCATTCTGTGAGAGCTTGTACAGAGTTTATATCTCTGGTAAAGATTGATACCTCCTGATAACAAACTACATTTATTTATAGTTTTCTGTATATTTTCCGAAATTAAATCTTTATCATCAATTATCAACAATCTTCCATCCTTTGTATCTATCAAGCTTCCCTGGCACATCAAAACACTTTGATCATCAAGATTATTAATTATTTCTTATCCTCTGGAATATACATTTGCATTAACTTTTGGTTGGTCACTCACCCCCAGGGACTGGTCAAGTAACCCCACAGGGACCAGTTTATTAACCTTGTCTAATCTGATTCAGGTTTCACCAAAGTCAACAAAAACCGTGTTGGAATACATTCAAAATTCAACATGATTCATATAGCGTTTCTAAGCTTGTAAATATTTAGTCATGTGATAAGAACAATGATTTTGACATTCAAAATGCAACACTGAATCATACAGGCTTCTTAAAAAATTTTGTATGATCATGTGACTGGTGTTATTTTAGGATTTCTAGATACAAAAACAATCAATTGATTGATCAATCAATCTGACAAGGTAAGTTCACTTATATCCAGATGTCACCAGCTATTTGGAAATTCAGAATATATTCCTGTTAGTTGTACTATCAGATTTCATATTGATGTTTCCTTATATTTTATGGACATTCATAAGATGATCATGAAATAAAGATGTTGAATCAGTCCTTAGAAATCAAGTCTGTTTTCACTTGTCAGAAGGTTATAGCAGAATTTTATCTATGTTTGTATTTCAAAATAATTAGAGTGTCAAGTCTCTCTCATTGGTTCCTTACTACTGATACCATTATATGTTTTTGATGTGTAAAAAAGTAAAAAAAACAGTACCTAAATTCATAGGCCACGTTTAGGGACAAAGTTGTCTAAAGCATGTGCTTACCAACCACAATGCCTCTCACCACTTGGTATGAATCTGTCTCAAGCAGATCCTGGTAAGGAAAAGTTTATCATTTCACTTACGGAAGGTCAATGGTTTTCTCGGGGCACTACAATTTTCCTCCACCATCCCAGAACTGACTGCCTTGATATAATTGATAAAAAATCTTGACTGGGGCGTAAAACATCATTACTCCACACTTACAGAACAAAGTGTTCATCAGTGTTTTAGTTTAAATCGTAAGTACATTTTACTTGCCAAAAAGCAATGATTTCTCCCAGGTACTCCTGTTTCCTCTACCATCCAAGAACTGACCACTTTGATATAAAACTAACAAAAGTAACACTCTAGACTGAAGTACAATGTAATTACTTGTACTATAATCTTGATAAAAGTCCCATGTACTAACAATGTGTAACTTGATATCATGACCTTTACAAAAATGTTTTTATCAACAAAATTGCTTTCCTATTTTTCTGTAAGGTATTGTTCTGGTAGTTGATTGGTTAATTAAACTGTAGGAAACGATTTTTTTCTAAATGGCATATTTATTGAATATGATCCTAGCACATGGGAAATCATGTTTGCAGATGGAATACAATTCTCTTGAATGTTATGTGATATAGTCCTGTTTGCTTTTAAAAATTATTTGCAGGTGTTTAACCTTTCTCGTTAATCAAGGTGTTATAAGTAAATAAATGTAGATCATATGTTGTAACACATTATAAAATGACTTGTTTTATACATGTACTTAAAAATAATGTCTTTAAATGCATAAGAGGGCTTTTCTAGCAAAACTAGAATAGAGGCATAAATTTTCAGAGGTTGAACATAATGGACTTGTTGGGCAACATTTGAAGCCCTTCTGTTTTAAAAATTCCCAAAATTGCCTGTAGATACATATACATGTATCAATGAATATGTACATTTTAGATACTGGTATGAGATGTTGTAGCTATGTTCTTACTGCTTCAACTCCATGTTGTTGTTGTTTTTTTTATTTTTTTTTTGTTTTTTTTTCTCTCTCTCTCTCTCTTTGTTTTGTTTTGTTTTTGTTTTTTTTTGCCAGAATTTGTCTGATTTAAGTTAAGAAAAATATTAAGTATAATTTTGAAACTCTGGTGCACTGTAGCCCGGTGGATCTTAACCATAATTAAGGAATATCATTTTGAAACTTACTGTGGCCTCGAGGCTGCTAGTTAGTGTTCGGCATCTTTCATGTGCACAAACTTTGTTTTCATAAAAAACATGTATATTTGTATATATACTCTGCCATTATATTGATCATTATTTGGCTAAATTTCTTGATCCAATTAAATGGCAGATCTACTCTATCTTTTAGATGCCTTAAGTGTCGCTATTAATGACGGAGAAATCTCTAATTAAATAACATTAGTATCTACAAAAATATGCTTTGACTTATCGGTTTTCCGAGTGGGTACCTATAATTTCATTGGAGACCAAAATTTGTTATTTTTTCAGTGAGTGTCTGAAAGCATTAGAAAAATGTTAGTTATTATTTTATTAAGTGACATATTCCATACTTATTGAAAGGCAATTTTCCATGGTTAGTTTTCCAATGTTTGTGACTTGAAGCATTAAAAAAAACTATTCATCGTTATTTCATTTAGTGAGTTTTTCCTTAGTTTGAGGTAATTTTCCATTAAAAGACTTGTAAAGACTGATAAATAAGTTACATCTCAGTACTTATCAGACGAAATAACTGACACATGCAACATCAATTAGGTAAGAAAATTAGGTGTTAAAATTCATTATCGAATTTGATGATACTCAGAATGGCAATTACACGGAAAAAATATTCACAATAATAGGAAAGTGTGCCATTCAAACTGACAAAATGATTATAGTTATTTAGTTGCCGTTTCTGCATATCCAATGGTAGATCACATCTAATTTAATTCAAATATACAGTTAGAAAATTCCTGATCACAATCCATTGAAATTAATCACGAGAGATATTTACTGCAATGAAGAATTATCAATGTGACAAGCGGAGAAGCGTAATAGAAAGGGTTTCGTGTCAATACATTAGCTTTGCGACTTTTTCCTCGCTGATAGAAAACTATTATCATTGCAGTAGGTATTAGAACATGAACCATTATTAATCTTGGAGATTTTTCCGCATAATCATTTGTTTTATATAATCAGGAAAAAGAAGCCTGCTTAGAGAATGTTTACAGCTATGTGCAACAGAGTTTTCATTACTTCTCGCATTTTAATCCCCGTAAATTGAGATTTAAAAATGTTTTTGACATAACTTGTTTCCTTTTTTTAATCTCCTTACGTAATGAAATGTGATAAAACACGAGACTTTTCAAAATTGCATATCATGTATCGAGATTGAATTGAGAATTTTTTTTACGAAAGTGATGTTTTGTGGTTTAAAAAATTAAAGGAGAATTTTAGGTACCGGTACACTTCTTAGCTTAAGGTCTTTGTAGCTACACTATTAATGTGTTTTTAAATTAAAAGAATATATGGTGTCTTCTTGTTAAAGTATAGCATGTAATTTTGAAGATATCAAGTGGAAATTTGACTCTCAGAGCAGTCAAAACTGAAAATTTAAAGTAATGAAGGAGAATAGGGAGAAAGATTCAAAAAGAAGAATTTTTATAAGAAATAGTGTAAATTAATAGTGATTGGCATTTTTTTTTATAAAAAAATAAATGAAACTTTAAAAATAAAACTCAATTTTTTCCACTGTCTCTGTTTTGATTGGAGATGTTCATCTATTTTTTTTTGTCTTGACAAAGGTTTCCATTAATCACTAATTTGCATATTTTTCCACAAGAAATGCAGCTACCTCTCAGGAAGAAATAAGATAAAAAGTTTAGAATTTGTGTTGAATTATGATTGTTTACTCTCCATCCCATTTTCCCTTACTGGTATGTAAAAATGGTCACTTCAGTAAATGTTGGAGGAAACCAAAGTGCCTAGAAAAATTTCTGAACTGCCATGTTTTCTTACCTGTGCCAGAGTAGGATTGGAACCTATGTGATGAAAGGTATTCTGATCTTAAAATCTGTGATTTAGGCCACTTGGCTAGCAAGGTCCCTCAAAAGTTTTTGTGACCAAAAGTTTTTGTGAATTCAAGGTCCCTCAAAAGTTTTTGTGAATTCAAGGTCCCTCAGAAGTTTTTGTGAATTCAAGGTCCCTCAGAAGTTTTTGTGAATTCAGATAATATTAAGCTTTGATTTATTGATCCGTACTCTTATTTTAGACCATGTGAAATAAATATTCATTTTCACAATAGATAGCATTTTATAGATATTTTGTGTACATTTTATGATTACATTTCTAAGTTCTGACATTTGAAAAATTGACATCATAGATCTTAAGGACTTGATGCCATTATAACTTGCAGGGTCTGTGATTCCAGTTATTAAACATTTTATCAGATTAGACACTTTTTCTGATGTATCCACGAAGGCATCAGTAGCCATTTCTTTCATTTTGTAATCCTTGAATTGTATCGTTATTTAGAGAAAAATTGGGTTTTGTCTAATTCACACCTCCCTATTGTTTCCCCCCTCCTTGTGGTAACTTAGATCCTTGGATAGGATTGGAAATATTTCCAAGAAGTTCACTTTAACACCATTTATCAATTACACTTTGTCATCATTCTAATCTGGACATTGTCCAAACCAAAAGTTTTGGTCAGTTCTTTTGTTTATGGTCATGATCTTTATTTGTATAGCCAGATTACTTTAATAGAGTAATGACCCTGGTCATCTTGACCAATCATAAATTGTGATTGGTTGGTCAATTCAAATATGGGTTTTATTACCAATAGATGATTGATGATGTTTGTTTGTTTAGTAAGATTAGAAAGGTTTTTAATAATGAGAACTAGCTGGTAAACTCTTGTACATATAAAATACATTTATATCTATAGTAAAAATCACACACATAGATATTAAACAGAACATCTATCTATCTTGCTTGACCACTCTGATATTTGAAACATTATAAGTTCAATCCGAAAATTTGATGTCATTAATTTAGACCCAAGACTTGAAAATGGGTATCTAGGTTTGTTTTGCCAAGCACTTGATAATTTAAGACATAATAATAGGCATGGGGGTTTGTTTTTGCCATTTTAAGAATGTTAATATGAATAATTAAGATGAGATAATATTTTGTTGTACCGGTAGTATAATTTTCTGCAACTCTACTTTGTAGTTGGTGATATTTCAATATAATTGAAATAATGTTGAATTTTGCATCATCCATTCTTATTTTCTCTCTCAGATTATGCCCATGTCAAGGCAGGCATGGCATATTAAAGAATCCTCCCTGCACATTGCCCTAAGTGCATGGCAAAGGTCAAAATTTCTGCCACTTTCACCTATAGCTGGTGATGGCTTGATAAAAGTGAAATATTCTTTGACTGGGACGTAAAACCCCATAAAATCAATCAATCATTCTTTCAGATTACTGAAAATTAAACTGTTTCATTAAAGATTTTTATGCCATAGTCATAAATATTTTACTTGCTTGGAGATATTCAGTTCTTGCAGAAACTTGGTTAATCTAACCAAGAGTACCGCTTACCACTGACAGCTAGAGTATTGAACAACGAGTTCAGTTTTACCAATATTTCTTTTGTTTGGTTTGTTATTGATAACCAGGGATTAATTAATTAGCCTCACTAAATTTAAAGCCTAATCATTGTCAAACAAGTTATTAATCCCGTTATTAATGAGGCTTTGTCAACAAGAAAATTGTCCTTTTATCAAAAATCAGGATAATTTCAGTTGATAAATAGATTAATAGAAGAAGAAAGTTAATCTTTATTTTTAAGTAAGTGGTTAAAGCCATGCTGATAAAGAAAAAAGCTTAAAAATGCTAATTAACTATGTTGTATCACCCATCTGGCAAATCTAGTCAATTTGGTGTAACTTTTATCTCTACAGATCTTCCCATGGTGTCGATCTTAACATGTATTTTATAATTAGAATTAAGATATGTGTCCTTTAGATCTATCTATGTAAGGTTAATAAACTTATCTCCTCTCATCACCAGCTTATATAGCTGTTAATTAACCATCTACTAAAACATGATCATTCTAAAAAGGATGTCTTCTATCAGATTTTTGACACCTTAATTGCCATCTCAAAGAAACGTTTTCCCTTTTTCTTGTTTCACTCATCAGATGATTATTAGGTTCATCAGCTGGTTTTTTCATGTTCGGAGTATCCAGATGGTCAATTTGATTGTTTTTTAAATTCAAAACACTTGCTAAGTGTAAGTGTTTTTCAAATGACTAATTTTATCATTTTGTTTGACTCGAGCTTTGACAGAAAAAACAGTATGTATAGAATGGTGTTTAAATAAGTAGACTCCTAGGAGATCACCTTGCAGGATGCCATCTTTATCTTTCCACATCAAAGATCCATACTGGGAAAACATCTTAGGGTAACATTTTCATAAAATGTTTGTATATGATTGGTAATTTACATTGCAAAAGCAGGTTGACCATCTCTCAGTTTGAGGAATGGAAGGGGGATGGTGTATAAGATTATGTTTGTAGAGCTAGATAGATATGAAACTTGTAAATTTGTATATAATGAACATCTTGTATAAGTGTTTAGGTTGCCATGACACAAAGATAAACAGTAATTTAGACTGACATATTGCTTATTGCTTTATCTGACTTTAGAGGTCATGAAGGACAATCTCTCTAGACCAATATTCAATATAAATGACCATGTATTAGCCAATTAAAACCAAATTTTAATTATAAGTGGGGGAAAGTTAATTAAAAATAGCCAGTACCAGTTTGATATCTGATTAAAACCAAAGTTTATTTATAAGTGGGAACTAATTAATTTGAATTACAATCAGTCTTGTTTTCCATTGAGTGAGAACTATGTAGAGTAGAAAATTCTGAATACCATTTTCTGGATGGCCTCTGTAGTCAAGTGTACTAAAGTGCACACATGGATCACAATGCCTCGTACAGGCCAAGGTTTAAATCCAACTCGCACAGATCTTAGTGTGAGAAAGTTTGCCAATTCACTTGCAGAAGGTCAGTGATTTTATTCAGGTACTCTGGTTTCCTCTACCATTCCAGAACTGATCGTATCGATATAAGTGAAAGAATCTTGACTGGAGCATAAAGCACCATTAATCTAATCCATTCCATTGTCTTGAATGCCTTGAATAAATTGAGGTCTCAACATTTTTTGTCATCATAAACATCTCGGTATTTCTGGAAGTTAACATCACAATACCACACACTTCAAGAATTCAAAGTTTAATTGTAAAAACCACACACTTCAAGAATTCAAAGTTTAATTGTAAAAACCACACACTTCAAGAATTCAAAGTTTAATTGTAAAAACCACACACTTCAAGAATTCAAAGTTTAATGGTAGAAACCACACACTTCGAGAATTCAAAGTTTAATTGTAAAAAACCTCACACTTGGAGAATTCAAAGTTTAATTGTAAAAACCACACACTTCAAGAATTTCAAAGTTTAATTGTAAAAACCACACACTTCAAGAATTCAAAGTTTAATTGTAAAAAACCACATACTTCAAGAATTCAAAGTTTAATTGTAAAAACCACACTTCAAGAATTCAAAGTTTAATTGTAAAAACCAGGCACTTCGAGAATTCAAAGTTAAATTGTAAAAACCAGGCACTTCGAGAATTCAAAGTTTAATTGTAAAAACCAGGCACTTCGAGAATTCAAAGTTTAATTGTAAAAACCACACACTTCAAGAATTCAAAGTTTAATTGCAAAAACCACACACTTCCAGAATTCAAAAAGTTTAATTGTAAAAACCACGCACTTCGAGAATTCAAAGTTTAATTGTAAAAACCACACACTTCGAGAATTCAAAGTTTAATTGTAAAAACCACACACTTCAACAATTCAAAGTTTAATTGTAAAAACCACACACTTCGAGAATTCAAAGTTTAATTGTAAAAACCACATACTTCAAGAATTCAAAGTTTAATTGTAAAAACCACACACTTCGAGAATTCAAAGTTTAATTGTAAAAACCACATACTTCAAGAATTCAAAGTTTAATTGTAAAAACCACACACTTCGAGAATTCAAAGTTTAATTGTAAAAACCACACACTTCAAGAATTCAAAGTTTAATTTAAAAAATAACATTTTTTATGTTATCTTTCAAGGAAAAACAAATACAAACACCCCATGCAAATAAATAGAATATAAACATTTGAATTTTTGTCTAAATCTGATATATTATCATAGAAAAGGGATACTTTCAAATGCAGAAGATCAGTTTGGGGTTAGAAACTTATGACAAAAAATGGCAAATATTTCGACATTCTCAAAAATTTTAACATCAAATGTTTTTTAAAAAAAAAAACCAAAAAAAACAAAACAAAACAAAACTTGCAAAACAAACAGTCTTGAAATTTGCTGAAAAAATATTAAAAATGATAAAAACTTTTCAGTAAAAAATTAACTGTATAATCTCCCTTTTTATCTTTAAGTCTGCAAAGAATGTTCCTTCAAAATAAGTTTTATACCATATCACATACAGTGTAAACACATGATTGTTTTCAATGATAAAACATTTAATGTCAAAATTTTCATATAAAAACATTTTTACTGGTGTTGTTGTAGTTTATTTAACAAGGCTTTCAAAATTGAATTAGCCCTGGATGTTTTTTTTCCCCGACTAAACCAATTATTGAAAAATTTCCTCCTGTTGCATTATAAGATAGAGGAGGTGCCATTATGTGCTATTTTGATATTCCAATGAAATTACCACTATCTTATAATTGGCCTGATGGGAGATGACATCCTAATATTTCTAATGCCAAATAATAACATTAAAACTAATTTCCGATTTCTTGTTGATGGAATTCGTCAAATTTACCGGTTGTATATACATAAGTCTTAAATACCCAAATGACAATAATATTCCTTTAACAGTTATTAAAATATTCAAGAATATCCCCAAAGTATATGTATTGCTGTAATCTGCAGTCAAAAATTCCGCAAATGCTCCCAAAATATCATTGCCATATTCGTCAGTATATGGTTTAGGAAAATAACAGCGTCGATCAGAATCTGATTTTTGATTGAAATGACCTATGAGTTGCATCAGTTGTAGATTAAAAAGAAGTTATTCAGCTGGGAAATGAAAATGTATTACAGAATCTAAACTTATCTGAAAATTGTATCAAAAAAAAAAAAAACCTTCATTTTGGTTAATGGTATTGCAGTAAAAGACTCCAGGGAAAATGGTAACGATTTTACTTTAAGTATGGAATATGAATTGGTTGATGGTTGAAATTTGAACATGTTGATATATTAGTTTTAGATTTAAACTTGACATTAGATTATGATTGGTTTATCGTTTTTAATCGGTAAGTGTCTTATCATCTGTGACAACAGCGTAACAATATTTGTTACATCATTTAAAAAATGCTTTTCATCAATATAATGGAGTAAAATGGCATTGTGAAAAATGTGGATTTAACAGTTTATAACATCCACTGACCCACCTACTCCTACCTCCAGACCACTGCGGTGGCTCAGTTGGTAGAGTGCTTGCTCCGCAAGTAGGAAGTCGTGGGTTCGAACCCGATTGGGTCTGACTGAAGACTTGAAAGTGGGTAGTGGCTGTTTTTTCGCCAAGCACTCGGCATTACGAAATAAAAGTCATGGTTCTTTCGGATGGGAACTTAAAAAAACGAGGTCCCCAGTCACGGTAGGGCTGGCATGATAAAGAACCCTGCAGTATTATGCCATTAGTGCAACGCACAGGCAAAATATCTGCACTTTCACCTATAGCTGGGACATTAAACACCATTACTCAAATCAACTCCTACCTTCAGAATCAAAATTTAAAAAAATTAAATAAAAAAACCATTATATCCCCTAAACACATTAGTAATCACCGCTTTTTCTGTCTTTGTGTCTCTTTCTTTTAACCCTTTTATGCTATAACTCCCTATGTAATCAAAACTGAACCTTCTTTCTTTGCTATCAAGATGTATAGCAATCATCAACATTAAAACTGTAACAGGAAAGGGAAAAAATGCTGCAGTTAAACTTGGACTGAAACTTAGGGACGTCTAAATACTATCAGAATGCTCTACTAACTGAGCTTCCAGGCCACCTATCAAGTTCACTTTGCAACATAATGACAGAGTTATGGCCCTTTGATAAATGATGGGATTTGGGTATCCATTCCTTTGGTTTTCACTGTAAGCACAACAGTTTAAATACTGGTATATAATTTCCCCCAGCATTTATCATGTTCAAGATGATACAGGTAGATTTTAATTTTTATTTATTTATTTTTAAATTTTTTTTATTTTGATGGATTTTATTAACAGGTGAGCTACAATGTTCCTCTGACAGCTATTTTTGATAAAAAAAATCCAGTTTAAAGGACAAATACACACATCATAAAAATTACATGATGTTTAATTGATAATTTATAATATTGACAAGTTTTACAACATAATATTTCATCTTCTTAAAAATAATTCCTTGATTAATTATCCATAAGTTATTTCAATTTTTGCATACTTTAATTCTCTTTAGTAAGAAATGTTATTTATTGTTTAAATACTCAGAAGTTTTGTTTTATCATCTTGTTGTACCATAATCACCCCCCTCTATAATAAAATTTTCTTTGATTGCCATTATCTGAAAGTCTTTGATTATTTTAACACAATTTAATGAACATTAGAACAGATGAAATCAAAATATAATCTCAAAATCAAGAGTTCAAGAAACAATAAACGCCAACACTAGATTACAACTGGATTGCCTGAAAAATGTTCTTTTTGAGAGAGAGAGAGAGAGAGAGAGAGAGAGAGAGAGAGAGAGAGAGAGAGAATGATGACAGTGGCAATATCATTTCCTTAATTTTTTGAAGGGGGAGAGAGAGGGGGGGTGCTTTCAACAGAACATTTCCTAATGTACACAACAATGACACCAAGAAACTCCAATGATGACTGCCATGTAAATGCCACTAAATGAGCTAGATTTAACAGCAGATCAGAGTTACTTGCACGAACTTTGTATATTGGTGCTAGTGTTCGAAAAATTTATTTACCAGGGTCCAGTTTCATGATCATTTACTCAATTGAGTGTACACTCAACTCAAATATTTCCATTTTTCTCTTATATATATTTTAGAAATTTTAATTTTTATGAAGCAATGTTTTGTTTTTGTTCAACAAACCTACACTAAACAATTTAAATAAAACATAAGATATTCATTTTTAACTGTGTAATGTCTTAAAAATTGACATTAAAATATTCTATAATTTGAGTTGAGTGTACACTCAAATGAGTGAATGATTGTGAAACTGGGGCCAGTACTCGATATCTATCTCACTGCAAAATTTGCTGATGACTGATTATTTCAAAGATTCTGACACTTTCCACTTTCCAAGTCAAATGAGAAAGACAAAAGTGGAATTTTAATTTTAATAAGTTATTTGATATTTAAGTTTTCAAATCCAAAAATAAAAAAAATTCCTGAAATATCTTCAAGTGCAAAGATCTTGAAACAGAAATAGAAATCCTGCTGTTGATTAACGGAGAACCTGTTTTTTTGAAAAGAATGACTCTATTCTTTTTTTAAAATCACGATCTGTACTTTGTAACATGATACTGTTAGCAACATCGGAAGAAAACAGAAAAATAATTTTTAAAAAATAAAACTTGTTACATATAACATCTTAAATATCACATTAGGGATATCAAGAAGATGAAAGAAAAATATAGGCTTAGTGTATTCTTTATAAATCTGGTTCATGTCTGGTGTGTATCCAGGCTTTTTACGGTCTGTGAGGGCTTTCAGTCCTTTGATCTTGGGATAAAGAGATTTAAAAAATACAAATTCTCTTCATAGACATTAAATTGAGTGTATTTGAATTTTCACCTAATTAGAAGACTCTTTGTGTTGAAGATGAAGATTTTTTTTATGATCAAACAATGAAATGTGTTCTAACTGACCATTGGTCAATGGGTAAATTTTTTTTTTTTTTATATATATTTTTGATATTGAGATTTAAAAAATGTTAAGAGGAAACTGTCCTCTATAGTGGTGTTTTGGTGTTTTTTCGGATGTTGGTTAAGACATTTGACCAAACAATGACCAGTGTCCTGACTGGACATAACAAATAGTTTTAAACAGACTTCACTTCCTCCTTAAATATTTGGTCATTTTACACCCTGTGTACTTATTTAGACATTTCACACCTTGTGTACTGTTCCCAGGGGATTAAGGTTTTCACATCTTTGATAAAGAATTAATTTCCACCTAGATAATACTAGGGGCACCTGCTTTGTTTGTTTTACATTTGGATCTAAAGAGAGATGAAGAAAGGTAATTACTAAAACTGTACATCTATAGGTAGTTATATATAGTCATTGAATGAGTTCAGCCAGGATAGTGTCCCAAGCATGTCTGGTTCATTAGGTTCATTGGTTGGTTGAATGGTTTTTTCCAACACATCAGCAATTATTATGCTGTAAATAATGAGACGATTTTTATTTATCTCACAGATTATTTTTAACACAAATTTGTGTGATGCAAGAGTATGCAAGTATTTTTGATTTGCATTGTGTAATGTACATACTTTTGAATGATTTACAAGTTGGTTCACCTCATTAAACGCTAAACTGGTTTTAAGCATCAAATAAGTCTAGCATTAATTGATTTTACAGTTTATTTAATTGACTTTCTGATAGGTAGGTGGTCCTAATTAACAGTTTATAAAAATTGACAGAAGATAAAAAATAACCTAAGCCAATATTTCTAGGTTAAGCCTTGCCGTTACTGGGGAATAAAAATTACATAAATTATCAACTGAACCTTTAGCTGTAAACAGTCTTTAATTGATATGGATACACTAATTTTATTTTCGTGACTTTACATCTGGACCACACACAAACTGACCAGTCTTATCTGTGACAATTAAGAAGCAATGGTCATTTGCTATGCATTGGTCAAACTAATGATCAGTTGTGGGATACCTTTGTGGAGATAAGTTTGTCTTGGTAAATGTATTTTTGCAGATAAATAGTAACAATTTTAAAGTTTAAAGGTCACCAGTAAGGTTAAAGGTTACTGATAAAGGTAAGGAGATTTTTTTTTCAAGTAATTTGTAAAAAAAAAAAAAAAGAAGAGAGAGAGAGAGTGTGTAATTGTGTTTTGTGTTTTTGTTTTTAACACTGTCATACATATAGGGGCCTTGGTGGCTAGGTGGCCTAAAGCACATGCTAATTAATTATGGTGCATCTCACAGCCTTAAGATTCCAATTCCACTCAGACAGATCCTCGTGTTAGAAAATTTGTCGGTTTGCTTAAAGGTCTTTTTTTTTGGAAGGGGATGGGGGCACTCTGGTTTTCTCTTTCCCTGAACCAATTGCTTTAATAACAAGAACTCATACATGTACTATAGTCCTCTACTGTTCTCAATATTTAAACTTAAAAACATGAAATTGATGTGTTTGTTCAATGATGGGATTATAGGTATGGCAAAAAAAGTACCAATTTTCTGGTTAATGCCTATGATCCCTGAGGCAGAGTAGTCTAAATCTTCAGTTAACGAAACACGACATCTATCAAAGCCCAGTTTTGATTATCATGTTTTCAGATCCCATTGTGAGAATGTCTGAGTTTCATTACTGTAGGTGATTGTTTTCCCTCTGACAGTTTTTGGACACACCATAGCAGAACTGCCAATCACCTAATATAGATAAGTACAAACCAGCATTACTCCACTCCACCATCTCTACATCTTTCACAATGGCCGAGACTAGCTCTTTAATTTTCTTTGATGCAGACATTCTACGTTTTTACCCTTAGTAAGCCAAATAAAATCAGATATTTTAATTTAATTACACAGTCCTTAAAACTGTTTGTTAGTCTCAATTTCTAAGTGATAGATTTGATTTTCATCAAGTGCCTTTAAATTGTGAAGTTTGAAAGTTAGCTTAGGGCTTTCACTTAGCTTAAATAGTGTTTGCTTACTTCTTCACAATTATGTTAAAGTATTGTTACTGATAAATATGTTATAACAAAAATTACATTTAACGCAATTTGAAATAATCAAATTCTAATATTGTTTAAGTATGTTTAACCGATAACTGCAGTATCGATTTTATGAGGCTGAAAATCAGAAATAGACTGATATATCAGAAAGACGGGATTGTTTTGTTAGAAGCCAGTGAAGAGGATTTTCTTAATTAGTCAGCAAAGAGCATAAAACTTTCCTGCTCCTTAAGGCAAAGTCATTTTCTTCGATTGACAGACTCATTGTATGTTACAAATGTTTTATTTATATCTGCCAGCATCCTGCGTTAGGGTAACTGTTTTTGAAAAAATATTTAATCTTAAAACAGACAGCTTTCTATAGAGATTGGTTTTAAGTTTAAAGATTACAAATTACATTTTTGACTTTCATGTTGTTTAATATCAAGAAGTATAATATGAGTTTATTATTTTTTTAATTTTTATTTTTTTTTTTAAATCATGATCTGCACTAGCAAACTGCCAGTGTCATGCTGGTATATCAAATGCAAGTCCAACAAGAAGAAAGTTGATGTGGTGTGAGTTTGTACAAGTGATACAGATCTTTTCGGTACTTGTAGCCTGCATTAAGATGACCTTTAAAAAGCAAGGGAAAATTAAAAAGAAAATAAAGAAAAAAGTTCAAAGGTGATATCAATTAGGATTAAACCAACTGTGTTAAGATTACCGTAATCCTTCTATTTATTCAGACAGATTTTAATAATTTCATTTTCAAGTGTCCGGGAATTTAGAGGAAATTTGAAAATTAAATATCTTGAAAATTGGGGGTGTCCGAATATTTAGAGTGTCCAAAAAATTAAAGACATTTTAGAGCGGATTTCGGTTCCCGGTTCCCTCTCGATATTTTAAGACATTATCAACAGCGATATCCACGCATATATCAATGATAAAGTAAAATTTTGAATTAAATACAAGTAAAAGTTACCTTTTGTGTTGTTTATTTCATTAATTATTATTTTTTTAAAGCGTTTGTTGATCAATAATCATGATTCTCTAAGTAATACACATCGAAGTCGCCATTTTGTTTACAAGAAAACAACGTGACTTTTTTCATTAACTCCCAACATTTGAGGTGCACCAACATGCTGCTTTCTACTTGTAATTGTCTGCAGTCAAATTATTATTATACATCGTGTGTTGCATTATTTGTGGATCAAGTTCAGAGAATTTCGTTTCAATCAAATATTCAATATTTTACCATGCGTATGTGTACTTTTTTAATAAATGGCAATGCAAAGATAGAACAAGTTCCGACTCCAGACTTCCATAAATAAAAGGTAAAAATTAAATTATTTTAAATCATATTTCAAACATATTTTAATGTAATTTTCATCTTGGAAAACAGTTTTTTTTACCGCATTTGTCGGCTGGAACAATCACATGGACGTTTCTTGAATTCCCATAACAAACACTACATGAGAATGAGTGAAAAACGTCACTTCCTGTTTTCATCAGAAAAAATGTCTTTGATGTTGAACTAGTGTCTGACAAGATTCTATTTTACACGATTTTCTCGGCAGTGAACATTAATTATAATCAACTTTCACTTTCATAGAAAATTAAAGCACTTATCAAAGGTATGATTTTATTTAGTTTACATAAAAACGTTAATACATTGCACATACCTGTTTCACGTTACGATGCAATGGCGCCAATACACAATGAAATAAATGTGTGAAAACAACAATTTATAGTTAAAATAATTGAAAACATCAAAGTTTCTTCTTGATTTTATTAAATCTTTATTTCAAGTGCTCTGTATAACATGCTGCAACTGAATTTCAGCAAAAACATGTCCGGATTTAGAGGTAAAAAATTGCCATCCGAAATTAGAGGAAATTTAAAAATTAATAAAATTTAAAAATTAGGGTGTCCAAAAACATAGAGGGTCCGAAAACATCGAAGGATTACGGTAGTTTAGGTTCAAAGGCCTAAATAAATCTGCAACTTTAGAACAGTTTACTTGAACATTATTATTTAATACACTGAATAAATCTTGTAAAAAAAAATAATAATAAAAATAATAATAATTCAACAAAATTTATCAAGTATTGCAGACAAACATTGAAATATGAGCTTATTGATACCCTTTAGAAAATTTAATAATACATGTAAATATTGATTTGTCCTGAAGCAATGATATGAGTGAATTAATGGTGTTTTACACTATAGCAGACAGTTTTGAGATAATTGAGAAAACTGGAGTGCCTGTAGAAAAATTAACAACCTTCAGCAAGGGAACTGACAAACTTTCTCACACTAGGATCTGCCTGAGTGAGATAGGAAATAAGGCAGTGTGAGGCGATCCGTAAGTGCATGCTTTAGACCACTTGACCACCTGGAAGGTCCTTGCGCAAAAAACCAAAAAGCTAAAAAACAGTACATGTACATATATTGTTATGAGCAATTTTTATACAATTTTTATCTTTCAGAAAATATTCACAAAGTAACATTTTTTATAATTTTAATTTGAACAAGGGAAATCGTGTAAACAACATTTCCAGAGCTAACTAGTTTTAATAAGAAATCAGAATCTAAAATGACTTTATATCCAGATTATTTATTTGTTGTGTAAAAGTTTATATAAAAATGATTATGTTATCACATTGTACCTGTTATAATTGATTTGGCCGTCTTTCGTGTAAATATTATGAGCCGTTTTAATGACGAAGAATCATTATAACGTTTTCCCTAGAGATCTCTTCAGAACAACTTTACAGCATGTTTTCTTTGTGTGAAATGAAGAGTTTCTAGCCAATTAAACAAGGGATCTCATTATTGCATGTATAGTTTTATATATATATATATTGATGTCTTATATCAGGTTTATTTATTTATTTATTTGTTATATATTTTTTTATTTTGTGTCTCAACCTGTGGCTTTTTGTGACAGATCATGTACAATGATCTATTGCATTAACTGTGACTACATCATAATGATCTTTTAGTTGTTATTTTGGGGAAAAATCTACTTTAAAGAATAACGTCTTGCATTGAAAATAAAAGATATAACATAATTTTTTCCTTAGGTAGAATTATTCAGTGTTACTTCAATAAGCACGCAATAATATAGCATAGGTTTACAAGGTTGGCAAAGATGATGCAATCTGGATTCAATAACACTTTCTGGACCTAAACATGGATTCCAATATTATTCGCCTTTGGTTAATTAAGCAATATGTTCCATGTTGTTTTTCTGACAGCATTTTGTCTTTGAATCGACCAATGATATAGCTCCCGCTTTTAATACACTGAAATCCTACAATGCTTTTTCCCTTGCATTCTATTATGGTTTCATGTGAAAAAAACTTATGACCAGCAGGAACCAGGCTGTTTTTTTTGTGTTTTTGACATTTCTGTTTGAAAACAAAAAATAACATTTTAATTCTTGAGAATTGTTTATTTTATGACTTAATATTTGTTTTAAGAACCTGTGTTATGTGAAAACACCAGTGATTTATATCGTAAAATTTAATGGTGACAGATAATGTTAGCGTTGAAGTATTTTTTACGAGTTAGTAGTACATAATTTCACAACTACTTGGTAGTTCTAAGGTGTTTTTGTCCCTCGTAAAATTTTTAAATAAATTTTTAAGTCAACAGTAACTTTAATTATTAGATCATAAAACTTAGTTTAAAATACATATCAATTAAAATTGTTGATGAAATTAACACTCATTTTAAACTTAAAACTCACATTTAAACACTTTTATTGAGGTTTTGTTTTGAGCTAAATACATGTAGATGCTAAGACACTTGAGAGAATTTAAATTGCATAAAGCAGCTTGGTCTTGGGTCTGTTGTGGCCCAGTGGTTCAGATACAAAGTCTTTAGACCAAGAACATCTCTCCACTCTGATTTCAACCCCTAGTTGACATCAGATGCGAAAGAACATTTTCATTGTTGAAGTTCTCTACTGATTGCTTTGATATCAAGATAATGAACTGAGTGGTTTGCTGTGTTTTATTGGAATATTGCAAATTTGTGGGCAAATTCACTCATATTCTAAAGGATGCCACAATAATGATACAACAGTACAGAGCCTCTAAAAAAGCAGATCAGAGGTACTTGCACTGAAAGGGTCATGATGATTCTGATACTGGGAATTTAATTTACAGTATAAAAGTTGCACGTGTTCTTGCCTTGTAAAAGCCTCTTAATAAGCAGATCAGAGGTATTTGCACAAATTTTGTATATTGGTGCGAGTGTTCAAAAGATTTATTTACTTGATATGTATCTTTGCAGAATTTTCTGATGCAATGTAAAACAACAGCCAACCATAACTTTACCATTCTAAGCCTGTTTCTAAGGTAACTTTTGTTAAATGATTAGAAAACAATTCCGTTTCTATTCCATGCCATTTTCACTTAGATATGCCTCCAGCGAGTTTTAAAATAATGGCTTGCTTAAAATGAAAATGACGTTGATTAAATTGCAAAATTTGCATTGTACACTTTAACTTATATCTTTAAACAATAACTTGAACATTGATTTTACATAAAAGTTGTTATTTTCTCTGCATTAATTCTTGATTAAAACATTATTTAAATTAATTTCAATTTGCATAAATTAATATGAGAATAATTGTTTTAAATTGTTTTTTTGAAAATCACAATAGTGATGTCTCTAAACGACTCTGAATGCATTTGAGACTCTTGCAGAATAATCAATTTTTTTTATGATATTGATGACAATATGCCTTGAAGTTTGCTTCTATAAGTTAATTTTAAAAAAAACATGGCATATATCTTGATTTTTGAATTGAAATTTAAACTAATTTTTTTTATGAGCGCACATAATGTCCTTTTTTTTCCTATCCAGAATCCAACTGGGATTTTGTTCATTGATATCAGCAATGGTGCAAAATCAAATGTGATGACTTTATTCCATCCCAACATTCATCTTAGTTTTTTCTCATTGACATCATCAAATTCAGGCGTAATAATACATGATGTCTCTTTTAAATACCCAGCATGCATTAGAGACCTTCCATGTAAACATCGTCATTGCCAGAAACATGTCAGATTTCAACACAATGATTTATTGATTTATTGAGATTTTATGCCCTTGTTAATGAAAAAATATTATTGATTTTTCCCTGCATGACTGACCTGATTTAGTAACCTCAGGTGAGAGAAAATGCTGTGGGATCACTACCATGACTGCAAGCTTAAAGTTTAGTCATAATGTCATAATCGATGCTGATAATGCATTCATCAAAAAGTGATACTTTTTTAAACAAATATACATCCTTACTTAGTTAAATTTATGCTGGAGTTGAAATATAACCTCCATATTAATATTTCAAACCCCAACCATCCTTGCAAGTAAAACATTCAATATATTATTAACATTTGAAATCTAAACAAACCCCTTTACATTATCTATAGAACAAAATATCATCAAATGCTTAAAGTCAAATACCAATATTATGATTGCTATATCCATCTTTGAATCGGCGTTCTCAATCAAGAAAGCTGTGACTGATGGTATTAAATTGACTAAGTCATACTGCTTCCTGAAAGCTCTTGGTAGGAAAAGCGGATTGCTTATACTACTGGCGTAATGCTAGAGGCTAATTCATTTTAACTTTCAATATATCAGAGATCACAAGGTGCCTCAATTTGTGAATTTATAGATTAATATTATTTGTGCGATGACTGTATCTTCAGTGATGTAATATTTACCAAAAATCAACAATTTGCCACTAACATTTGACCATCAAGATTCTTTAATTTATTGACGGTGTTGCAGTTTTAAGGTTGATAAAAAGTTTTTATCATTCCATGGCTAAACAGGTAAGTCATTTTTGTGAGTTTGCTATTTGTCATCTTGTTTGAATTATATATAAACTCAATATATACTTATAACTTGTTAAATCAAGATTGTTTTACACAATAACATTTTAAGCTCTTAGATAATGTGGTTTATATGTAGCTTTTTAGAGATTGAAGGATGAATGGATATCAGGATGGATGTATGCTTGTAAAGATGGATAGACAGATGAATGAATGGATGGAAGGAGAGAAGGATGAATAGATATCAGGAATGGATAGATGCTTGTATAGATAGATAGAGAGATGAGTGAATGGATGGAAGGAGAGAAGGATGAATAGATATCAGGATGGATGAATGTTTGTAAAGATGGATAGAGAGACGAGTGAATGTATGGAAGGTAAGAAGGATAGATGGTCAGATGAATATTCTAGTGAATGATGATACATTTGTAAATTATTTGTACATAAGATCAGAAATTTTGGTTTTTAAACAAATTACATTATGTTAAGAATAAGAGAATGCAGCAGCCATATATATATATATATATATATATATATATATATATATATATATATATATATATATATATATATATTATTATTTTTATTATTCTTATTATTCTTATTATTATTATTATTAAAATAAATAGATAAAATAGATTTTTAAAATGATGTGCATTTCTAGTTCTTAAATTTTAAACTTGTGACTGATTTTTACAATTTTTTTAATTGCCTAGACAATTAAGTTACAAAACTCTTAAACCATACAAAATTCTTTTTCTGTATATTTATGTATCTAGTGTAAAGGCTTATGATTTAAAGAGTGCGAAATTATGATGCTGGTTCAGCAACTTTGGTAATAACAGTGCCCATAAATATGTCAAAAAATCACTGGGGCCCCTTAATACAAAGATAAAAATTGTCAATATAAGAACAGACAGTTTTGATAGACTGTGTAAGATCATAACAGATAAATATATCTCTGATTTTGTGTCTTTCTTGTGTACATACATACATATAAACATATATATATATATATATATATATATATATATATATATATATATATATATATATATATATATATACATATATTTTTTTTTTTTTTTTTTTTTTTTTTTGAGAGAGAGAGAGAGGAAGCAGACAAGCCACTGCATGGACATGCAGACAACTGTAAATATGTGGTGAGATAACTATAATGTGATTGTGGCCAAAACTTACAAATCATTTACTTTTCCGGATGATAATTAAGGCCAATTTCCCCTTAATACCAATTTGAAAGTTTAACAAACACTTCAATTATCATTGCCTTTTGTTTTCCTGGCATTGTTTTTTTTCATAAAATCTACATAATAATACTAAGGTTTTGAAAGCTAAATAATGGATATATGTGGCTTTTTTCTTTAGTTTGTTAGTGTATATAATAAACTAAACTTATATATCTAAATAGTCCAAATAATACTATATATCTTTGAAAAAAAAGAAAGAAAGAAAAACTGAACACAATCTGTGTTGTTTGTTTGTTTGTTTGTTTGTTTTTCTTCCTTGAAGCACATGAAATTTACTACAAAATTACTCAGAGAAAAAAATCAACAGAGAGGTTTTTATGGAGATAGTTTTTAATTGCTATTTAAGACTTTGAGAGCAAATACAAAATCAGTCTGTATCAACAATTAAAACATTCACTGCACCACTGAATTGATTTTAATTTATTAAGGTTATTTCTGAATTATCAAACTCTTTAGTTAACAATGCCTGTGGTTAATTTATGATTGGTCAAGTTAATTGCATATCAGAGGTTTTGTCTAAATCTGAACATGAGCAAACACAAATTAACATTTTTACATTAAATTATTATTATTATTACATTATATTATTTTTATTGTTGTTGTTGTTATTATTATTAATATTATTATTATTATTAAATATGGTTTATCATTGGCATTATATTAAAGATGGCAACTCTTTACCAAAACATAAGCCCCATTCTTCTAGCAGTGATGTAATATAGGTAGGGACTTCTTTTAAATAAGGGAGACACCATTATTCTTTACAATCAGAAATGAGCAGATCCTAGTGTGAGAAAATTTGTCATATTGCTTGCCAAATATTGCTAGTTTTCTCGGTACTCCAGATTCCCCCACCATCCTAGAACTAACTGTCTTGACATAGATAAGATAATATTGTCTAGAGGTAAGACACCATGACTCTTCACAACCAGTAACGAGCAGATCCTAGTGTAAGAAAGTTTGTCAGTTTGCTTGCCAAAGATTGGTGGTGTTTTCCTGGTACTCTGGTTCCCCCACCATCCCAGTACTGACTGCTTCACTATAAGTAAAATAATATTGACTGGGGTAAAACACCATGACTCTACTTCATTTCTTTATAACATCCTCACTGAGATGAAGTAAACATAATGACATAGTTAATGACAGTGAAATTCAATCATTTGGTTATTTAATTGTTCTCTTAAGCATAATAAATTTAATTGTTTATTTAATGACACAATACAAAGTCGATAAATGTTTGTTAAAAAAGCATTTACTCTTGATTTTAACATCCATCAAACTCACTTCAAAAAGTTTTTTATGTAGCTGTTATTCTAGATAATAGTTTCTACTGCTTTAAACTTTTTTTTTTTTTTTTTTTTTGTATCATGGGGATTAACCTTTAAAAGATACAACTCTGCCCCTCACAACACGACCTCTAACCTCCTCAGCACCTCAGCATCACCTTTATAGCATCTATCATTTAAGATTAATATTGACTTGGATAAAAGGATTTAAAGAAGTGTTTGTTTTCATTATGGAGTATTAAACACACAGAGACTACATAGAAATAAATGTGGTCATATTTATTCATTTAAATACACACAATTTACCTGAGAGAAACACCTGAAGATAATTACTTAAGAAAAACACCTGAGCTGAAGATGATGATCTCTCACCTATCTTAGGAAAAACAGTTGAAGATGATGATCTGTTCTGCATAGAAAAATACTTAAGATGTTGATTTCTTTCACCTGCATGTGATCGTTAGGGCATAATAGAGAAGATGACTTTTTTTACCTGTGAGAAAACACCTGAAGATGATACTAGAAGATGTTGATTTCTCTAACCTGAGATCATTAAGGTTGCAGTTGGAGAGAAAAATAATTCATCTCCGCTAACTACCCTGTACTGATTGTAATGATCAGAAATATTTATATACCTGTGTTCTAATCAAGGTGAATCATTATTACCTGTCAGGTGTAAATGGAAGTTTAATGAAGATGAACTCCTCAGACAGAAAGGTGAGAAATCAATTTGTTTTAGTCTTGAAAGAAAAATATATCAATTAATTTATGTAACTCATGATCAATTAAGTAATTTTAAAATTAATTGATTTTGCAGTGGTATCGCCACTTCAGCTATTCATGGTCAGTTAGGTATCGCCACTTCAGCTATTCATGGTCATTAGGTTATTCTATTCATGGTCATTTAACTAATTCTATCATTTTAATGGCTTCATTACTTTGCCAACCTGCTAATTTCAGGGTCAAATGAATTTTTTTAATGACACATATAAAACAATTATATCTTTTAAATGCTGCTTTTATATCGAAACAATTATGTTCAAATGTACCTGATCTCATTTGCCTTTTGGTTTATAACATGTTTTGATATTGAGAGAGATGAATAAATTGTTGTTTTTTCTATATCTACTTTCTTTGGGTAAAGTAACAATGAATAAATCTTGTACAATATATAGATTGAGTTTTAATTAACAGATTTTACATACGCATGTTGAGTTTGGATTTCAGTGCATAGGTTAAAGTGAGATATAAAACATATAGATTGAGTTCGATTTTACCAGTTATCTAACTTACATATTTTTAGAGAATATAAACAAGTTTTAAAAAATCCATGTGTGCGTGCATGTGTGTGTGTGTGTGTGTGTGTGTGTGTGTGTGTGTGTGTGTGTGTGTGTGTGTGTGAGATGATGATGATGATGATATTACTTTACATATCTTAAATGTTTCCAGCATGTATACGACATGTTTATTATCTATGATCTATATTAGAGACTAGGAGTTCAACATGGAAGGGAAATTTTATCTAATTACTGGTCATTAATATCCAGCAAAAATCAATAACTTTGTTAACAAACCACCTGCTATAACAAATAATGTATATAATAATATATAAAATCTACTTTGATTCTCAAGTTGGCCTTATTTACTGAGGTCAAACAAAAATATCACTAAATGGCCAAGTAAAAAAACATATACACTGCTGACAAATAGCTGCCAGATAAATACTAGGTAAACGTTGCTTATACAAAGAAAAAATATCCTTAACTTGTAGGGAATCATTGGCTAAGTGGTGTAAAGCATTTATCTAAGATTATCACCCAATGTCTTTCTCAAATTCCACTTGGGCAGATCCTAGTAAAAACAAAATTGTTAGTTGACTTGCCGAAGATTGATGGTTTCCAACGGACACTCCAGTTTCCTTCACCATCCCAGAATTGACCGCAACGAAATAAGTGGAAATCTTGACTGAGGCCTATAAACCATAAATCTACTTTGACCATTCCCTGAAGTCCCATCCTGTGCAGGACTCAAAGTTGTACAAGGTTTCAGAATGTTCAGTTCATCTATGATATATCTAGGAGGGGAAAGTGGTCTCCTTTGTGGGTCAGTGTGTAGGAAGGTGTTTACATTCCAGTCAAGAAAACTTGACTACATACTGATCAGTTCTAGAAAAATGCCGGAAACAGACATACCTAAAGACCACTGCTGTCTGATTTTTGGTAAGAAAGTTGTCAGTCATCCTTACTTTAAATAGAATCTGTCTTGAATGGGATATGGAACTACATTAATGAGAGGCACTGTAGCCTTCATTTTAGACCACTTGGCCTCTTAGTTTTTCCTCTCTTGATATTGGGATCATAAGGTATGATTCTGAATCATAAGCTTGATGAATGTTGTGTAAGCAGATGTGTCATAATGTACTGCTTGAAGGCCTAAAAGACCTTAGTGTAAAATATGACTTGGTTATTTAATTTGAAATGTGCAAACATGCTATAATACCTTAGCTTAAAAATATGAAAACTAGTTATAATTAATTTGTTTTACAGATGTGGAATTCCCATGGCATTTTACTTAAAGTATGACAGTGTTGCACTCATGTTTTAAAAAATTACGCTAAAGGTGTTTTTTTATAATGATGCTGTTAGAAATTTGTTGTAAAGGTGTATCTTTTTCATGATTTATTTGTTTTTACATGGCTCCACGTTCAACTTTTATTTGTGAAGCAATTACTCTCTGATGTATTACAGGAAATTTTATTTTAAACTTTATGTTTTATTTGAATGACAATTACACAAAAAAAATGAAGAAGGTGGAAATGCAAAATACCTGTATTGGAGTGAGATTTAATGATAAAAAGGTGCATGAAAGTTAATACAATTACCCGTCTAAAAATACATCATATGATAAAATCTACAGACATACAGCCCCAAACGAGGTGTTAGTCATTAGCTTAACTGATATTCCAAGATTGCCGTAACATCCGATCGAGCAAGCGCCATTATATATTCTTCCGATCAGATACATAAACTTTTATGGAAAATCTGAACTATTTGTATAAGGTGATTCATCACGCAATCCACCATTGGGTAATCAGACATAATCTTATATATATATATTGAAACAGTAATAAACACTATTGTTACTAGTAATTGGTTATTTTAGCTTGGTTTACTTGTTTAGATGTAATCTCCGCGGTTATGGTAACTTCATCTGCTTCTCCTTATTCTAATAGTATCTATTTAAAGGGATTATTTTATTCTGAATATGTCTGGACATTTTTAAACCCTTATTAAGTAATCTTTTTAAAGAATTTTAAAAATTACTCCCAGTTATGAAAAATAGAATTTTTTTCCCATGGGAGATAAAGCATAGACTATGTTAATCTTAATCTACAAAATTATCGGAAAATCTAGACGTCCATATTTAGTTAACTAAATTGAATAATATAACATATACATGTATATTAATTATGGTAACTCTGTTAATGACCTAATTATTCAAGAACTTGCAAAAAATGTGGTCAACAGAAAAAAGCAATTTAACCCAGGTTTATAATTTTTTTTAAAAAATCGAAAGTGTTTGGTAGATTGGAGTAGAGAAAATGCAGAAATTTTGCCTGTGTGCTGCGCTGATGGCATTATACAGCAGGGTTCTTTATCAGTGCCATGCGTGCCATGACAAGGGACCTCGTTTATTTAAAGTTCCCATCTGAAAGAACCATGACTTTCATTTCGTAATGCCAAGTGCTTGGCGAAAGAACAGTCACTACCAATTTCAAGTCTTGGGTCAGACCCGGCCAGGGTTTGAACCCACGACCTGTATATAGAAGAGGTAAACGATGAAAAAATTCAAGAAGAGATATCAGACTGAAATATATTTATAAAGAGTGATGTCAGATAATAAATTTTTGGTAAAGTTACCGGAATTATGTTCTTTTTCTGTTGAATTTTTTATAAAATTACAAGATATACCTATTTTTGTATTTAATTCCTGGTTATGTTGGTTTTATTATCATATTTCATCTGGATAAGGTGACAAATTCATTTTCAATTCATATGCAGCTTTAGGTTATTGGTAACATGGTCTTAGCTAACACCAAGCCAAAACAAACAGATTTATTGCCTATTTAATATTATTATATAGCTTCTAGTAATGTCTGCTCTGTTGACCCAGATGAGGACAACTCCCATGGGAGATAACTCTATCCTAAGCCTGATCATAAGAGACAAGTAATTTTACAGTTTCATGTGTGAAAAGTAATAAAATATTTAGCATGCCAGACGAAAGAAATTTTATAACGTCTAGATTTGATCATCATTTGCGATTTTTCTGTTGCAATTTAATTTTGCATTACTATCAAATAAAAAACCTAATTACTTGTAAATAAGATGAGTAATTGTGATTTTAGAAGGTTAGAATGTGTTCGGTTAATCTCTGGCAAAAACATCTAACAAATTAAATCAAGTAATACACCTAGAAAGTAGATCTATATCTAATGGGAAAATGCAATAATTCTATCTGTCTTTTAAATCTTTGATACAATGTCAGAGTGTCTGATATTGGACTTTCTTCTTACTGGCTTTATTTGTGTGACATTGTCTGAGGAGATTTATTGGGCAGATTATATGGTTTCTATGGCAACATTAAGCTTATATTAAGGTAACAAATCTATCAAACTTGTAGCAGACAAATGAGTTTTTACAGTTTTACCTGGCAGAGGACCTTCAAAGGACTGGTTGTGATGGAGAGTCAAGTCTCTGGGGGGCACCTGTCAATTTGATTCTGTCTTGTCCTTATATAATTACTTTTCATCATTTAAAGTGGAGATTTCATTTTCAATCTACCTTTGGCATTTTAAAAAGTCAAGAGACATTTTTTTCATTTTTACATTTTCTTGTTAAAGTTTAATGAAAATATATCCTTGTTTTAGCATATTCACTTTATAGTGCATGCATTATTTCTTTTGATCAAAGGCTTTATTTTGATTTTGAACCCCCCTTCTCTCTCTCTCTCTCTCTCTCTCTCTCTCTCTCTCTCTCTCTCTCTCTCTCTCTCTCTCTCTCGATTTAGCACCATATAAACATATGATAAATATGCCCATTGTGTACATAATATTCATGTCTGTGCAATATTTTCATGTTTGAATTAAATATTAATGATTTTGGTAAAAAAAAAAAAAATCATCATATTTCAAATTTTAAAAACTAACTAAAACAATATTATTTGCAACCTGTCGGTTATATATATAATAGAGATATATTAATTTTTGTCATATTAGATTTTTTAGTATATTTGTCTACATTTGATGCATATAGATATATGACATTTCCAATAGATTATTAGAAAATTACCAATTTCTGGAAAAACAAAACATCATCATTGGATATAAGTTTACAAAATTAATTTGTCCAGTGCTTTCCTGTTGATTAGAAGATATGAATACATGGGAAGTTGTCCGATATCCATCCTGACATTTAGATGGATTTTTACGAACATCTCATGACACTGAACACCATTCCCTGATTATCTTTTTAATTCTGTAATTTTCTTGAAATGAGAAATTAAACCTAAAACTAAAGACCTGTTGAAGTCATAAAAATTTGTAGAATGACTGGGAGGCCAAAAGTTTTTTCCACATGATGAAATCTCCGATCGAGCTTAAAATGGAAGTTTATACCAAATTACGAATTACAGTAATGAAAACGAGGAAGATTAAGTGAAGCTATTACCACTAAATTTTACATTGGGTTTTTCATAAAAAACCAGATTGTAGCTATTACTCTGGTATTGATGGAAAGTTTAACTAAACAATGTATATAAAATTGCCTGGGTGACAAATTAATCTTCGTGATTTGTAGTCATAAAACAGAGTTTCTAATTTAACCAATGAAAGATTAGGTTGAGATGGATCTACAGCAGCGATTTCAAATCCGTAACTTTTTTTTCGTACATTGACAGTTTTTATTTCTTTTTTTTTCTCCACATACTTGGTTTCTATAATCCTGTTATTTATTCCCAATTCTTTTTATTGATGTCTACATTTTTACAATTTAATATATAATGCTTAATCAAAATTGTCTTCACAGTAAATTAAGATTTGTTTTTAAAAAAAAATTGATCGTTAATTTAGATGATTTGAATTACTGGTAAGTCATTGTTTAAAAATTTTAACAAGAGTTGGATTTTTTTTTTAATAAAAATTTATGATTTTGACTCATGTTACATGAGATTAAAAAAAATTTGATAAGATTCATCAAATTTGACAATTTCTTTAAAAAAGATCAAATTATTTAGATTATGATTAAGGAATATGTACAGAAAAGAAATGTATTGATAAAAATGGAATTTAGAATGACAAATTGATAAAATATTAAGACATTTTGTAGAGTTGTAACCTGTTCAATCATCCTGTCAACAGTTAATGCTTGGTGATTTTTCAGTAGCAAGATTCATTCCATTTTACAAGTGTTGACCCTACACTGATCATGTGTTAGGACAGGATACCAGTCTATGATGATTGATGTTCCGCATCAAATCTCCTTCTGAGTGATGATTGGCTAATTGATTTAGAAATTGTCTGTAATCAATAAAAATGTTCTGGTATTTCTTAAAATATACTTAGGGCTAGGTAAAGTTTAAGTTTTATAAGAAAATACCTTTATCCTGTGACTTGAAGTTATCTCCCTTGTCATTGTAGAGTTGTTCCCCCTTGCTAAGATGGTTGATTTGATAAACGAGGGTATTAAAATGAGACTGGGTTGGTTTTATTTCATTAGATAACAATATGTGCACTTTTGAAGGTTTAAAGCATAAACATAGTATTTTAATCTTGACAGTGCAAAGTCCCCCCCCCCCTTCCCCTTGACAGTCTGATATTAGCTGGATTGAGCTGAACTTTATTGTGCTGTGCAAGAAAGAATTGGTGGCTTTAATAGGCTTTGCAAGATAAATGGAATTATAATGTTTTAAATTGTGAAATGGTAAGTTCAAAAGACTAGCATCTCAGAAATAATATAAGTCTACTCCAATTGGTTCCAGCTAAATCATACTTATTGATGATATCCAGTGGAGCTTTGAACTTAGGATTTTTGTTGTAAGCTCATAAACAGGATTTTGTTCTGTAGGCAGCAAGTTAAAAATGTCATCATTACAAATGACCTCGTTTGTTTTTATGGTGGAGCATTTGTAGGGAGAATTATAAAGCTTTAAAAAAAAAATCAATTTTTCCGCACATCAGAATTCGCATACAACTAAAAAAATGAGATGGTTATCCAAGGATGAGGATGCTTACAAGATTACAAAAACTGCGATTAAGAAGATGTTTAATAGGTAATTGTTATCTCATTGCTAGTTGCTGATTTCTTTCTTTTTTTTTTTTTTTTTTTTTTTTTGATGTATTTGTTACGGAAAGGGAAAACAAATTTGTGTGCATGACTTTGGAAATTCTAATGGATATCTGTAATTTTGGGGAGGATTAGGAAATGCAAGTTGTTTTTTTTTTTTTTTTTTTTTTTTTTTTTTCATTTTGCACAATGTTTTCGTGCTATGTTTTCATGCTGTACGATAGATGAACCATGGGGATTTATCTTCTGTTACAGTCTGTAGAGTAAAAATTCTGCTGGTAAATTTCTGTTTTTAAATTTTAGAAGGGATGGGGTTTTTTATTAGGGAAAGAATTGAGAAAAATTGAGAGTTACTATTTTTTGTAATAAAAGATTTATTAAGATTAAAAACACAATAAAATGGATATTAATAAAATGAGGAGGAATGCAAAAAAATTTAAAAAAAAAAAAAAAAAAAAAAAAAAGATAAATTAATAAATAAATAGATTTATTTTTAAAAAATTTAAAGAATTAAAAAAATGATAATAATAAATAAATAAATTAATTAATTAATTAATAAAAAGAATAATGAAATGCAGGAATCATTTAAGTGCACATATCTGGAATGTCACATTTAAGTCTTTTATGATCTGATTTTTAAATTAACAAAGTTTGGAAGTGACAATAAACACCTGATAATGGTTTAATTTAACCTGCTGTTTTCATAGTTGATTTTTTCCAGGAAAACAATTTCATTCAGGCTTTTTTTTATTATTATTTATTTATTTGTTAATTTTTATTATTTATTTATTTCATTTTTTTTTTTTTTTTTTTTTTTGAACGCATGTAGATGTAGATGATTTACACAACAATGATAAATAATTATAAATTTTAATATAGGCTTATAAAAGCAAACATACATTCTTTTAATTAATTATCAAGCGTTTTGATTTGGATTAACAGAAAAAAAAGGTAGATAAGACCAAATCTCAAAGTATGTTGAACGGTTGAAAACCTCTGATATTTTGAGTAATTCACTGGTGACATCTTAATATCAGTGAAATAATATTAACTAGATGTAAAACACCAATTTCTTGCTTTCTATATAATTTTGATAAATGTATTACTTTTACTAATTTTTTAAAACCCATTTTGTTAACTTGTGTGTTTTTAAAGAACATTATCATGTTCTGTGATCATCCAGTGAAAAAATCACTCAACAGACGATTAACAAGCTGACTCCATTTACCCACAATTCCTCAGGTCTCTTGCAGCTTTGATGTGACAATTACAAATATTCACCTCTTTGATCTTGCTATTCTTTTTATTGCAGTTATAATGTTTAATAATTATACAATAATGATCTCTGTGAATGGTACGATGATTCAGGGAACCGGTCTATATATAGAATTCTCTCTGATGTCCAATGTCTTTTTGTTCCTGTCGTAAATCTAGACAGGTATCCTCTACTTTGAACAATCTTTACTTTGGCATCAAACACAGTAAATTTTCTCTTTTTTGAATAAATTTGTGGTCTTTTTAGTATTTGTTATTTTCATGATATTAAACAAAATGAAAGTCACTTTCTTCAGTAGTATAAGCTATGAATTTTTAATAAAACTAAAATAAAAATGTGCCTGTGATGAATATGATCTTAAAAACAATAAATTTTTCATGCTCAAATAATTAAAATCTCATACAATAACTCAGGCTACAAACGAAAACATGTTTATGATGTGTGTTTAATGGGAATAAGAAAAAAAAAAAACAGTTCCTAGGGATAAACAGAAATATAGCATGATTAGTTTGATATTTTTTTATATTTTATGATTATTTACTTGTAGTCATAAATGTTCAGTGCAGTAGAGTTATTTCTGTAGAAGATCATCTGGTTGAATGTAATATTACTGTTGTTTTACATTGCATCAGAATTTTTCAGTTATTTTGCGACAATAGCAAGTTCATTAATCTCTCAGAATTAATCCAAGAACAAGTTTGTGTACATATGATATGTTTTCGTGTGTATTCTGGTGTGTTAAGAAATACTGAGAATTCACAGTGACTTTTTTGTCGTGTTTCTAGCTCGCAGAGTCAGTATGCTGCGAACATACTGCTCCTCCCAGTCATATTATCCTGACACTGGGTGAGCCAGTAGAAACTCTGTCCCCTGCACTGTCATCTTTATACTATAACTATTAATATTTTTGCAAATTTCAAGCCATATATCAGAAACCTTGTTAGGTTGACCCAAGAGACTATAAAAACTGACCAGTTACCCATGTACTAAGTACAAATTTACTAATAATTTGCAGCTTGTAGTCTTTTTAATTTCCTAATCATTGACCCATGTTCAAGTACAAATTTACTAGTATGCAGCTGTCATGTACTGTCTGATACCATATGGAAAATATCTGGACATTTCATCATCTGGTCACTTAGATCTTTGACCACCAGAGATATACAAGGCATTTTGACATAGACTGTTGTTTTGAGACATCCAGGCTATTGACCAATTGAAATATACAACACATGTTGACATAGGTTGAATCTTTGAGAGCTCCAGGCTTTTGACCAATAGAAATGTACAAGATATTTGGACACCACTAAATTGGTATCAGCTGAGATAGAACTGAAGTCTGATGTTGACAGCCCAGTGTTATTGATGTTTGTTGAAATCTAAATATTTAAGTTTCCTTGGTTAAATCTAAATATTTATATTTGGACTTCAGTGCTGGTTGATTTTCTCAGTTTCTATTTTCAGTCTATATTTATGCATTATGAAATATTAGCATTTTTGCTGTTCTAGATATTATCCCAATATCAGAATTGATCACAATGTCCTCAGTGCCTACTCAAGCAGTTTCAGTTGTGAGATTGTTTTTAAGTTTGGTGGCTTAACAAGTTTACAGGCTTCTTCCCCTTATCAGAACTGACTGTCTCTGTATAAGTGAAATAAGTACAAATCCCTATAAATGCATTATGATCATACGAAAATACAAAGTCCGTCCATTTAAGACTATCTTGGCTGTCTGTTTCCATCTTTGAAATGTATTTTGTACTCTGCAGTGTAAAAGGTTTATTTTAGATGATTCAATTCTTTCTTTTAGAAAAGGTCTTATAGAAATGCTTATGGATCACAATGCCATCCACTGATTTGGTTTCAATTCACACTGGGTCAGTTCCTTAATCAGTTCCTGGGTCACTTCCTGGGGCAGTTCCTGGTGTGATTAAGATTCTCAGTTTGCTTGCCAAAATTCAGTGCATGTTTTTTTCTGGATACTGGTACCCTGGTTTTCCCCACAATTCCTGAACTGACTGCCTTGATAAAAAATGTAAAAAAAAAACTTTTAATGTGTTCATAAAACACAATTTTTCCATTCCAGTCTTTTAATAACCTACAAATCTTTCTTGGTCTCATTAAATGTGATACATGTGCTCTTTCTAAGTTTAAATTTGATTTAACTTTGCCTGATGAAATTGACACTAAGACATTTTAAAAATGTGTTTTTAATATTTAATGAACAAAATTAATCCAAGATTCATTAACTGAAAATTCACTAATCTGATTTTAATAAAAATTTGATGATGTAATCATAACATTTTAATTGAGCTTAAAAATTTGTAACTTTTTATCAAAAATTTTTCAGATAATTTTTATTAGTTCTGGTGGATTTCTTAAATCTTTAATCAAAAGAAAAAGAAAAAAAAAAAAAAAGATTCCTAAGGATGATTTTACATGAACTGATATTGGATATAATCCAAAAAATTTTTTTTTGATTAAATCTATCTTTTGGAGATGGATGATCTGACATAGAGAAACTCTCCGTACTTTTTTCTTTAATATGTTGGTCATATCAGTAACTGTAACAATCTCAGAAGAAAAGTTTACAAGATGTTTTAACTAAATTAATTTTGTTCATCTTTCATAGCTCATGTCTACTTTTTCATGGCGATTGATTGTCCACAATCATTTCAAATTACTGGTATTGTAAGAATATTGTATATGACCTTATATCTTTGCTTATAAATGATGAGAATAGGGAAAATATTTCATTAAAGGATATACCGCTATGATTGACACCAGCGTATTTGCAGAGATAGAAAAGCCGATTGCGGGGACAAAATAATTTTCTCAGAATCAACACTCCTCTGTGTTTGCAGAATTATGATATCAGACTTTTCATTGATATGCAATGGTTTTTGACAGTGTTCCAGCTTCAAAGTCAACAGGTGGCGGATTAAACATGTAGATGGTTTGCGAATTTCATATAGAATATTATAAATCCATGACAGTTTAATTCAAACGAAAATGGTTCGTATCAGTACAGAAATAATTGTATTGCAACTTATTATTCATTTGAATTTTTTTTGTGGCAATTGTGGAATTTTTTATCTTAAAGCAATTTATTTAAATCTCTCTCTCTCTCTCTCTCTCTCTCTCTCTCTCTCTCTCTCTCTCTCTCTCTCTCTCTCTCTCAGAGCAATAAAACATTTTGATTCACTTTTAAAAAAGGGATTCTGTATACCAGTATATGTAAGCATGTAAGCTTAAAACCCTTTTTTATAAGTAATTGAATAAAATTTCTTATGGAAATGCCAGTCAGATATATCAATTCACAGAATGAATTTAGTTTCATTAACAAACCACACATATTGAGGATATATGATCCATGTGCATGAAACTGATTTTGTCGTTGTACAACAAACTAGGGATTTGATTTCTAATTAAGCAAAGATAAAGTTCCATTTCCCATCTTAACCCCGAAATACTGCAGGGAAATTGATGTGATTGAAAGAAAATTAGAAAATAAGAAAAACTGAGATTTCCTATTATTTCAAAAAACCAGAAAATGGTTTTTAACCTATAATTATGATTGGTTAACATTCACAAGAAGAAGTACATTTTATATGCCCCAGTAGTGCAACTATTTCAATTGAGTTTTGCTGTTTTTATTTAATGTTTAATGAGGTTAAAGCCTTTATTGCTGTGTAATATGACATGAAATGTACACCCTCTTGTCGTAAGTTTCACAATTCTAACAGGTCCTCATGAATCTGAATGGCCACAACTCTTTAATTAAATTGCTTACTTGTGTTTTGAGGGTGTTAGATCAGAACTGTATCTGATACAACCTGTGACAAAGATAGATCACAGATTTACTGATAAAGAAAAATTTAATTGAATCTTTGTTTGAAGTTATTAGGAGGACATGTTATGGGGAGGGGCAGGGGGTGTGGCAAGTCACATGATACTCCTTTAAGACCACACATGTATGGGACAACATCAAAGACCTGTTTTATTCTCAAACCCAAACAGTTACTTTTTTGTCACATTTTGACTTTTTGGTTCATTAAATTCAATTTAAAAATTAAAATGGTCATAGTTATGTTGACTTTATTGAAAACTATCTTGTAACTTTATTGTAACATCAATTAGGTGACTTTTCTTCTCCAGTCTAAAAAAGCCTTAAAAATCTGCTCAATCTGAGCAAGGGTCTTATGTCATTACAATTACTTTGTCCAATCCTTTAAAACTTAAAGGCATGATGGTATCCTCATTTGTAAATACAATATAGATGAAAATCACAAATACTAGTATTTAAATCTAATTTCAAGTCTGATTTATCTTGGATGACCATTCAACATCAATAGATGTCCTGTCAATTCTTTAAATGATCTGTTTTGAAAAGTAATTCAAAATTTGAAATTAAAGTTGAAATTACATTTCCTAAGGTAAAAATAAAGATTTTCACTGATCATTTAAATGATGGGCTGGACAACTCCATATTTATTTTTCTGATTATATAATGACATAACAAAATTGGCAAAATTTATAAAACTTCCATTATTTTGATTCTCTGTCTGAGCTTCCAGATGCAGTTGCACTGGACAGCTGGATACTGTGGTTTTATATATATATATATATATATATATACACACACACACACACACACACACACACACACACATATATATATATATATACACATACACACACACACAAAGCTGTAACAATACTGATTCACTTTTAAATTTTAAACACTTTTTCATGACAAAGTGTGAGAATTGAAATATTAAAAATAAAAACTGTTTGGACATAAAATTAAATGCCTTCCATTTAAAATTAAATAAAAATGGAGTCTTATGTATATTACATTAGAAAAGAAATGTTTCTGTCAGATGACAGTGACAGAAATAACAAATTACTGGTAAAGTTGTAACTGAAACCGAGTGTTAAAACCACGGTACAGGATCTTAGGAACCTCTATAAACACTATCAAATCTCGCTTTGACAAGTTTTCACATTTTTTCCTAGACGTTAAACATCATAGATTTTCATGAAACAAGACATGTTTTTTTAATAATACACAAGAAATTGACATTAAATGAAATCAAAGACTAAGTGAAATTATATGAAATCAGTATCTGATTTGATTCTGTATTGTCAGTGTATGCCAGAATATAGACATTTTATGAAATCAACATCTGAATTGGTAGTATATCTTAATATGGTGCAATCCTGGAATTGACAGCAAATAAAATCAGAAGCACCTGAATTTGATTTCTATAGTAACAGTGCATGGTGCCAACTCGTAATTCTTTGTGATGAGGAAAATATTTTGTGATTTATCTCACAATTAGAGACAGAATTTTCTGAGCAGTGAAAATAAGCCATAATCGCAGGTGTTGTGTACAGTTTTTAATACAGGTGTGTTCAGGTAGGTCTAAATAAGTAAACATTTTGTTTATTAAGTTTCTGAAAGAGCAGTGTTTGGATGTCATTGCTAAATGAAGCATAAATGCTGGAGACAAGTTACTGGGTATGCATGATTTTAATATGTTTCTATCATGTGCATAGTGCATAATCATTGAACATAAGTTCACAATCATTCATTCATAAAAAAGTTTAAATCTCTCTCTCTCTCTCTCTCTCTCTCTCTCTCTCTCTCTCTCTCTCTCTCTCTCTCTCTCTCTCTCTCTCATGGAATTGATCATCAGTGGTTTTGAAGAACTTAAGTGTGCAAAATAATTTAGATATACTGCTGAAATATTCATTAAATGTGTATTTCACTTTCTGTTTCATAAATTATTTCACTGTTATAAAAATCATCAGCAACATTGTTATTAAACGTGTTACCTTTGAAAGAGAAGTTAGAGCTATCAGATGTCCATTTCACATATGTATCAATTTACCATAAACAGGAAAGAAAAAAGCAGCTTTCACTTTATTACAGTAATTGTAATTTTTCGCACAAAAAATGTCAACGGATGTAGGTATATTTGAGTTTTTTTTCTGTATTTAATTGGCAAGTGATGATAATAAATGTCAATCATTTAGGTGTTAATGCTTAGTAGATTAAATACAAGATTTTAGGCTGAAAATATGTTTTATTTTCTGAAGCATAGATACATTTTCTTTTTAAATTTTTTCACGTAAATTTAAATTGTTGTAACAAGAACATAATTTATGAGTTTCAATGCATTGTTTCACATTTATGGGATTTTTTGATAATGATCCATATGCAGGCCTTTCCTGAAACTAAAAAATAGGTAGTGACTGTGCCTCTTATCAACCACTTGAAATTAAGAAAGAAATGAGACATGATGATTTAAATGCATGAGTACAGTTGTGAAATGGTGGTTAGTCAAGAATTTTTCACATATTTTGATGCAATCACTTCTGATATTTTGGAGGAATCCAGAGTACCTAGTAAAACCACCAACCCTAATCAGCAAACTAACATACAAACATTCCAATGATAGGACCTGCCTGATTGGGATTCCATCCTAGGTGTTGTAAGGTGCTCTGACCCTTTACTGCCCATTGGCATAACACAGTGACCCCAGTAAAAGGGATCATTTTTGTTTGTTGGTTGTTTGGTTGGTTTGTTGTTCAACATAAACTATTTCCAGCTATTCCCAATGAGAACAGGGTTATTAATTTCTAAATTAAGAAATGATCTAAGAACAATTTTGGATATATGTGAGATATGAGAGTGTGTATTATGCTCTCGAGGCCAACGCTCTACCAGATAATGTTTGTGTAACTTAGTCTGTAACAGGTTATGTAATACTGGTAATCTTGATGGAAATAGAAAAAAGTGTTGTTTTGCTCATTCATGTTTTTTTTTTTTTTAAATGAGTATTTTTCTGAAAGTGGATAATAAAAGATACATATTTTATTGTTATGATTAATTTATTATTTATACTCTCCTCTTTAATTAGACAAACTTCCTGGTATTATCGGGGAGACCATCATTTATAAAATATGCTAAAAAGGAAGAAAAATGGTTTTGATGTTTTTAAAGAGTCTTGTTGAAGCATTAATCAAACAAACATTGTGTTAATTTTGACCTTTTTAGTTATATCCATAACCACTTAATAGCCATTACATGTGGGATAAAGGTCTCCATTACCTAGAAAATACATTTATTAAATAATAAAAAATGTGAAAAACATTTTAATTTTTTTAACAATGAGATAGAGGGAATGGACAAAGGATGTTACATACACTGAAAACATTACTCTTGTAAAATTGATAGCTTGTCACATTGAGGATGTATGCACTTCTGAATGTACTCATAAAATTGATTGATTCTTGTAGAATGAAATGCTTGAGTTGAGTAATAGTGTTTTACGCCCAAGTTAAGAATTTTTCACATATCAAAGGGGTTGGCTCTGGAATGGAGGGAAAACCAGAGTGTCTGAAGAAAACCACCATCTTTTGACAAGGAAACCAACAAACTTTTATTCACTAGGATGTGCCTAAGAGGGATTGAACACTAGGCAGTGAGAGGAACTGTGATTCATAAACATGTGCTTTAGACCACTAAGCAACTGAGGCCCCAAAGTATTATTTTGCAGTTTGCTTGCATGTTGGTTAAAACACATCAGTCATTTTCAGTCATTTTTGGCTAAAGTGACTTTGTTAACAATGATTATCCTTATCCAGAAAAAAAAAAAAAAAAAAAACCACTGACCTATGGCAAGCGAACTGACAAACTTTCTCACACTGCCAAAATGAGATTTAAAGGTAGGTGATGACAAATACTTTGATCTGTAAACATTTGCTTTAGACCACAGGGCCACCAAGGCACCAATAATAATGATGGTAATAATAACAATAATAGAAATTATTAAAAAGTTCATGTTACTTTTGTCAGTCAAATAAATAAAATTAACCACCTTTGTTTTATGTTATTGATCTTAAGTGATCTATCCAACTGTTTGAACTTTTTTAGGTCATGTGTCCTGTTTCATTAATGATCCTTTTTTTCTGATAACTAACACCTTACACATGCTATCAACAAAGAGTTAAGTGTTTGTGAGTATATTGACAGATGTCTATAATCCCCCTGATCACTGATAGATATCATACCCCCCTATTCATATCCCCTCCTCATAATTTAGACCATTAGCAATCAATTATCTGGCTGAACAAAACAAATGAACTAGACAATTATCTGTAATGAAGTTACATTGGCTGAGTAATTGATATTGCTTCTATAACCCTTGTTGATGCAACTTGATCTAGAAATTATTAATTGTAAGGAATTTCAGAGGCTTTGAAGAGATATTGAACCTAGTCACTAGGGGATTAAGTTAAGGAATTTCAAAGGATTTCTGATAGTATGTTTTTCTGTTTGTTTTTACATAGGTAGCATCTGTACAGCAGTATGTGTTTTGTCCATATGAGGATTGTTTGTTCCCCTGAGAGGTGATGGGTTCTGATTTGTTTACATTCCGAAGCACATCATCTTCGTGTTTTGATTTTGTTATCTGGTGAGATAATGAGTTCTGATTGGCCTTCATTACTTAACTTGTGCTCTTTTATTGGTGTATGTTTTAACAATATAATAATTATTTAGTCCCCAAAGAGTCCATGGGTTCTGACTTGTTTTCTTCGAGGGAAACACCCCCTTCTAGGCCATGTTTATTTTGTGATGTAATGATTTAGGAAATTGTGTATACGTGTTAATTAAATCATAATATGTCATATTTTTATTTGAAACTGGTATTGTACATTGATTCATAAGCTTATTCTTGAAGATCCCAAATGGCCAAGTACAATTCTTCAAGGACCCTTCAGTTCATGTTTTAGCTTATAAGTGCAGTCCTAATTACCCAGGCTTCATTTCTATGGTCTCAAAAGGAACCATAAATTAAATTTTGATTTCGAATAGATAAATTAATATTTCAGACCTTTTTAATAAAACCTATTTTTGATTAATTTAACTTAGAATTTTTAATTATGAACATTTTCTATATTCATTTCTTTAAGTTGATCAGCTGTTAAGTACGATAATATCTTTCTTCTGTATTAAGAATTTTAGACCAACCACGAAAGATGACTTTATTTTGATACATAATTGTTTCCAGATACTGATGTTAAAGACTTGAATTAGGTCAGTACCATAGCGTCTTTCCTCTTTCCTGGTTTTTATAATCAACCAAAAAAATTTCAGAAATTTCTGACAAGTGTCACAATCTAAAATTAATTAGGCATCTTTAAGCCGATTCTGTAGCTGTTCATTTAACCATGACCTTAGACAAACTCTGTTACGGTCTGATCATCAATGTCAGGGTTGTTTAAGCGTTTGTTTCTATTTTTAGAAATCTAAAGCAGCGTGACACATGTCGAAATTGTGATGTATGTTTTGACATGCCATTTCACATATTAGATCTACTTGAGAAGTCAGCGATGCCTGATGACTTTATCTGTTAAGAGAGTTTAATACCAACACATATAATACTGACTTAAACTACCCTAACTTCAAATAAAGTGTCAAATACATTAGAACTCCTACTGACCGACACTCCAAATTATACACTGTGTTAAAGTGTTTTAAAAAATAATAAATTCATAAAAATTTCATGCCAAGCAGTTTATTAATTATAATGTCAAGTGCCCAGAAAAAATTCTCTCAGTCTCTTGTTAAATTTTGGATGCTTTTTACACATACTTATAGTTCTGACATTAGTTTAAAAAATTGCATTCATGAGTAAGACGGGAAGACTTTTTGAAAGTAAGTTATGATATTTGCATGTATATTCTTATTTGTCATTGGTTGCATAATAATGAAACTACTATTACTAAAAAACTAGCTAATAGAATATTCTACCTTCGCATGTCAGAATCATCTAACGGCCATTTGTTTAAATTGCAACATGTCAAGCAGGCATATTTAAGAAGAAGAAAATTTTCAAATTTTGCTCGCCAAAGCTTCATGTTTATTTATGGGTACTCCAGTTTCCTCTACCATCCTAGATCTGACCGCATCAGTATGATTGAAAAAAATTGACTGAGGCATAAAATAATATTACTCCACTTTCAGTTGATTTTGCAGCTATAAGGAACGATAAAATTACTATTTATCTGAGGTGTATTATGTGGTATAATAAATTGACGAAGACGCCAATTCAAAAATTGCATGAACATTTTTTTATCATTTTAAATTGAATGAAACATGCAAAAAATAGCAGGACATACGAATTATTCATTATCTACAATATATTACCATAAACTGTTGGGGTAATTTGGAATTACCTTAGTAACAAAAATGACAGATTTCTGTCCTTATTAATAGCTAAGATTGGAACTGCAAATATTGGTTTTCCTATAAATGACAAATCTAAGTCTGGGGTTTGTTGTATATTTAATCCAGATTTCCGTGCAAGGAAATACTCTAGACTGCATTTAGTATCAGAATGTCAAAAATGATTTAAATTGTCAACCTCCATGTCATGGTTTTAGCCCTAACATTTTTGACATTTTTTATCTTTTTTAGTAGGGGAGAGGAGGGTTTAGTATACTGATTAACTTTGATTTTAATATACAAATGTAACGATCCAGGGAAACCAGTAGTTCAACCAGGTCTCGGACATGGTAGACCCTCCCAAACTTAGACAAATGATACCCTGACTACGTTTTTCCTTTCAAGTTGAATCAAACTAAATCTAACCTCTGGACTAACCAACCTGTTGTTTGACCACCTCTGAGGGTAGGGCATGCCCCCTTATATAACTAGAAGCTGTGACTAAGACTCCCTCACAAGGCCTACCATGAGTTCTCTATATACATTATTTAATGTGCTACCAGGTCTGCTATATAATATATAACATAACATCTATATCACAATGAGTATAAAATCTAATCTCTATATAATATATAACACAATATTTTATACTAGGTGAAATTTTATCTAATTTTTCCTATTAAATATACTGATAGATAATTTGGAGACTCCCTGTTGTATTACTTGACCTCGATATAGGTGAATGTTATATACTGTGTTGTGTATTGATAGCAATTCAACCCCTTTAACACTGTCTACAGTAGGAATTGAAGAGTTGTCTCCCTTGTATATTTGTGTTTGAATTTTAAATGTATGCACATCTTATGTACAAAATTTTTAAAAGAAAAATTGTATTGAAAAACCTGGTAATTCTACTATTCAAATGATATTACAAAAAAGTTAATGCATAAAAAAATTTTAGGCATGAGTGGTGCCTCATGCATCAAAAAACGTGTTTTTTTTTCAAAAAAAGACAGAGGTGTGTAGACATTAATATGTAAGAAAATAATAAATAAGTGAAAATAGAAAGAAAAAACATAGAAAATGGTTAAAACAAAGAAAAAAGCAATAAAAATTAATTGTTTTTTGTATAATATTTGTCTGTATGTTTATTGTCAGAGGTGAGAAGAGGCAGCTAAACATGTCAACGATTATGACTTCCTAAAGGTGTTAATGTCATACAATCATATGTTAGGGAAATCTGGTTACCATAGCAACAGTTTATATTGTTATGGATTTTATTATTGTAAGTATTTTCCTCTGAACTTACAAGTTTTAAAATTATTTTATACAAAAAATATTTATACTTGAAAGATCAATTTTAGCATTATTTGGTCATTAAATTTGTATAGGTCAAATAAACAATGATTTATAAATGAAATAAACAGCAGTTTTAGTACAAAATAAAAAGTCAGATGCATTTTTGTGAGGGTTCATTCTGTTCATGTGCAGTCATTACTACCTGCACAAATGATATCCTTTTAATGCAATAAGTTGAAATACAGGTATTTAAGAATTATTATAATGCACTTTCGAAAAATTGGGATCTGGTTTCAGGTAGGAGTTGACACATAGACACAGCTTTTAATGCGACATTACTGTAATTTTAATTCAAAAAATAAAATAAAAAACCTGGTTTTATGGTGTCATTTTCTCTCAGGTAAGATTTTCCAGCGGAGTTAGAAACTTGGCGATTTTGTTATAGGGTGATCATATGTATAATAAATGTAACCGTTTTCTTTGATGTGTAGCATGTGGCCTTATCGAAGCTTATCACCTTAACGATATATATATACCTGTACAGTAAATAATAGTCACAGTTTGTAGTTGGACACACTCCTCTCTTTAATATACCAAGTTTGTTTTTATGAAAATCAGTTTATTTAGCTGGCGGATTTTTAAGTTTAAAAAGGCCTGCACACATGTTTGTTAAGTTGGATTTCCAGTAGTGGTTATTATAGGACTGATATGTTTTGAAGTAGTGGAATTTTCACCTGCGTTATTAGTTGCATATTATGAACTGTTATTGGATTAGAACAGAATGTTTAACCTTTTAAATGCCTGCATTTCGCGTTTACATATATCACTCTATATTTATGGATTATCGAGGAATGGACGGAGTTAGATAAGATGACATATCTTTGATGTGTGGATTAGGATTAAAGGATTAATTACCAGTATTGAGATTAAACAGTGTGCACAGTAAAATTGTTTTGTATTGTGGTGTAATATCTTTCTAAGTAGATTGAGCAGTGCAGAAAATTTTTTTTTTTTTGATGATCATATGGGGTAATATTTTTATTGAGGATATCATGTGATGAAAGCCATCAAAGTGTGATTTAATACAGAATTTTTAATTGACATTACGATCTAATGATATGGTTGACTTGACATGTTTACATATGGAAAGTCCACTTATAACACTTCACGGCTGCCTGGAGCAAATCACTGCCCATTGGCTATTTAGTAGTCAAACAAACTTACAATAAACTCCTATATTGACCAAAGTGCTGATTTAATTAAAACAAACTCTACAACAATACTGTAAATCTATGGTAGTTTTGGAAATTTGAGAGATTTTTTTTAAGAAATAAATTTACTGAAAGTGACCAACAGTGACAGTAGTGACCAGTTGGATGAGTAGCCAGAGGAAGTATTAGGGTAGCATTTTATCATTTTTAAGATGATCAGCTGATCTTTGTTGACAGGAAAGTTTGATTTTTCATCCCTAATTTTTTCCTGGTTGGACTTTTATGCCCGTAGGTCAGATAGATGACTGCTATCTTGTGTCAAGGAATTTAGATGAACAGGTGGACAAGAAAAAATTTTCTTGACCACTGTCTTTAGGAACTTTTTTCAAAGGGTGGACACCAGATTCCTGACGAGATATTGTGTTTATCAACGATATTCAACTCGGAAAAAATTCTAACATATTCATGAGGATTTTTTAACACGTTAATGACAATTTTTTGAAAAAGTTTTTTGAGAATTAAACTAGTGAATTTTTTAAGTTTATTTGACAGGATACTTTACCAAGAATTTGTGATTTTTTTTACGAGCTCAGAAGAACATTTTTACAAACTTGCAAGAATTGAAACTTAATCTGAGTTGACCTACAAAATTCTTTCCTGTCATATATTATGAGAGTTTACACAAACTTAACATATGAAAACAAGTATGGTAAATAATATGAATGAAAAATTCTGCAATGAGTGACAACTGAATTAATAGGTAACATACGCTTAAAATAAAGAATATACAACTTATACCAGGAAAAAAAAGGTAAAAGTGTATTAATATAACAATACAAATATTAATAATATCACCAGCACTGGATTACAAAACAACGATAACTGTTAGTAAAATTTCAACTTAATTTCAATGAGTTTGTACTAAGAGAAAATTGTATTACAAAAAACATCAAACTTTTTTTAGTCCGCACTTGAGTTAAAAAGTTTGTTCAGAAGTATTCTTTACCGACCAGCTGTGAAGTCTATGTGTTGTGGAGATTATAAGTGGCTTTGATTCACTGGCTGGAAGTGTATTTATCTATGAGATAGGTGATTTGCTTCCCTCTTATCAAATATCAGAAAGAAGGGAGAATCCTATTGGCAGTTCAGACAGGGTTCCCCCTCATCAATAGACAGGATATAACAGAAGCAGAAACTATACATGTATAAGACCTATCTTATAACTATGGCTTTTAATGCTATAAAACTTTAGATGAAGGGGAAAAGTTTTTAAAAAGTTTTTTTTTTAAAAGGCGTGTTATTTTTTTTTTTTTAAATATGAGTTTAAGAAAAAATATATATTACAATGGATTAATGCTTGGGCAGAGGTATTTAAATTAGCAAGTTTGGATATTTTAATTGGCATTAATAGGAGGAATATTTTTCTTTTTTCCAGTTGTGTTTGTTAATTATCATTAGTTTATTTATTTTGTTTTTTCTTTCTAAAAATGGGTTTATATTTTTGGAAAGAAAATGAATTTCATCAACAGTGTTGGTCTTCTTGGATAACCAGTGTCCAGTGTTAAGAAGTGACCATTAATTAAAAATAACAATGGATATCTTCATGTATAATTTAGGATCTAACAAACAGTTATCTACATGATTCAGGTTTGGGACTTGACTTTTCTCAAACTGGATTTTACATCTACTCATTGCTGTTTTTCATTTGATCATGGATTTTATAATATTAAAAGTAAGTTGACCATTTCTCTCTCTCTCTCTCTCTCTCTCTCTCTCTCTCTCTCTCTCTCTCTCTCTCTCTCTCTCTCTCTCTCTCTCTCTTGATGATGTATCATAGATTAATAATGATGCATTTTAATAGATTGATTAATGGAAGTTGAATGGGAAGTCCTGAGTGCCCATCATCGTCATCATTTTCTTCATTATTAATATTATTATTATCATTATTATTACTATTAGAAATTGTTCCTTTTAATTGTGATTAAATTAATCAAGTCCATATATACAGCATGTTAGATGATATAAGATATATCTATACAATTGGAAAAGATTAAATTGTAACATAAATATATTTGTATAGGACCTAAATGTCTGTGGTTCAAAATCCATGACAACCAGATTTTAACCTTTGACCTTTGGGGTTTTTTTCCTAGCTTTTGAGGGTCTAATGGGATCATACTGTGACACAATTATCTGGGCAATTAGTTTCATTAGACTTGGACCATTGAATTTCAAATTAGTAGTTGCTGAAAAGAAATATACAAGATCAATGGATCTGTAAGAACAAATTTTCCCGTCTGTGGATCAGTGTTGAGATTTTACCCCACCTGTGGATAAGCAATTGAATTTTGTCCCATCTATGGATCAGCATTAAAATGTTGTCCCATCTGTGGATTAGGAAGGGAATTTTGTCCCATTTGTGGATCAGGAAGGGAATTTTGTCCCATATGTGGACATTAAATTTTTTTCCCATCTGTGGATCAACATTAAAAGTTTGTCCCATTGTGTGATTATTCTTTATTTTTGTTGTATGAAAATATGACTGAAATCAGGAAATGATAAATCAAGATTCGTCAATTCTGAGCCTGGATTTATTCCTCCTGTCTGTCTATATCCCGGTAATCTACTCTTCATAGTTATAGAAAATAAAGTAACAAAACAGCTGTTTTTGTTTTCCTTAACTAGATAGAAGTGTAACATTATATACGAGTTTTAACCTGCGAGAAGCAATACCAAGGAATTACCCAGAATTAATATTGGCACATCCTTCGCATGCTGTATCTTTTTTACCTGGTTAATATAGGTGAAGTTTTATTTATAATCCCGCTGTTAACTAGCTGCGTTTAGCTATACGAGAAATCAAGGATGTTTTTTCTCACACAAAACGTTAAAGTGTAGCACTAAGAACTATGTGAAGGTTTGGAACATATGCTACCATATGCATTGGGCGGCCAATTAAAGATAGTAAAAGAGGTATTCTGGATTTGTTAAGAGCCTCTGATCATACAGTACATATGTTAGACATTCAGGGCACACCAATTTCCTATCTCTGCAATCTTCTTTTACTCACTTAACAATCATTTTCTAATTAACTGGTTATAAAAACCAAAAAAAAAACTTCGCTTTGTTGGTTGAGAAAATTTCACTTTTAGTGCTTCCACGGTTTCAATTGGAACTTAAATTAAGTGTATATTTGAACAGTATCCATGTGGATGTTTATATATGAAATTGATGTTATGTGAAATCTGACAAAGGAAATTAGGAATTTTACAGAGATGTATTATGGGATACGCTTTATATGTAGCATTCCAGGCATATAATGGATGTTTCTCCTGATTTTTTGGCCACAGATCATTTCTAATATGTTGTAAACTGAGAGGGTTGATAAAAACCATCTCTCCACTAATTCTCAACATTTTTACAACAACATTTACCTAAGATAAAGCAAACATAGAATCCTGCTGCTAAAAATTATTTTTGTTTTTGTTTTTATACAAATCAAAAATATTTTCAAAAATAAACGAAAAACTGGCTGTCACCCAAATGTTTTGAAAACTTTTAGTACTGCTGGCTTTATGAAAACATTTGTAAGTTTGAGGGGTGTATGAAGCAGTTTAATTATGTAAGGCAGTTTGTATCAAAATGTCTAGGTTTTTTAGGATACACAATTCAGAATTTTTGTTTAAAGAAAAAACACTCTGTAGTACATATCATTATTTTTCTTGCTGGTAGTTGTGAAAAACTGCAAGCCTTTACTTTTTGTTTTGACTCAAGAGGTAGAGCATCTGCTCCAACTGAGGAGGTCATTGGTTCAAACCTGGCATAAAGAACATAAGACTTCCTGTGATCTGAATTAGGATTACGAAGTATTGGCTGATTCTCTGATGTTGGGTAATGAGACTGGGTTAGTAGTATACTTGGTTGCAGCATACTGACTCTGTGAGCTAGCACCTTCAAGTTACTCTAAGTGCACACTGGTACAAGGCAGGCCATAAATACACCCACACATCTCATGCATACATAAACTTGTTCTATACTTCTTACAGATAATCACACTTGCTCTTATCATGAATAGCTGAAAAACTGCTGATGTGACATTAAACAACATTACAACCACAAATCCAAACCTTTGTCAGCCATGCTTGGGATCGGAAATACAGGTACATGTATTTGTCAACACTAGATAGATGCAGACCAGATTTCTACTTCAACAGATGAATAAAATGTTAGGATGATCTTACACAAGAAAAACGGAATTCTTAATACATTATATGCCATCATTCAACACTTATATAATATAATATTATAATTACACAAGTATTAAAAAAACAAGAAAAGGTGTGATAAAATGCTCTTGTTGCAAACAGCTGAAAAGTACATAAAATCGGATGTTTTTGTAACATCAAAGGAAAAAACAACAAACATTATATGGTCTGAAAATCTTCCCTCATCAAAATTCTTTCAGTGCTGACTGAAGTAGGCCATGTTAGAGAGCTTATTTACTTACTTAATTCTTGAACCACTTGACCATCATATTAGCCCTTAAGCTTGGCCCCTGGCCAGAACCCTATTGAAATACATGTAAATTAGTTTACTAGCACCTGGTTACCCAGAATGGTCTATACCCTGTTTTTCCGGAGATGACCTAGATAATTTTATTAATACAATTAGTTTGCAATTTATATAATTTTGTTGAGTTTGGTTTGACACAGTTTTAGGTTCAAATTGATTAAGTTCTCTTTAACATATCTGTATGGTTAAGGTCTACCCATTGATAAATTTTCATTCTCAAACTTTATAATAAGTATGCCCTATATAAGTTAACTCATGTTATATTTTGAATTAAATCCATGTCTGTTTAGAAAGCCCCTCGACACTGTAATTAGGCAATGCCATTAAAGGTTTATCACAAAAGTAAGGTTTGATTGTGTGTGTGTTTGGCTATGTGGTTTGTGGATAGTCGGTTTATTGTCGGTTGACGGTTGCCACCTGGTATTTGAGTTTGGGGTGTTTAATGATTCTGTTATTGAATGGAATATTAGTATTGGTAGGATGTTTTGGAGTAATGCTTCTAGTACATACGGATTACCATGGTTTGTTCAGTTATAAGGTGGATAATTGTGTGGATAGTAATACTTGCTACAGATGGTTGCTGAATTGATAAAATGGATGCCTATGAAAAATTCACAAAAGGTTTTCAGTTTCAATGAGCTTTTAATCTCTATATTTTATAAATATCCACAATATTTACATCTGCATAAATTTTGACATACAGGTTCCACTGTCATTGTTTATTTGTATAAGTCTTTGAAAGGGGGTACCTGCTTTCTGTAAATCACAGTACCATATAACACTGATTAGTGATGTAAACTGATTCCTCGGTATAAGTATACATAATTCTCAGCATCTGGTCCAGATAATTTGGTCTTTGTAGTCTTGTACACCTTAGGTTGATCAGGCAGAAGGAATTCTAAATGTCAGAGGTACATGGTATGGTATGCCACACTTCAGCATTGTTTATATCATGTTTATGTTGGACATACATAAAAGATGTGTAGCCATATGATCAACATCATAATACAATGTGCAGGTTTCTTACTCCCTCTTACCATATGGATCTCTCTCTCTCTCTCTCTCTCTCTCTCTCTCTCTCTCTCTCATATCATTTAAAGAAAAAAAGAAAAAAGGTTATTTCTACCTTGTTTTTGTATTATTTCATGATTTTAACTGAAAACACAAACTTGAAAGACTTAAGTTTAATGTCTTAAATATGACTGATAAATAAGGAAAAAATAGTTATTTCTGAATTACGAATATATTATATTGTACTGTTAAAATCCATTATCAAATTTAGAAAATGTTATGAAAACCCAGGTAAAATGTTATAGCCATCTCAAGATGTATAAATTAAGTCTTCACAGACAGAAAACAGAACCTGGCTTCATTCTTTAACATGTTTGGTACTTGAAACGGAGTTTTACAGACAGATGATGAACACAAGAGATCATATATATCATCTAAAACCGACATAAGATACCATTAATTCTTAGCTAAACCATTACAGACGTACTTAACTCGTGTGGAATACGTACTACATTGAAGAAAAGACTGGAAACTTAGGGCATGTAAACGGGGAAAGATATGACAACTTTTACTTTTTTGTATTTTTACTATATTAAAGTACATTTAAATCGAAACCTATCAATAACACGTTAAACCAAGATTTCATTCAGGTTTGATGTTTGGTTTATATAGATTATATAAACATTCAATTTTTTTTGGTATGGCCTTAATTATGTTTCAGTTCAGACAGGATTTCAGTATACACAGCATTCAGTTTTCACTGCCTGTTTAATACCTTGAAAATTTTTAATCAAGTGCTTAATTTGTTTTTTATTATGAAGCTTCCTATGCAATACATTTTGGTTTTGAGTTATAGCAAAAAGCCTATACAGTCTTTCATGTCAAATGTATTACTTTCAAAAGCTACACTGGCCACCAAACTTACAAGAAGGAGAAAAAATGATGAGTAGTCCTAGGCATCAAACCCAAGACCTCCTGCACTTTAGGCAAGTGCTTTACCAACTGAGCTATTCAACATATGCTATTTACTTTGCCTGAAATAGTAGTTACGTGTTATAGGGCTTTAATTACCATATCAAAAATAGTTTCAAGGGCCCAAAGTAAAGCATTTTATTCATTCTGTGTTTTTAAGGTAAACCATACCATGTATGCATGTATATGCTATGAAACCAGTAAGGTTGCAGTAATCAAAATTCAGGTTTACTGTTATCTTTATGACACAGGTTAAATATTTGACACACAGGTATAGGGGAAATGATGGGCAGGTTGCAAGCATCACACAGGTTAAAGGTGTGACATGCACAGTTAACGGTCATGACATACACAGGTTACAGACAAAACATACACATGTAATGGATACAACACACACACACACACACACACACACACACAGAGGTTAACTGTGATTGGATTCAGACAGAGGTTACATTTTTATCTGCAGAAACCATCAGATTTCATAAAGAATACATGATGGAGATGTTGCATTCATTTCAAAGGTAGAAATACATCAAAGGGTCGGTAACGGAGATTTTTTAATCTTGATTACATGGCATTGCATATAGACAAGAATACATTAGACATGGAATAATAAAATACATTGAAATAGAACGGGCGGTACAGCTTTTATGATGATTTGTAGATCTAGAGCTCTGTGATTGGAATAAAAGTAGTCAGGATTTACGACTGCGGAAGGTGGAAACAGACATTTTGCTATCTGTAATCATTATTTCTTGGAACAAATAATTACTTTTTTGAGATTCAATTAAAATTTTTATATCTGAATTAAATGTTTTTGATGTTCATTTTATGTGATGTTACTCTAACACAGGGTTCTTTTACTATAAAGTTATCTAATGTAATCGAAAAGGCTAGCTAAGACAGATGCTTCACGCAGCAAAAATCCAATTTTTTGTTACCATTCTCTTCTTAACTTTAAACTTAACTTGTTTAATGCCAGAGGGTTACATTAACATATGCCAAAAAGTAAATGGGGATTTTAGCACCAGATCTGTAAAATAAACCTAAAAACCTTAGGGTTGACAAAATTACTCTATACTTGTCGAGAATATTATTTAATACCTTACTCTGTTTATATGTTAATTACACATTTGATTTTGAAATGAACTGTGTACAGCTGTATCATTTAATGGACAGATGTGTTCATACTCATTATGAAGTTTAATGTTCCTTCCCAGGGAAGGAGAGATGATAAGTCTTAACCCAACTGGTTTTAGTTTCCTCCTAGGGAGGGGGAGTCGATAAGCTGTTAACCCCACAAGTTTCTAGAAGATTATAACACATTCTTTTACACTTTTTCTTAAAAGCTGTTGTATTAACTTCAAGATACTTTGATAATTGCCATATTTAATGAAAAAAATAAATAGTTTTGGTAAAAATTTACAGCAATTGAGGAAATCGTAAAACCCCCTGCTGCTCTGCACACGACTTTGGTGTTAAATTAGATACCAACTTTTATTAGATACATGTATGCTGATTTTTTTATATGTAAAAAAAATTCAAGAAATGTCTTTTACATGAATAAGGATGAAACAGTTTAATTGTCAACCCAAGATATGTTTAAATATTATTTTCTAGAAACAAAATTTAAAAAAAAAACAACTTTATTTGGACAATTATGGAAATGTCAAAAATTCAAGTCAGGAGATAAATATGTTGTTTTCAGAAAGTTAATTGCAAAAATATTAAATAACGACAACTTTACAGATAAGAAGGTTTTTTTAAAATATAAATTTTAAGAAATAATTGTAAATTTTAATGATGTCATAAAATGACTGTTATGGTGCAGTGTTGTTTAAAATTGATTAGAATTTCCAGCAACTCTTAATAAATCCAATTCATTTTTATATAGATTTTTTTTCTCTTAAAACTTATCCTAAGGGAATCACTGTTAAAAATCACATTTCTAAGAATTAGATAACAGTTAGTTATTAAATTATCCCATCTTCGTGTATAGTGAATTAGAGAGCTTATATAGATTACACAAATCTCTCTCTCTCTCTCTTCTCTCTCTGATCCTCTTTTTCTCTCTCTGATCCCCCCTCTCTCTCTCTCCTTCTCTCTATCTCTCTGATCCTCTCTCAAACTTCATGTGAATTCAAAATGGAAGAGGAAATTGCCAACTCATGTGTTTCAAGCACCTGCAGTTTTGAACTAATTACATCATATCATTGCAATAAAAAAAATTAATAAATTTACACTTAATTAATTATACAAAAGAAAATAATTAAAATGATTTAAAAAAGAGTTGCACTATGGAATTCAAGTTAGTCATAAATTTTCAATTAAAATTAGATCACTGTTTGACCTCAATTACAAATAAAGGAAATATAATTGATAAATTTTAATTAAAATTGACCTTAGTTTGACCTTTCAAGCTGTTTATTGATTGGCTGTTAGGTAATAAATTCATTTCACATATACACATGCTTAATAAGCCATGTGATTGTAACTGTTGTCAGTTTCAGATATTTTCAAATATTCATTCCTGAATTTCTGGTTTTTCATTTAAAAATATAATATCACAGATGACTAGGTAGCACTTTGAAAGCACTGAAGTATGTCTGTCAGTATTATATAATTATTGTGAGTGAGGATAAACACCTGAATTCAACTGATCAGATCAGGAATAATTAGTAATTAAGGAAATGTGCTAGAGGCAATGTCTTCCCATTTAAAAAAAAATCCAGTGATGAAAGAGGGGCTGATATAATTAATATGTTCAAAATACCCTCAGGTCAAATTTGTCAAATCTTATGTACACAGTTAGGTGAAAATTTACTTTTTTAATACAAAATTGTCAAAACATGTTTCCTAATATTGAATTTTTGCACCCACAAAATCCTATTTTTCAACAAAAACCAGACACTGAGGCTTATCCCTTAGAACTGCATGCCCACTGTGAGTCTAGATGATATTGAAGGATGTTATGACTTTTGATGGATTCAAATTTGTAAAAATGAGGATAGTTTTAGAATCAGAAATTGACAACTTTTTACAGAGTGTATCACCACCTAAGGAAATTTTTCACTGCATAGGAAAAATATTGGTAGGTTTATCTATTCCAAGGTTTGTAAATATTCAGTCAAATTGCATCAAGCATTATGAGTTATGCCACTGTTTCCAAAGATTTTGAAAATTGTCTATTTTTGTAAAATCATGTTTTGAGAAAAATGTTATAACTGGAATGAACAAAAATTATGATATCAATAATTAAAAAAAAAAAAATAAAAATTATGTTTTTAGTAGAACTGTCATGTGCTTATTTTGATTTAATATTAAAATAATGCATTCAAAATCAGCACATGATCATGTGCTGATTTTGAATGCATTATTTTAATGGAAATTCAAAATCAGCACATGACAGAACCATATTTAAGTATGCTAGCACTTAAAAACTGAAAATCAACAAAAATGAAGTAGTCACTTTAATAAGCCGGAGTTTTAGTGCTTGAAAAGAGCAGCGAGTTTTATTAAAATACACTATTAACAGTTTTATAAATAGGAAACTTTTAATTGGTATGTATATAAGTCAGTTTGGTAAAAATCATTTGATTTGAGTAAACACATAAATGCTAATCAAATGTGAAAATATAGTTTAAACTACCAAATCAATAGTGATTACTAAAATAAACTGTACTGTTTAAGTCTTTTATGTGAAGTCTTTGATGTTTTTGAAAATTTAAGTACTATTCATTATTTATAAAGAAATTGTAAATTTGATGTTTCCTCTCTAATACTGCTTAGAAATAACAAACTTCCATTTCGTGTTTATTTCACGTTTATTTCAATTTTCAACTGAAGGTGAATGAGCACTCTTTGGTCATTTATTAAAACTAGCAACACTCAAAAACCAGTACTGTTAGACAGTATTTTAACCTTTATTTCTTACAGTCTGGTCTAAAGCCTGTGCCTACGTAACACAGCGCCTTTCAAAGCCTAGGTTTAAATCTACTTGGGCAGATTCTTGTGTGAGAAAGTTTGTGAGTTCACCCACTGAAAGTGACTGGTTTTCTCAGGAACTCAAGTTTTCTTCACCATCCCAGAACTGACTGCATGAATGTAATGGAAGAATTTTGACTAAGGTTTAAAACATCATTTATCCAATTACCTTATCAGACATTTTACCTGTTTTTGCCATGTACATATTAGATATTGTGATTTTTCACTCTATACCCTTGTTTTTTATAACTGTTGTCAAATTGTACCTATTCTGTCCATCAAACTCATATATTTATTGCTTTGAGTTGAAATCAGTTAATATATTCCAATAACTTTAGTACAAAATTTTTTACTTCAGAATTAGTGTTTTTTTTTTTTTTTTTTTTTTTTTTTTTTTTTTTTTTTTTTAATGTGAAATCAGTACTTTAGTTTCTCTAAAATGTAAAATCAGTACATTAAGTAAGCAGGTGCAAGTATGTATGTACAACACAGATATTAAAAGACTTAGTATGGTATTTAGAGATAGTGCAGTTATGCCGTTATACTACAAGTTAAACATACCCCTATCTCTAGAACTTGTTGTAAAACTGTAAAATGTTGTTAAACTCATGTTGATTTACAGTAATCATATTTGATATATATTTATAATGATTGTCATATTGTGTATTACCTGTGTCCGTTAAATTCTCGTTTTACCTGGTTATAATAATAACCCAAGTCTTTCATCAGTAATAATCATCGTTGTTTATCGGGTTTTCATTGACAAGCTAAATCCTTGTTTGTGCACTTGATTAAATTTGATTTTGCTATCAATATTAATTATCAGTGATCATGACATCATTTAGAACACTTTTCCTGATTTAGGTGATAATAGATGCAGTTCAAAGGGAATTTTAAATGAATAAGTCGATAACCAGTTCTTTGTTGGAGTCATTGTATTGCATGAGTTATAGTGATATAAATGTATGGAAATCATTTAGGCAGGAAAGTCACAATGGTTTAGGTTCATGCAACTTGTAAATGTATGATCTATTTGTATTATTTAGAGTAAATGGTAATTGACCTCAATCCCAATCTAGAAATCTTTAACATATATTTACATGGAATAGTCAGAAGTTATCAACTCATTGTTAGACTTAGTTGTGGAAAATTTGGACAATTACACCCACACATATATAAAATTCAGTTTTCAAGAAAATAACTGGCAGAATATTAATAAAATATCTGAAAGTGTTTAGATGGATGGTTTATGGAATACAATGCTTCGCCATTTACTGACGAGGTTTGAGTCCTTCTGGAACAAATCCCTGCCAAAGATCTTAGGTTGTTTTCAGGTACGGTGGTTTCTTCCACCAGTATTCAACTGACACACCTCAGTATATTCTGTGAAATGATCTTAACTAATGGATATTAAAATACTATTTTACCAACTAAGCAATTTGCGAATTGATTGTATGAAGCTGCTAGCTCTACATGACAATTTAAAAGTACTTGTAATTTTACATTAGGCACAAAAAACATGGTCAATAATGCTAGCAAACAGCAATTATGGTCCCTGGTGATAATATGATATACATATAACTTCCTCGTTATTTTTTGTGACATTTTTTAGTCATTGGCAATAGCTACTATAATGCTGATTACTTTAAAAAACAAATCACTCACTCACATTAACTCTTGCTATTGGCTGAAATTTTTGGGAGTTTTGACAACAGCAAGGTAAACCAGTGAACACTTCAATTCATATATAAACCAAAATTCAACTGGGAAAGGTTTCTACAACCAGAACATAAACTATTATATAAAAAACAATGATTTCTGACATGACAAAACAGCAGCTAATATCAATATCGAGTACTCGACTTGGTGCATTCACTGCACTGGCTTACTGATAACGGGAAAGCGCAGAAAAAACTGACACTTGCAAAACCACCACTCTGGAGATTACAAAACAAATAATTGATCAAGATTACAATCCCAAAGGAAGAGAACATGTCAGGCATTAGTAGGTATCCCGATAATGTTAGCACTTGTTACTAGTTTTAAAATTAATCATCATCTCTTTTCTGATTACAATATAAAAAATAATAATGAAACCAAACAAAAATTCTGCAATGTGATTATGTCAATTTTATTTTGCAAATTGCTCGTAGATTTCAGACATATTGGAGTCCAAAGCTATAAAATGAATAAGTTTTTATAAAACTCAGGATTTTAAACGTCGGAAGGATTGCCTTGACAAAAAAACAAACAATTGTTTGTAATTGTTTATATTTAGTTATCTGGTTTCCTATCTCGGAGTTGAAATTATTTCTATTTATTTTTTTCAAAAGTGGTATAGAAAAAAATTACGTTATCTCAAACATTTGATTGTTTTTGCAATTGAAACTAAAAAAAGACTCTTTCAATGACTCAGTCAGACCATATTTACAGGTTCAAAGCCAATCCTGAGATAGGATATTCCTTTTTTTTCCAAGACACTCCATGTTTCCACACTATTCCTAATTGCTTGTATTTAAAATACTAACCCTCATTTCCTTTAGATATGTTTGAATCAATAATAAATTTTTGTATTGCTATCCAAAGAAATATTAAGGTAAACTTAAATGATGTTTTTTTCTATTTCTTATTTTTTTTTTTTTTTTTTTTTTTTGAAAATAAATATATTAATACAGATACACAAAGTTGTCACATTATATTGATTCTGTCTTTAGTTTAAAAGCTTGATTTCCCGTGTAGACACTTTAAGACATTTTAAAATTTTTTATTCTGAATTAAGTTGTAGTTGTTTTATCTCAACAGCGAGGAGCGCCAGGATTACGTAAAGGTTTTATACTCGCCTATGTTGATAAGTTTATTCCGTATTATCACCTCCGAGGAGCCTTCATTCTTTAATTGGTTTTAAATGTTCTACACTTCTATAATCCTTGGTTAAACTCATGTTTTTTTGTTTTTTTTTTGTTTTGATACCTATGTCTTATTCTTTGATTAATGATAAGCTTTTAGTTCATTGGCTTTTTATTTTCTGACCCTCAAAAAATATGGTTCATTTCTAGGGTCATTATAAACACACCCCCCCCCCCCCCCAAAAAAAAAAAATAAAATAAAATAAAATAAATAAATAAATAAAGTTGCCAAAATTTCATGAATTGTTTAAACTGAATGAAACTTTTTAATTTTTTTCATATTAATAGGCCTACTTTATCAGGGTTAAAAAATTAATCAGTTTATGTACAATAAATGTTATTTTACAAACACAACACCCCCTCCCCATCCACTATCCCATGCACAACCAGCTCCCTATTTCTCATAAAACACACATCCTTAAAATGAACAAAAACACATAACCTCGATGTCAGAGTATATTTGCATCTTATGGACCATATAGGCTAATCAAGAAACTAATCGGTCGTTATTTAAACAAAGGATCTGGAATAGAATTACTTCCTTTAAAAATCATTATTCATCAATCTTTCAGTCAAATTGAATTTTAAAAAAAAGTGTTTTAAAGACAATATGTCATATTGACCAATTGGGATCATTTTTTAGTTGTAAAGGTGCAGTGTCTCTAATCCACTTGTTTCTAGTAGTGGGCTTTCGTTGACCAATTTGTCTAAACCCTGTGCTTATGGATCAAAATGCCTATTCATTGCCTATGTTTGAACCCCACTTGGGCAAATTCTGGTGTGAGAAAGTTCGTTGGTTCACTTACCGCAGATCAGTTATTTTCTCTGGACACTTTGGTTACCCCTACCATCCCAGAACTGAACCCATCCACCGCCATCAATATAAGTGAAAAAAATTCTTAATTGGGGTGTAAAACACTATTACTCAGTTGAATTCAACCTTGTTTCTAATACACTGTAAATTCAACAAAATTATGATAGTAAAGATCCCAGGTCAATATATATGAAGACTATTATCACATTAGTTTGTACTTATAACAATTATAAACTTAATTAAGTCGTTATCATTAACACTTGTTGTAAAATCATGACAAAAAAATATGTACAACGCCTTGTCTTGTGGCAATAAAAACACCCGCCCATTTTTGTAACAGTCACTGAATTTATAAACCTGCTGACCTGACACGATAAAATAATGTCCCGTCAAAATGACGAGGATTATGTCAAATGATGTTTTGTCACACTATTCTATATAACCTTTAACACCTAGCTACTGTGCTCTGTCATCTTATCTCTAAAAAGTAAACAAAATTCCAACAACAACAACTAAACCAAACTCATTCAGAATTTACTTACTAAGCTATTCATGTTAGATCTGAGCTTTGAAGTGTAATTTGTTTATTTTTATTGGCGTATACTTGTACTTAACTGAATAGTTTTGGTCATTCAAACAAAGTTTTAAAATTTTTATTTTCAGTATTTACACAATTTCTGTCATTTTAATGTTTTCAAATGTAATTGAATAAAAAAAGGAAGTGCATCGAACAATGTCATTGCAATATAGGAAATAGAATTGACTAAATGCTTGTATTTGGCACATCGCTTTATCAATTACTTGTGTTGTTCAGTATAGTTAATGATGAATCTTGACTGACCATGTGTGTTAAATCAATTTACTGGTCAGTTTTGTGGTCAGTTTGTTTTGTAATTGATAGTATTTCTTGAAGTGATTTCTTCTCTATAGCCTAGTTTGTAAATATCGGCTGCTGTGTGTTTAGTTAGAGTAATGTTGCAATTAAAATCAATTTTTCATGTCGGGACAAATTTTCTTTTGAAGATTGTTTCACTGATAGTTTATAGATTGCTTTATCAATTTCGGGGGGTTTCTCTTTTTTTTTGAGAATCTGGAGTTATATTTTTTGTAAAAATTTTGAAAATTGTCTAGAAGTAGGTACATGGTAAAATTAAATAATTCTTGGTTAATTCAGTTCCAAGACTGGTATTTTGATTTTATTTCATTGAAGTTCTCTGCAATTTAAACTAAAATTCACAGACCTGTGTTTTTGGGTCGAGTGATTACCTGGGCCACTCTAGGTATGTCACGAAAAATTATCTCTAGCTTGATCATTGCCATAAACAAATTGCAATGTACACATTCTGTCATTGTTGTAAAGCACTTTTGAATGTACTTAACGATAAAATTTAAAAAAAAATTGCTTTATGACAATTCTACAAGAGTGCCTCTTGCTGGTGATGTCTTGATAAAAGTGGAATATTATTGACTGGGATTTTAGCAGACCTGCTCACTTTATGCTGGTGAAATCTTAATATAATTAAAATAATAATGACTGGAATGTTAACTGACTTGGTCTCTCTTTCATACCAGTGTGGCTATGATTAAGATTTTAAAGGTAACAACGATTAAGAGGGATAGAGTTGACTGATTTTGTACTTTAGTTGACTGACTATATTAGAATACTTTAAAACCAAAAATTGCAGTTTAATTCTGTGTAATATCTTAATGAATTAATCAATAGATAGTAATGATAATAAAGTGTTTGTTGAATTTTTTTCTCTTCTATCTTCATCAATACTTTTTATTTGCGGTAAATAAAAATAAAAATCGTACAGCATTGTTTAACGAGGTGTAATGTCAAAACACATCATTATTTCCTCTAAGTATTAATTGGTTTTTTTCTTCTGGTTTTTTTTAAATTTAACTATGATTAAGCTAAAAATAATCACTTTCATCAGTGAACTGTGAAATATTTAAAAGGAAGTAAGAAGGGCTACTTTTCATTGCTTGAAATTCGCTCAGGTGTGGTAACGGTGAACTGTGATGTAAATGTCGGGAAGTCATGTTTGTATACGATATTATGACAGTATTTCATTTTTATTACTTAGTTTTGAATTTGACTTAATATAAATCACATTAATTTGGATGTAGCAGTGTGTGAAAAAAAAACAATTTTAAAAATGATTTTTGTGTGCTGTTTATGTGCACGGACAGGTCCTGTGGGTCATCTGAAAAAACCAGGGCAGGTAGGGCAGATCATTCACAAATGGTTATTTTTTATTTTCACATAAGTAATAATAATATTGTAATTCAAATTTTTGTGTTAAAATTTAAAAAAAAAAGGATTTTTTCCCATATATATATATGCATGGACAGGTGTAGTCCAGGTCCAGCAGGTTGGAAGGAAACATGGCAGGTAGGGACCAGAGTTCATTTACAAATCATTTATAATAATTGATGCTGGCTCCTGTTATTTAAACAGATCATATCTGAGTAAATATTAGGGGACACTTCACACATAATGGATACAAATATTGACTCGCGTTTTAATATCGGATCAATAACTCCTAGTAAGACTCCTTTGTAATACATGTATGTGTGCTGCTGCGCTAAGCGCTAAGCGCACATGTTTTATTTATTAGAAAACATACTATAGGATTGCTTTTGTTAATGATATTCCCGTAAAAGTATACACAGATCATACATTCTACACTAAGCTCCAACCATATATGATTGGCAGAAGTCAATATTTTTTTTTCTTTCAAAAGAAATCTAAGGCAAAGCCTAACATATCTGTTACATGTATTTTTGCTCATGTAGATAATCAACCGCGTAAGAAAACAACTTTTGCTTCAGGCAATTTCAATTTGTGATCAGATATTTTTTTCCAAATTTTTTTTGTAAATTTAGTTTTATAAGTACAGTATTATACTTTTAAGATTTTTTCATTGTGGCCAACTAATGTTCATGACTTAAAATTGGAAAATTTTATAATAGTGACTTGTAATGGATTTAAACAGCTAGCTCAACCATATAATTACGTCTGATACCTGATTTCCTCATTAATTTTCGTCTACAGAAAAGGAGGGGAAAAAATGTAGATATTGATCGGAGTTTGTGGATGCTTAATGCTTGACAGTATTTTCCTATAGGAATAAGTAGTATATGATTTTTATGATTTTTGGACAGCAGCTTTATGAAACTGTTTGACAATAAACGTAAGTCATATTGCATAAAGTCAACGGGATATGTATTTCCTATTTCATTAAAATCATCAGGATTAGTTAAAAATAATTTTATATCAACCATTAAGTATCCAGGGAAATTGTTTTAACAGTGTTAATGATGACAAATACACATATATGTATATGTCGAGATTGAATACAACTTAAAACTAATGATTTTTATATGAGTGTGTGTTACGTTGACTTTTAATCGAAAAAAAGAAATTTTCTTCAGAAATCCAAAGTTAAAACAGGTATTTTTTTAAAATTATCTTACAAAATCGTACATGTTATACTGAATTAGATACACAAACATGAATACAAAGAATGTACATGCACATACACACACACACACACACACACACACTCTCTCTCTCTCTCTCTCTCTCTCTCTCACACACACACACATACACTCACACATTGCACATTTATATACTTAGATACACAAACATGAGTATACAATGTACATACATATAAACACAAACACACATATGCAACCACACATATTACTGGTTAATAATATATTTTAAAAACTACATTTTCATATCAATTGTACAGGTTTAAACTACGCCAGTAATATTTAACTGTTCATTCCTACTAACAAACCTCCTGTATCAGATATCATAATAAGTACTGAGAGATTGTATCATAATTCATAAATGCTGAGATTTGATATTGTTTAATTAAAATACGAGGTGGTCAACCTTTCAAAAGAAAATTTATTATTTTGTATATTATATTGCATGTTTATTTCTCAAAATGACAAAACCATACAAAGGGTGCTTAAATAAGCACACAAGTTCAATGACATTTTTGTTAAATAGATTTTTCAATATTCTATTTCAATGCAATTTTTTTTGTTATTCAAAGTTTTTAATGTTTAAGGAAATATATTTCATTCATAATTTAGAGCCTTATAAATCAATATTTTGATATTGGGGGTATGAAATTTCTGAAAACAAATGCAATTAATAATTATTTGAATATATGACTGAAATATCTAAATGCTCTCTCTCTCTCTCTCTCTAGCATGTGCATACAGTGCATAATCTGCTTTTAGGGCTTTTATGAAGTCTCTCTCCTCTCTCTCTTTCTTCTCTCTCTCTCTCTCTCTCTCTCTCTCTCTCTCTCTCTCTCTCTCTCTCTCTCTCTCTCTCTCTCTCTCTCTCTCTCTCTCTCTCTCTCTCTCTCTCTCTCTCTCTCTCTCTTAGTGTATGTGTGAGTTCAAGTTGAAATTGTGTTTCTCTTTTTGTGTGATTTCTCAGGATATATAATTTAATAATCAGATTGATTTAATATATCAAATCTATATGCTTCTATATTCAATATTCTCCGACAATATGAAAAAAAATCCTTCACTGGTCAATATGTAATATGTAGAAGTTAAAAGGTTTTTTAAATTGTTGTGTATCAACTTACTCGGAGATATTGGAGATACCGGAGATCATAATACAGAGAATATTTAGATACATAAATCAGATATACACTGAATCAATACATATCGAGAGAAATATCGCTTACAGAAACACCTCAAGATCGTAGCTAAACATTTATACTATATTTTGATGCAGTATAATTTACTATTTGTCAATATTGTTTTTATTTTTTATAGCTAAACATTTATGTACTGAATTTCAATAAAGTTATTTCCCGTAAAAAGAGAATATCACTCAAACTAAACACGGTATGAGGATAAACATTTATATTTGTAGTAATTTTTTTATATGTCAATATTGTTTTTATTTTGAACATATATAAAAATATATAAAAAGATTGCGATTTTTGTGTTACATTTTTTTATACTGTAAACAAGTGATCAGTCCACAATTGCTCGATGGGCCATTGTGAAAATCTGCAATTGATTTTATAGTACTGTCATGTGCTGATTTTGAATTTCTATTAAAATAATGCATTCAAAATCAGCACATGACAACTAGTTGTCATGTGCTGATTTTGAATGCATTATTTTAATAGAAATTCAAAATCAGCACATGACAGTACTAATATATACAGCAACAAAATTATTTTTTAACTCTTAAAGTGGCCTTGTAATAAACATATGCATATATATGTATATTGGTATATAAGTGATAGTTTAAAAATGGAGAAGTTGTCTTGTTGCCAAGATAGTTGCCATGGCAACAACAGACAACAGTATACATCTCACATCACCATGCACAACTTTGATGTATCACAATCAACAATTTTCTTGCAAGTCAGATAAAATGATTTGAAACTTGAAATTTGTAAATTTTGTGATAATTTATGGTTGACAATAAATCATTGTCTTTGCAGCAACAATATTCAACAGTTAGATAACAGTTGCCTTGGCAACAGGTGACAACTCCTGTCAGATTATGTGACATTATATCAGAAAAAATGCCTGTTTTAACATGTTAGATGACTTATTTTAAACAACTGTGAATTCTACAGTGATTAATTTATCCAATCAAACAATGATCAAAGCGATTGTTTATTGCGGAAACATGATGTGAATTGTGTGGAAATTAATTAAAACAAAACGTCATTGATTACATCATCCTGAACGATCATGTTAGTTTTTATTAAAGTATCAGTCTTTATTCACTACTGTCCCTGCATGTTTAATTTTCTTTTCTTTGTTCTTTTTTTTTGCAAAATTGATTGATTTATGAAATAATTCAAACTGTCTTTGTGCATTCTTGCAGATTAATTAATGAAATTTAATGATTTTGAGGGGAAGATATCACTGTTATTCAGAAAATTTCAAATACATGTATCATGAATGCCAATATATAAAATATCGTAATTAAGAAAAATTATTAATATCCGGAATACCTATATATAAAATATCGGAATTTTTTGTTTATCATAATCGTAAACAAAATCCATAATTTTATGTTGTAATAGGTTACATATCTAAACTTGCGCAAAATGTTTATATTGATAAATATAAACATATATTATGTAGTATATACATAAAAATTATATATAGGTATTTCCTTCCCATCATACATCAGCTGCTGTATATCAGAACAGGAAGTAGTTTATAATTGTAACCAGATAGACTATTAAAGTTAATGTTTTTTGTTGATTTTTATGCGCAATAAATAACTTTTTGAGTAATCTAACAATGTGAGCGTTATTGACAGTGTTGTACGTTCTTATCGCTTTATCATAACTTTTTACGATTTTTACGATTTTACATAATATTTTGGATCACTTTTTCTATTGCTCGATCTTGATTATATTTAACTTTCAAACATATACTGGTACATTTATATGTATCTTAAATGTGATTTGGTTGTGTTGTTATATCAATATTTTTGCGTTTTAATGATTTTAAATAATATATGCCAATCAAGACATAGAAAAAAAGTGTAGATTTATTTTAGATTTCTTTGTCTTCTTTACTTGATTTTTTTCATAGATTCTTTTATACATATACATGAACATTGATATTTATAGCAACTACCGATATATGAAAAACAGTTTCAACTCGAGCAGAAACTTGGAAGGCATATTGACTTTTCTTATGTAACAGATTTTCACACAAGAATGAAAAACTCTTATTGCTGCAAATGTATTTTTATCTTAAATGTCTGTGTGCATTCATGCATATGTTGAGTTATTGAAGATCTACCACTGAAACAGTGTTTTCAGTCTTTGTGTATGTACATATGTGCATGTTGTTAAGCCATGTGCAATGTACTTGTGTGCATATGGTTATGTGCAGTGTACCTATATACATGTGGTCAAGTCATGTGCAGTGTACATATGTACATGTGGTTAAGTCTTATTCAGTGTTCATATGTGCATGTGGTTAGGTCATGTGCAGTGTACTTTTTATAATGATGGTTCTTTGTGACTTTGGTGTACTTTTAATACAAAAGACAAAAAAGCTTGATTTTAAGGTCTTTCTGATGAATTTATTTAGCTGTTAAACAGATCCTCACTTGGTCCCAATACATGTACATTTTTATCATGAAATCTCTTCTTTGCTTATTTGGTTTGAAAATTGTTTCATATGGTTGGTTTTTTGTGTTCCTGATTGCAGTAGTTACTGCTCATTAGAGGATTATCATGCCTTGTAATAAAAACCATTCAACACTGATGTGTAAATATAAGGACTTTATAGTACACCATACAGGTGATGTATAAAAGAAAAGAAAATGAATTTCCCTCCACGACAATCTTTTGATTTCCTTGATATTCAGTTAATATCATAACATGTGTCTAATGCTTTATTTATTAAATAATATATATATATTGTAAGCCCATGATTAGAGTTGAATTACCTCCCCATGTCATTAATTATCAGGTCACTTGTATAAGATGATTAAATAACAGCTGGTTTTATATGGGTTAATTATTTTGTATAAATCTAATTCCTTTGTAATTAGCATAAATCATGTTAAATTACTTATGGGATATCCTGTTTATAATCAAAGATGGCGACTGATAATTGTAGCCTGTACCTGGCAGTAGTATAGCATGCATATGTGTGTATAGTTTACTGAAGATCATATACTGTCTAGGAGATTTGGCATAAGATTCTAATTTTTATAACATTATCGTTTCGGCAAACTTTCGGCAAACTTTAAATTGAATTTATTCCATTAAGTGTAGAAGTTATTGATATTTAACTTATATCAAGATGTAACCAGGTATTTGTGAAGTTGTAGAAACTCTGACCTTTGTTTTGCAATTTATGTAAATTTATCATCCACACAGTCATCCCTCAAGTCTTAAATCATGCACTCATTAAACTGGGCTCGTTAAAGGTAAATGGTATGTTGGACCCAAAGAATTATTCTGGTACTTGTTTATATTTAAATTTTAAATGCTCTGAGGAATGACTTGACTTGAAAAAAAACAGCACTTTTGGCACTGTACTGGCATAGTAGATGAACCAGGTATATTTAGTATATCCTCAGCATATGTGGATCACATCACCTTATACCAGGTTTTGAGTCCCACACTCAGCATATGTGGATCACATCACCTTATACCAGGTTTTGAGTCCCACACTCAGCATACGTGGATCACATCACCTTATACCAGGTTTTGAGTCCCACACTCAGCCATATGTGGATCACATCACCTTATACCAGGTTTTGAGTCCCACACTCAGCATATGTGGATCACATCACCTTATACCAGGTTTTGAGTCCCACACTCAGCATACGTGGATCACATCACCTTATACTAGGTTTTGAGTCCCACACTCAGCATACGTGGATCGCATCACCTTATATCAGGTTTTGAGTCCCACACTCAGCATATGTGGATCGCATCACCTTATACCAGATTTTGAGTCCCACACTCAGCATATGTGGATCGCATCACCTTATACCAGGTTTTGTCCCACACTCAGCATATGTGGATCGCATCACCTTATACCAGGTTTTGAGTCCCACACTCAGCATATATGGATCACATTACCTTATACCAGGTTTTGAGTCCCACACTCAGCATATGTGGATCGCATCACCTTATACCAGGTTTTGTCCCACACTCAGCATATGTGGATCGCATCACCTTATACCAGGTTTTGAGTCCCACACTCAGCATATGTGGATCGCATCACCTTATACCAGGTTTTGAGTCCCACACTCAGCATATGTGGATCACATCACCTTTTACCAGGTTTTGAGTCCCACACTCAGACAGGTCCTTGTGTGAGAGAGTTAGTCAGTTTGCTTGTCAAAAATAAGTTGTTTTAAATGTTTAGACATTCAAAGTTCTTTTTCACTGTACTACAGTAATCTTGATAGAAGTATCTTGATGGGTATAGATAACATTGCTTTAGTCTACTCTTAAACAGTATCTGACCAGTGTCCATAATCTAGACATCCTTCAGACAGTTATAAGAACACATTTAAAAGTTAGGGTATATATGTGATTATCACTTAAACCGCCTTCAGTACTATCTGCACATGTTTCAGAAACTGTACTTAAGAGTCAAGTAGAGTAGTAGATTATATTGCTTTTAAGACTAAGTTTGGCACTGACCATTATCTCGACATCCTTCAGACACCCAAAGTATATGTACTAAAAAGTCAAGTAGAATAGTGAATTATCACTTGACCATTTCATGCCAAATATACATCAAACATAGTACTTCCTGTTAGCGAAGTTTGACACATGTCAAGAAAAATGGGGCTAAACTAAGGAGTTAAGGGGGTTATAGGGACATTATGACCATTTGGGGTTTTAAATGCAGAATTGTGAAACTATAGCATTAAAAAGAACTCAAAATAGAAAATGTGTAAATTATGTTCCTTCATTATCAGATACATGTTATATAAGATACATTCAATAGAAGATATATTCAATAAAAGATGCATTTAAAATGTAAGGTATATTCAATATACATGTATATATATTGTATATTTAATAAAAGATACATTCAATATATAAGATACATTCAATACATAAGGTTCATTCAGTAAAAGATACATTCAATATATAAGGTACATTCAATATATAAGACTCGTTCAATATATAAGATACATTCAATATGTAAGGTACTTTTAATATATAATGTACATTCAATAAAAGATACATTCAATATAAAAGATACAGTCAATACTTTGTAACTTTTTATGCTGGTGTTTATAATTAGGAAGTTTAGTAACTAACTATAGTCAGTTAAAATAAGCAATTCAATAAAAAATTTTACTTTGTGTAATTTATAACTTTTTGTTTGTGTGTTTAGTATACACTTATGTTCTCAAATAAACAATCATGTTATCAGATAGAGAGAATGTACAGCTGAGTTTCCTACAGCTCTCAAGATCCTCTCTCCTTCGGATAGAGAGAATGTACAGCAGTTACATACAGCTCCTAAGATCCTCTCTCCTTCAGGATGAATCACTGATTTACTAGATGTTATGCGTTTTCTAGCAGAACATATAGATTTTTGCGTTTCTAAGTTTCTGTTCCATTTTTTTCCTTTACTTATTTTTTTGCACCTACAAACATAGGGTTTATGATAAGTATCTATTTCTTTTACATGTTTCGCTTTTATCATGATTGTATCAGGAGAAAGGCTTTGTCGTTAACAGCTCTACAAGTAAAGATATGAATACCTATAACTCCATCGTTCCATATGAATTGTAAAGAACGAAAATGCATTAAACTTAACACTCCTCGCATGCTGTATCAAGTACGATGTGTGTTGAATCAAAGTAATCTTTTGATTCTGTGCCTAAAATCAGTGCATATCTTAAATCTCAGGTAATTTGAAGAATTTATCCTATTTCTGCATTTTTCCATTCTTTGGTTAGTTGTTTTGTTAAAACTTTCTCTGACTGACCGGCCGCCCAGCAGATGCGAGAGATGTGTATCAGGATAAGATAAGACACTAAGATGACTGATATACTGATATACCTCTGGTAATTGTAACTGTTATTAACCTGTGCAGTAAGCTACCTGCCTGAACCTCGTTAAGGTAAAACTAATTAAAAACAGGTAGATATTTAAGATATTTATTTTATTTATTTTTAAACGTAAATTTTTCATCTCTTGTGATAAAGCTGTTATCTTGTAGTTTTACAAATTGTTTAAATAAGAAATTTAATTGATTACATAATAAGCAATAAATAGATATGGGGGGGGAAGAGAAGATGGGGAAACTGTATTTGTAAAACTGCTGTTTTGTTGTGTCCATTTAAAATAAAAATGTTACTGTTTAAAAATATAAAGACTGATGAAATTATGAACACTGATTATGGTATTTCTTAAGAGCAAATGTAACAATGAACTGAGAAGGTCATAAAGAGGAAGATGATATGATGATATTTTGTTTCAGTATTTTTATGCTTAAGATATACAAAACAATACTAACAATCCTATATTCTGTTTCATTTTTCAATTATTTTGGTCCAATTGATAAGTTTTTAAAATCTGTTGCCATGGCAACTAAAATAACATCCCTAATTGGTTGTTTTTTATATTAATGAACCTCTGGTTTTAAGCCTTTCAAATTGATTGTTATGGATTTATTTTTGGGCTCTTTTTAATCTTAAAAATGGAGAGATAATGGAGAGATGTAACACAACAGTTTAATTCTTATCACATAACGGTCCAACAACTTCGGCTTCAATTCATAATGTCATGAATATTACATGTTTCATTACCTGATGTAACAATGGGACGCAAATAGCATCCGTTACACATGGACCTTATCTCATGCTTTTAATGTAATAATCATCAGTTTGATGATAGGAAAATGCAATCAAAAGAAATGTATTCTCTCACTCTTCAATGATTTAATAATCAGGTGTGTTACAGTGACAAACACCTGTGATTTTCAAACACGAAAATTAATGTAAAAATTTGAATATTTTGTTATATTTATGATCATCTACTAAAAAGACGACTTCATCAATGATGTGATTTTAAAATGCGAACACTGGAGTAAAAATTTAATTATTTTGTCGTCATGACCGATTTTATGATCAAAAGCAAACAAAAGATGTCAATATAAACGATGGAGTAAAAATTTACTATTTTGTTGTATTTTAGTATGGATTCTTACAGGTGATGACTTTTTCATGAACAAAGGGACAAATGTTCACTACTTTGTCATTTTTCTTTATTTTCAACACAATTATATACAAAATGTAAAATATCATGGAGAGATTTTACTCTTGTGTGCATTTCATGATCAACAATTGTTAGAGGGATCTTCAATTTTTTTTTTTTTTATTTTTTTTTTTTTTTTTTTTTTTAATGGATTAATATAAATGTATTGCTAGTGGTTTTGATCTATTTAATGAATTGAAAAACTCTCATTTGACAGAAAGATTTACCAACTACCAGCATATTATTTTATTTGCATGTTATAATTATATATGTATATTATATATAAATGTGTAGGTATAGATGTATTTTTGTAGTTAAGGTTTATTCTGTTGTAGCCATTGGACATGAAAAATTAATGCTAAGTGATTTTCTCTGGAGCAATTACACCAAATTTTATCTTACATTAAATAACGGTTGTATGTAAGTTTTTATTGATCTGGAAATCTCTTCTCGTGTTTTTCAGGTAAATGGTACGGACTTGTCACAATCATCACATGAAGAAGCCGTTGAAGCTTTCAGAACTGCCAAAGAACCCATTGTGGTTGAAGTTTTACGCAGAGTGAATAAAACTAAAATGAAAAATCGTTCTCCTACAATGGTTTCCATAGGAACACAAACCGAGGAGGATATTTATGGATATAATCGACCTCCGACCCCTCCACCAGCAATCTATCCTTTTCATTCTAGTGGGTAAGTGTGAATTTTAAAAATCTGCTTAATTGTTTGTAAATATTGGAAGAGATAATCCATATTTCTATTAGAAGAAGGATGGGATCTGTATGCAAAATCTTGATTACTTGATCCAATTGTGGTGAATTGCAATATTTTTTTCATCTTGATTTAGTTGAGGGCCGATTCTAAGTGATGACCTTATTCCTTGACTATCTGTACTCAGGTCAAGCACCCTGGATATTTGGTCCAATCACTAAATAGTATATATTTATGTTCTTTTGAGAAAGGATCATCTTCATAGTCTCCAGTTTGAGAGTTGAGTGGAGTCATTGTTTTATGTCCTATGAAGAAAACCAGAGTGCCTTAAAAACCTACCCTCTATAACAGGGTTCGCACAGTCCTGGAAAAGTCCTTGAATTCGTGATTGTCCTGGAAAAGTCCTTTAAAACGAAATGTCCTTAAGAAGTCCTGGAAAAGTCCTTGAATTTGGTTAGCCTAAAACCTGTACGAACCCTGTATAAGTAAATTATAAACTTTCTCGGACTAGTCAAAATTAGATTTTAACATTAGCGGTGGGTGGTTCTGTGATCTAAGCCTGTACTTCTACCACTAGGTCACCAAGGCCCTAGCTCAAATGTATGTTGTGCCTGGACTAACTGGTTTGTTGTACTTCATTCTTGTATGTGTAGTTAACTTGAGTCAGTAGATGGACATTAAACCCCATTTTATCAAAATTTAAATCAGATCTCTTCCTGCTTAGTATGTTAGGTTTATTTACATAATCTCAGAATAAACAAGTGGTCATTTTGATTCATGGTTGATAATGTCCAGGGAATCTTGTAACTCAACTTAAGTACTACAAATAAATAAATATTGTAAAAATAATTTACATTTTCCAGTCGTTAAACCCCAGCAGGAAGTCTTTTTGTGATAAGTAACCATGATTGTTTTGTACTAGTGAAAGTTTGTAAACACACACCTTTAAGATGGCTGATTTTGGACATGGTCACTGGAGTAATGATGATTAGTATGTACTTGTGATAGTTAGTAAACACACACCTTCAGGATAACTCAAACAGGACATGGTCACTTGGTTTCCTGTTCAGAGTGGATAAATGGATGTCTGTACATCTGTCTGACTTACTGGAGGTTAATTAACAGGAAATTTTGTACTTTAAAAGTTTATAAACACCTAATATTGGACACAGTCACCTGCCTTCATTTACAGGTTTCATGTCCAGTCACTCACCTGCATAACTGTCCAGCCTTACTCACCTGGATCACTGTCCAGCTGACTGGCCGGTAGTTAATTAATCCATACAATCTCTCCCCTAGTTCTACTTAACCAATTATTTAGTTTAATGGGAAGATGATTGAGTAGATAAAGTACATTTTGATGGACTTATCAGATAGGGATTTAATCCCTGTGAGGGGGGCACTGACCTCAGGGACTCCACAGAGAAAGAATTTAATTCAGCCACTTAACAGATTTAGATATGATTACTGGGGATTTGAGTAAAGTAGGATTAAAAGTTTATTACGATTAAACCTGCTTTAAAAACCACCTTTGTATTAACACCAAATGCTAATAAAACTTTTGAAAATCCTTCTTCTTTCCTATTTTTAAAATTCTTTTCATAGTGCTTTTTGGTCTGTTTATAATTTTGGCAGATTAACTTAGTAAGAGTCATTTTTCTTAATTTTTTCTTTGCCTGTGGTCTTAATAGACAGGTTTGCCTGTGGTCTTAATAGACAGGTTTCACCGGATAGAAAACATCTGTATAAAAAAACTCTTATTTTAAGGAAATCACTATAGTTTTAATTGTGGCTAGTGATATAATTCAAAGATGAGATTTCCTTCCAATATTCTCTACCTCTTTCTTGAAAAAAATAATATTTGGTGAGCTGATGTCTTTTTCGGGAAAGATAGATCCAATCTTGTAAGAACTAAAATATTTTAATAAAAAATACTATACTACTGTATAATATACCTTTATAAAAGATCAGATTTTCTATGAGTAACCAATTGTTTTTCTATTTTTGTCATTTGTAATATCTTTGTTTATTGTGGTTATCAAATGATTAAGTATTAGTATGATCTAAAACTCTTATGATATGGGCTAATTGTTTTTTTTTTTTCTCTCAGACGATTTATTTTAAAATATAAAAAATCTGATTTGTCATAGGTACTTAGGTTAAAGATGTTATTTTGTTACTTCATATATATTTATAAAGATATAATTCCATCTGATCTGGGTCTAAACAAAGCTTTAGTTGGTCTTTGATTTACCCCTTATCAGGAATTAGGGATGATATCACTTTTCTTGTAAATAAATTTCATACATCAGGTATTTAGTATACCTTGTCTAAGTAAATTTTCATTTATAGTATACTATGTCTCTGGTTTGTCTATGGTAATGAAACTCAATTTTCATCTCGGGGATTTATCTTGAGATTTTAAATCTCATTGTCTCAATATAGAGCTTATATCTATTGCCAAGTATACATATTACTTTCTGAAATATGAATATATATATACATAAAACATCACAGAACTATCTTTCAAAACATTCTGATGACCCATATCCTGAGGTATTGGGTTTACCAATTAGAAATCTGGTTATGTTCAAGATATTGTAATTTTTTAAATATTTTTTTATTTTGAAATCTGACCTCAATCAATTGGGATTTCACATAACAAATTAAACAAATTACAGTTTATATCCAGAAATGACTAATGTACATTGAAATATGGTAGGTCTTTAGTGAATTCATGAAAATAAAAAAAATGCTGCTTAACCAAGAAAAGTATTTATGATAAATGCTTTGAAATCGGTTAGACTTCTATAGTCAGTGGGTTCAATTTATTCAGGGTAACATTTAGAAAGGTCACTGTTAGCTACATGAAAATATCAGAATTTTTTAAAACACAACAGACCCCATCTTTCAAAACATTCTGATAACCAAGAAGAACAGACAGCACTCTTCAGTGTATGAAGGTAATATAATTAGAGGTTTTCTAACAGGAAAACATTATATCAAGCTTCTAAATCTGTTTAATGTCTGACTAGGTTTTTTCACTGTCAGATTCTGTACAGAGTTAAAACCTATCTTATATTGACTTTCCAGCTGTTCCAACTCGAGATACTCTTCAGTTTAACTGCTATCTGTCTCAAAAGTAACTTGCTCAGTCAATGGATGAGGAAAACAAGAACTTGCTACTCTCAACATTTTTGATTGATTTCTCACCATTTCTTTTAATCAGGTGCCTTTTGGTGTACATATGATAAAACTGATTTGTTCCTGATGGAATACAGATACACTTGATAGTGACCTCTGGTATAACATTCAGTGACTGCAACCAATTTTATTACATTCAGTGACCATTACTTCATTATAACATTTAGTGACCATTACTTAATCACAACATTCAGTGACCTTTACTTTATTTTAACAGTCACTGACCATTATGAATAGATTTTCAACTATTGTGGACAATAAAGATACACTTTGACACTTTCTGTTTCATGTTTTACAATGTGTTTTATGTGTTAAGCAATAATCATGATTCATTCTTCCCTGAGTACTAAGACATGAATCTGAAAGTTTGTCTGATTTTTAGGGGCACTCTGGTTTCCTCTTTTAAGATGTTCTGAGTTATTCTTTTTTTTCTGTGTGAACTTGAGGTGAAGGCACTAAGTATTTGTCAAAATAAAACCATATAATAACCATTGGTTATGTTGGTTACAAAATCATTCTTAACAGTTTTAGATTTGGTTAGAGAGAGAGAGACAGAAGGAGAGATATTAGTACAGATAATGACTAGTGTATCTTTCTAACATCATACCGTTTTCTTTGCAGTGGATTTATGTAAAGTTTACACAAGAGAGGGGTTACCGCGTAGTAAAGATAGATACAACTCTCATATTATCTCTCACCATATGGTACATCACAACAATCTATTTATATTTGTCTGTAGCTAAAGTTTTCTTGGTTTTGATCAGATCACTTATTCCCTTGCTATTTTACAGCAACCATGGCCAATTATAAATAACAGTTAATTCACGGCTGTATCAATCTCATAGCAAATGCAATGATGCACATACATATTTTTCCACAAAATATACAACGAGTAGTATATTGGAATTTGTGGAAACCAGACCCTGAAAAAAAAAGAAAATAATCAAAATTTATCTGTGAATAAAGTGAAACACTGTCTAAATCGAATCATGGATAAAATGGACAGGAAGTAGACTGGGAACCTGTCTGCAAGGAACCTTGAGCAACCAGGAAACCAGCTAGATTCAAATCAGACTCAGGCAGATCCTATATTAAGAGGCTGTGTCAGCTTGCTTCTTCATGAAGGTGGGCATTCCAGTTTCTTCCACCATCCAAAAAAAAAGAAAGAAAGAAAGAAAAAAGGCCAACTTGATAAAAGTAAAGAATCTTTAACTGTAACTCCTCTGTACTTTACTCATCACAAGTTCAGATAAAAGTTATATCAGTTTTTGTCTGCTGTAAATTCCCCACATTCACATCCCAGGATCTATGGCTTGTATATAAATGACAATAGGTAATCCTCAAGTTTCTTGACAATGGTCTGTCCTCTTTTTCTTTTTACCAAGTCAAGCTCTGATATTTTTTTTTATCTTCTCTTTAACACTAGAGGGGGAATGGCATCCCTTATTTTCCTATAGGTAATAAAAGTCCATGGAAACATAAGATGTAATATCAGGTGTTACATCTACTAGTTATCTGTTATAGTTTGTGGTCTTTGTTTTTCTTTGACATGCCTCTTTATTTTGTATAGACTTGTTTCTTACTTCTTCTAAACAGATAAGATTCTTTTCTAAGGCCAAGAAAATAATTTTTGTGATTACAGTGGCCCTACAATTACCCAATTTATTTGTGTGTTGTCCCCAAAACTTTTTAATGGCTGTTTTAACCCAACAATGTTGAGTGTTAAAGTAAAAAATCCAGTTTAAAATAATTTGTGTAGTGTAAAAATAATTGGAAATTTAAATACCCCCTTAATGCAAAGTTATTGTTATGAATAAGCACCTGCATCATAAATGCTACTTATCTGCCATGTGAGTGGAGTGAGGTGGAATATTGGTGTTTTACCCCCAGTCAAAAGTCTTTCACTTATATAGAATCAGTGAGTTTTGGGATGGTGTAGAAAACTGGAGTGCCTGCAAAACAACCACTGAACTCTGTCAAACAAACTAACAAAGTTTCTCTTATTTGGATCAGCTGTGACTTGATTGTAAACAGGCACTTTAATGGCCACCAACGCCTCTTATTTTACAATGGAATGTATTAAGAAACTAAAAAAAATATTTGGCCTTATTTTGTGAAATTTGACTACATTATGGACTGGTATGGTTTACAGTTGTCAGCTCAGGTGAATAATTAGTAGATTATTAGTTGTATAATACTGATGATTTTGGGCTTCAGGTGAAATGGATCATTATTTCTATTTTATAATATAAGTAATTTAAGAGTTTCGTCAAAATCCTTGACAAAAGGTTGACAATAACCTGTCGGAAATGAATTTATTTGAGAAAAAAATTAGATAATGAAAAAAATGCTTGGTTTAGAGGTACATCATTGACCTTAATGAAAGGTTGCCATTTACCTGTCAGAAAATGAATTAATCTGAAAGAAAAGGGGAAAAAACAAAACAATATGAGGTTGGTTATGTAGCTGGGATTTGTTTACATTCATGATTCTTCATTCTCAAGGATAGGTAAGAAATAAAATATGTGGCATGACATAGGGATTTTTTTAGCAGCTTAAAATTTCATTCAGCAAAGTATATTTAAAGGTTAAAATTTTATTCAGAAAAATTATGAATGATGAATTTTTGAGACAATAACACTTTATAAGATGAATGACGATGTAAACTTTGTTAATAAAATAGTTAAAAATTATGACACATCATTGTCAAAAGGGGGGTAATTTTTCTTATCAAAAAACAGGAGGTCCTGAAATAAATCTTGTGTCGAGGCATGCTGTTTTTTGATAATGCACATGATATATTAGACTGTTTTAATAATGAAAAAATATATATACATGTAAATGAATACTTGTCTATTTATATTGTTACTGTAATAAATTTTAATTTCTTTGATTAATTTTGCTTTATCAGACATTTTTAGACAAATCTGAATTGAAAATCATGATCTGTAAAAGGCTTGATTTATATGAAAATAGAAAGGTTTAAGTTGAGTGGGGTGGTGTAATGGTATTTTATACCCCAGTCAAAAATTCTTTCATTATATCCGCTTGCCGAAGGTCGGTGGTTTACTCCAGGTACTCCGGTTTCCTCCACAATCCTAGAACTGACCGCCTTGAAATAAGTGAAAAAATCTTGACCTGGGCGTAAAACACCATTACTCCACTCCACTCTACTCTTTCATTATATCAAGTCAGTCAGTTTTGGAATAGAGAAAACCGTGTACCTGCAAAAAACCACTGATCCTCCATAAGTGAACTCAGAAACTCATTTACACTAGGATCTGCTCAAGCAGAATTTGAACTTTGCAGTAAAAGCTGTAATCTGTAAGTGCTTGCTTTAAACAAGTCGGCTTTTTGGGCCCAGGCCCAGTGATGATAAAGTTATTTTGCTCACCTGCATAATGTTAAGTTATATTTTTACCATACCTTGAGTATGAATGTAGGCACCTGTCCCCTAAAGACTTAAAAGCTTGTTGGCAGCTATAAGTACAGATGTTAGCTTGTGTCTTATCCTTGCCACTCCTGCAACCAGGATCACCCAAAGTTGGAATTTGATTGGTTAAAGTGTTTTCATGAACAAAATATGCTGGTAAGCTATGTAATTCTTTTGAAATGTCTTGTTATTTAGTTTTTTTTAGATTTGCAGATGAGCTACACTCATAAGTCAGGTCTGGTTTTATGGAGTGCAGGGTATGATTGACATGAGAGAAATCAAACAATAACCAACTCTTCTGATATAAACCAATGACCTTTCTGCTGTGGAATAAAAAAACAAACCTTTTTTTTTCTTCAAAAAGGCAAATAAGTGAAATAGTTGTAAGAGGTTGATGAACTGCTAAAAACAAACTACAACATTTTAATTGCTTTCTGTTGAATTTGTTTGATCAGTATTATTTAAATATAATAAAAAGTCTCAGAAGAATACAGTTACACCACTGTTATGAAAATTGATTAAGTTTACCAGGAATTGGATTACAATGACAATTGACTTTAAAATATTTGACACAAATTTTACATCATTTTCGTATCCCTGAACGATCATCTGATTGATCATGTATTGCCTTGAATTAGCTAAATTGGAATTTAAAACCTGTCATTAAAGGGAATCGAAATGCAGTCTCCAGCAATTGTGTTCCATGTTATTCTTAAAGATGATTCTCTTGGTAGCATGGCGTTGAAGTATTTCAAATCAATTAAATGTTTCATGGACTATAATTAAGCCCACTGCAAAAAAGATAGAACATTTCCTGTTGATGCATATGAACCAATTATTTTTTTTACCCATGATGCATTAGATCCAGGCTATATATTTACCCATGATACATTAGAGAAAGATAATATTGTGGTTATTTGTAATAGGAACCATTTTCAGAGGTGGAATCTTTTCATACCTGAAACTGTCTATATTTATTTGGGGGCATTTACACCAGTTTTTTCCTCTGTAGCGGGATTTTCTCACTAATTGCTCCCAGTGGTAGAAATGAGAAGATAACAAGAGTGACTAACTTTCCTTGTAGGATATAAGCATGTATGGTGTAATTTCTATCTCTTCTTACTGTTGCAGCATCTGTTGCCATGGTGATACTTAAAGATGATGCTGCGGTTATTAATGTGTTTGTAAAGAAAAACACATAATTAAGATTGCAAAAGATGGGAGGGAGTCTTATTTCTAATTTAAAAAAAAACTGATGTAAAACTGCAAAAAATCAAAAGGTCAAAAATTGGTCAAATGGCAGGATTAATGGGTTTTTTCAGTGGAGGAAAAAGAAATTAAGATTAAAAAATATGTATCTGGTTTGAACATGTACATTATTGATACATTTGATTAATGGTTTATGTTATTCTAGACTTGGGAGGGGGGATTGATTCAGGAAGCATCACTGTAACATTTAAAGACTAATCATCCTTCATGTAAGGGCAGTGGCTTCATTAAAAATATGTTCTGTTTATCAGAAGAAGTTTTATCTTTTTGGACCATCCTTGCTCAGTTATAAAAATGATAAAATATATATCAAATATGATACAGAATAGATTAAGACTTAAAACAAGGATAATTTGCAGATATTAGCAATAAGCATGTAGGTTCATCTCAATCATGTGTGTCTGTAAGTTCAATCCTTGTGAGGTTTGAGATCTAACTATGGTTACCAAGTGGTGCTTGAAATATTAAGGGTTCAAACCATGGTTACCCAATGGTGTTTTCAATGATATGAGGTTAAATATTGGGGGTTCACATCTCCCGCAAGGTTATGGGATCAAATCTAGTTCAGTCAGTTGTATTGTCACTGATACTTAATTATAGTTTGATAGAAATTATTTTAAGGAAGAGAATTTATTTTCATTGGAACTGTTACCTTAGAGATATGCTTTTTACAAAAAAAAAATAAAAATAAAAATTGTGCTGCATGTAAAAACATATATATGATTAATCACATATAAAAAAATCATTGATTTCAAATATTTTGTAAAATGTATGTAGACCAATTACTTTTTTTAAAGAATGTGACCTTATCTGACATTCAAAAATTTGCATGTAACGTACTTGAAAAATATTTTTTTTATCTTTATTGTCCAAATTCCGATGGGGGTATGTTCAATATTTAAACCCCCATTTATGTTGTAATATCATTATGGGCAGAGATATCTTACAAAAACATTTAGGTAAAGAGATATCAGACAGTGCTACAAACAGAAAATATTTGAATTTGATCTTTATTCATGTGTTGTAAATGTTTATCATTCAGAGAGCAAAGTTATGTTGTTTTGTACAGAAAAATGTCAAAAGTTATGAATAAAAAATGGTGAAAAAGGTAGGGTCAGGGTTTGATATGAATGCTTTAAAAAAAACTTTGTGTTTTGTACATGGAAATGTCAAAAGTTGTATATCGAAAATGGTGAAAAAAGGTAGGGTCAGAGTTTGATATGAATGCTTTAAAAAAAACTGTGTTTTGTACATGGAAAAGTCAAAAGTTGTGAAAAAATGGTGAAAAAGCTAGAGTTAGGGTTTTATATGACTGCTAAAGAATCATCATGTTTTGTACATGGAAATGTCAAACATTGTGCAGATTAAAAACAACAAAAAAAAAAATAAAGCTTAGTTTATGACTTGAAATGAATGCTTATGTGACATTTTTAAAGGAAAATGTCAAAAGTTATTAGGAAAAATGGTAAGGATTTGATAAGAATTGTTTTTGCACAGGAAAAGTCAATTGTTGAACATATAAATGGTAAAAAAAGACCTATTTGTATTAGTTGTTAACTTACAACACAAAAATGGGAATAAGCAATTCATGTAAATATTGTTTTTTATTTAAATAAAATTTTTTTATGATTTAAAATAAGTCTGTAGTGCATTATGGGTACTGTATGATATTTGAAATCATTATATACAGACTCCTTGAGTTGGGTCCTTTTTATGTACTATAAGTTGGGTTCTTTTAATGCCCTGTACATATTGACTAATAATAGTTTAGCATGTTAAGATGACATGCCTTATCCATAGATAAATGGTTTCTACTTTGTAATTATACCTGTCTAAAAAGGAGCATTAATATATCACAAAAGGCTCCCCCTCCCTCCCAATTATACCCCTCCCTTAACAGAGCATATTTTGTCATGTTAATGTATTTTTACCCTGATGTATTGCCCGACTTCAGCATAATTACCTCTTTGATGTCGCTTTCTCAAAGGCCTCTTAACCTTTTGTCGTTAAATGCTTATTAGAGAAAATACTCTGCTTGTATTATTGATATTAATGATTAATTTATTTTGTACATGAAATCATTCAATTTCTCAAGTAAATAAATTTATTAAATGATCAATCAAATAGGCCTTTTTATAACATTTTCCCCAACAAAAATTAATCATTTCGGAAAGTAAAAAAAACATATGTTTAAAAAAGGGGAGTTTTTACCTGGTCCCATTTTACTCATAGCTTTAAATTTCATGTGAAATGTGAATATGATTTTTTTTTTTTTTTTTTTTTTTTTTTTTTTTTTTAACCAATTGAAAGACGGAAATATTTAAATAAAAGAAAACAAGCTATCATTTAATTGGAAAAATGATTGAATAAACACTTAATTAGAATTGTAGTATATTTTATAAGATAAATAGTTACTTGTATGATAACCCAGTCAAATAGATTGATGTCTACGTTTTTCTCATGATATGTACAATACACAGAAATTAATTGAGTGTAATTCAATAAAGTCAATGTAAATGGACTCTCTCTCTCTCTCTCTCTCTCTCTCTCTCTCTCTCTCTCTCTCTCTCTCTCTCTCTCTCTCTCTCAAGATTAAGGAAAACAGTATATTGCCATTATCATAATGTCCCCTCTGTCTCTGTCTCTGTCTCTGTCTCTCTCTCTCTCTCTCTCTCTCTCAAGATTCAGGAAAACAGTATATTGCCATTATCATAATGTCCTCTCTCTCTCTCTCTCTCTCTCTCTCTCTCTCCTCTCTCTCTCTCTCTCTCTCTCTCTCTCTCTCTCAACATTTTGTAATTTTCAAAAATGTATCATTTTGGCCACAATTCCTTTTATTACCTCATATCAATTTCCTTTTTTAATCCAGACCGTTTCAATGATTGCATGAATATAATGTAAATTTTAAACCCTACAAAAGTTCTGATCAAAAGAATTCTCCATTTTCTATAAACAGCACTCGCAACTGCAAAATATATCATTACTGCCTGGTGAGACTGGAGCCTATCTCGTCCTGCACACGATAGTGAATTGATGCTGTTTTATTGAGTATGAATAGAGCTGTATCTTTCATTAGGGAGCATATTATTAATGCTTTACATCAGCCGTGTTTTCAATCTACAATCACTAAGATTACAATAGCAGGGAGTGTAGAGTCACTCCATTTGGAATTAAACTGAAATATGATTTTGATGTTTTTGAACTTAAGCTACATGTATTGTTACAGAACCTTTTGTATATTAAACCAGTTATGATGTAATTTGGTGAAATGAATTGCTTTCTCTCTCTGTTTCTAATCTGTCTTCTATAACCTTGCATGCAGTGCTAAGAACCAGGAGAGAGAGAGAGAGAGAGAGAGAGAGAGAGAGAGAGAGAGAGAGAGAGAGAGTTCTCTCTCTGTTTCTAATCTGTCGTCTATAACCTTGCATGCAGTGCTAAGAACCAGGAGAGAGAGAGAGAGAGAGAGAGAGAGAGAGAGAGAGAGAGAGAGAGAGAGGTTAACAGTTTGTGTGTGTTGTGGTAGGTCTGCTTATGTTTGTGAGAGGAGGAGAACTGTTTATAGTTAATGTTTGAGGGTCAGTTAGAGGCTGGAGAAATGGTGTTTTATACCCCATTCAAAATTCTTTTACTTATATCATAGTGATTTTCTAGAATGGTTGGGAAAACTCAAGTAGTTGTAATCCAAAAACCTTCAGCAGGTCAGTAAAAGAGGTTTTTTTTGCTGTAATTGAGAACCTCAGTTTACAAATTGTCCTGGAAACTTCTACATATCAACCTTTCCTTTTCTTCATCATCACTAAGTGTTTCAAGACCTTATCCCAAGTAATCTGTCTATATATCAGTTTTTTGGACTTTTCTGCAATTTAGAACAGATGCATATTTTTTGTTCCTATACCAGTACATGTATAATGGCCGATTCAGCTTGGTGTATTTTAGGTAGCTGTAACATAGAAATAAAACTTAATGTGGAACTACAAGATATTTGATAATTGGATATAGCTTTAAATCATATGATTATGGGATAAAGTTATTTTATGATAAAACAACAGTCAAAATGACTGCAGATATTATCATATAACCGCCAACTGGAATCGTCTATAGTCCATGGAAATTCGACTCAAAATGACTGCAGACATTATCATATAACCGCCAACAGGAATCGTCCATAGTCCATGAAAATTCGACTCAAAATGACTGCAGACATTATCATAATGCAGTCAGTCTTATGAGCTCACTTTCATTACATAATTCATCAGGGAAATCAGTATCTGATAATCAGTATTAATCAGTAAATATGTTGTTATGAAAATCAAATTAAAGTCACCATTAGTTGAAAAAAATCTTTGTTTTACAGAAGCTATTAACATGAATTCTAATCGGTCAATCTTTATTTTACAATTAACATGGAAGTTAATCAATAAATCTTTATTTTAATAAAACTATAAACAAGGATAATTATCAGTGAATCTTTATTTTACAAAATTAGCATGGGTGATAATCAGTAAATCTTTGTTTTACTTAATCAGTTAATCTCTTACTAGTTATTAATCATATTAAAATTGCAATTATGCTGCAGATTGTAGTTACACGGCAGCATTGGCTGTCTGTTAATTATTTTATCTAGAAAATCACAAGATTTTAACATACACATACATACAAAGACTTGAAATGCTAGTTTGTGTCATTGCTTGCCATGAACAACCATTATCATCTCCATCCAGTACTCAAGGTTACAGTTAAGATTTTGTTAAATCTAGAAGAGGCTTTTGGCAAAAAAAATATTAAAAATTGTCTCTTTGGTGTCCAGTCTTGAAGTATTTTATAGACTCGATTTGTGTATAAAAATCCCTATTTATTTGTCACTTGTTTCATAGGCAAGTATTTCAACTATATTCCATATTTCCATTTGTAGATTATATCAGCCTTCATCACGGAGACCTGTAGCGTTTTCTCCAAGTGCCGATATGGGATTAACAGATATAGAAATGGCACATGCTCTGGAGTATGATGATGCATATTTTGAAGAGCGGGCATACGATGTTGAATATGAGGTATGTATCACAACTAAAATAGAAATGTAAAACAATGTGAAAATTAAAAAAAAAACAAAACAAAAAAAAAAACATAAAAAGCATAAAAACTGCATTAATTTAAGATCTATCAGAAATGGATATTAGGTGGATTTTTTGGAGGTTGACAGTAACGTGCAATAAGATATATCAAGAGTATTGATTGTTCACCCTGTGTCAGGATAATAGACTGGAGGTCTGTGGCATACTGACTTGGTGAGCTAGCATCTTACCAAAACATCACCCTAAATACATGCTAGAAAACAGCAAATAATAGTACACACCTGCACATCTCACATATATCAACTTGTTCTTAGATTTATCCATAAAGATTGATAATCTACTCTTGTTGAAATTAGCTAAAGAATTACTTATGTGACATTAAAGAACATTACAACAATGTAAAAGTACACAAAAATAAGTATTTAAAGATTCTAAATATACAACATTACCTAAAAATGTGTAAATTAATATACACGTATATCATTTTGTACCTAAACCAGGGATCAGTGTGGGTCACCTTTTGTTTTTCAGGTAAACAGCTTAATTGCCTATTTTATCACTTTTCTGTAAGGCTGGACATTTTTTTTTTCAATTTGGGTTCTAAACCTTGCACAAAAGGGTGAGAAATTGTTTTTACATAGACAAAGAACACTCTATTTGGGTCTCTTTACTCCTGAGTTTGATTGATGGCACTGTAGGGTTTTTGTACCTGGGTCCCCTCATCATATCTTTTGTTGTCAGTTGATGTTTTCTTCTGTAATGGATATATAATGTAGGTATACTTAATTCTGTACTTAATTCACCCAGAAAGGGCAAAATGTAACAGAAAACTTAATGTAAAGGTTTAATATCTTTTTTGAATAAGAGTTTAAAATTTTAGACATTAAAAATTTATGTACTTCATTTATTAGGGCTTCAGACCTTTTAGATAGAAATTAGAATGTTTATTAAAGAAAAATAATGTGAAGTTTCAAAAACTACACTGCATTAATTTATACCACAGTGACTTGTACTGATAGGATTTGATTCAGACACTGGACAGACTCTGGTCTGAGAAAGTTTGTAGGCACATCCACTGAATTCACTGATTTTTCTGTTTCTCTGCCATTTCAGATCAGACTATAAAAAAGTGATAGAGATTGGATAGTTAAACTTCTTTTAATTAGATACAACTTAACCGTTTTCTTGTTAATTGGTTGTAAAAAAAAACTAATAAAATTTCAAAACAAACCAGTACTTAATCTATTTTTGACCTGAACAGTGACCTTGATACAAGTCATTGCTAATTGATATGCCAAACATGTCCTTGGGGACATGCCAATTAAAAGGTAGTCATTAAAAATCAGACATGTCACATTGCATCAATTGGCTACTAACTGTTAATTAATATTTGATTGGTCGATGTCTGTATACATGTTACCAAGGGATTTGCCATTGGTATTGTTGTTATTGGATACAGCCATGGGAATGTTGCCCTGTGTCTGTGAAGATCCTGTATTATCAGAGAGAGTATCTCGTGATGTACAGTAGACATGTTGAATCACGGACAAGATCCACAGAACAGATATACAAGATCGGACACACAGATATGCGAGGTCATATATACTCTTGTCATGTCCATTTTAATTAAACTGCTCATCTTGTTTTGAGCTTCTCATTGCTGTAATTTTTCTTTGCATACCTTAGCCATATGTTTCTTCTTTCCAACAAAGATGAGTTCTATTACATAACTGGATCTGTGCCCATATCTGAGTTTTAAGACCATCCTATGACTTTGGTTAATTGAACTCATGAAAGAAAAATCTTGTTTCATTTATAGTATTCTTATGTGGAATAAGTAAATTTTAGCATCCATCATCAACTTAGTTGTTCGCTTTTTCTTTGGGTATGATAGTGGGAGGGGTAGGGGTTCATTGGCCAACAGCTAATCAAGTAAGGGATGCAGGTGATTAGAAATATGTTGTATTTCATATTTAAAAAAAATGATAAGCACTTTGATTACTCAGATTTTCTCACCAATATCTATTCTCAAGCTTACTGTTTATGTGTGAAAAATTCTTAACCCAGACATAAAATAAAACATGAATGCCCATCTAAAGTAACATATATTTTACATATAGTGGTACAAATTTTTTTATATTGTATTTTTCGTGTGTTGTTTTGTGTTTTTGGTTACATTGACGCGTGCCAAGAAACGATTTTCAGCTACCAATTACGTAAAAAAATATATCCATGTTCTTAGTTTAAAAGATCACCAAAAGCGGTAAATAAAATATGACTTTTGCCATAAAAACTTATTACGTAACTCAAGACTGACTTGATAAATAAGACATATTATCTCCACATATCAAAGAAAATTGATACAGCACTTCGGCATAATATGATTTACTCCAAATCTATAAAATCAGCTATTTCGATATAATTAAAATTGTTTATTACATTGTTGTGTTTTCAGTTTGAGTTGACTCTATTATTATCTTGTTATATTTTCTCTCTAACTAAATCTAAATTTTTCTAATAAAATTAAAAAATTTTATTATGTAGATTTTATGTTTTTGAGTTGATTTTTGCTCCTGTAGTAGATTCCGACGTACCTTGAATTCAGTTTTTATAGTTACATAATAAGCCTGTAATTTAACTAAACAAGTTAAACGAGGCAATTACAACAATCGATAATTAATTACGTTAAATCAATAAATAGTTAATTAATGTCAATACAGATATTTCAATAAACGAGATCGGAAAACGCGGAAAAACACACACCGTTTTTGTGCAATTTAACCCCCGACTGGCACTGACTTATAGTAATCACATAAGTTGTCATTTTACGATTGCTTACAGGAATTGAATACATCACAGAAATATTCATTGATTTTATTAACATTTAGTCGACGGGCTTACGCTAGTTATTACATTTGAGCTTGATCAAATTCTGCAGTGTTCAAAGAGGCTAAAAATATTTTAGCAAAGTTAATTTAGTCATGAGATGTGCTTAAAGTAATCCTGATGGTTTGTATATTTCAATTACATAACGATCATCTATTTGGATAATTGAATTGTCATGGCGGGTTTTAAATTTGATTCAATAAACTTGTTCCCTTGTTGTATTAAAAAAATACGTTATCAAGCATAGTTAAGGATAGTTTAAGTACATCTCATATAAAACTATGTAATTTGTAAATGAATTTTTCTCTAATCTACTTGGTTTCTTGTAGATTTTTTTTTTCACATAATCCAGACATTGCACATATTTGGATGTGGATTTTTATGATTTTACGACATACTGCTGAGTTGGTCTGGTGATAAACTTATTGATTAGAATAAAATGTTTTTATCAAACATTGGATTAAGCCAGAAAATGGGAACATATCCACTAGGGACCTCATTTAATGTAAAAATTTTTATCTTCATCCCACATTTACATGTAGAGAGAGCCCTAGTTTTATTTTTATAGCTGTTTCTTGCCTCTAGTTATAGCACTTGTTATGACATAAATCATTAATTTGTTCAACTTTTTTCGCTGATGCAAAGAGTCAGTTTTCCCCCATTTTAATGCAGCGATTTGGCCTTTTATGGTTGATTTGCCACTAGTTATAGCACCATGCAGTGTCATCACTCATTAATTGGCTTGATGTTCACACTGACACAGAAAGTAGATATTGCTTTTTCATAAATAATACAGGACATATAATCTTAAGCTGATGTTCTCACATTAGCCATTAAAATTGTAAATTAATGTGCATACATTCTTAAGTGTTACTTTAAAAGAGTTGAGTTGAGTAATGGTGTTTTATGCCACAGTCAATATTCTTTCACTTATATCAAGACAGTCAGTCTTGGGGAGGGGGGGGGAGGAGGAAATCAGAGTATTCAGTCAGAGAAAAATCATTGACCTTCAGCAAATCTTGACAAACTTTCTCCCAATAAGATCTGTCCTAATGGGAATTGAACCAAGATGGTGAGAGGCACTCTGATTCATTGGTGTGTGCTTTAGACCACCAAGGTCCCTGTTAATTTGTAAGAAAATATATTGTTAAAGCTACATAAGGAACTTTGCTCAGAGACTTTTAGTTGATATTCTTTGGTGACTATGAATAATTTCACAATTTTAAGGACCCCTTTATTGGTTGAATGGGAACCTATATCCCCAGTCTGTTTCACTATCATTCCTTACCAAAGACTTTCTTTTAAATTAAATCTTGTAAATTTTCAAATTGGAATAAATTTGTTCTTTTTCAAGCAGTTTAAGAATTTAGACTGTCATTCTAAAGATCATTTTTTAAGTTTTAGTTGTGTCCAAATATTTTTTGTACTGAAATAAAAGGGCCATTAATGAAGTGGAAATATTTTAACTTTCTTAAAAGGTCCATTTCTTTGACTTTATTTTTTTAAATACAACTTAGATAATCCAATGTCTGTTGTTTATTGCAAGCATCCTTTGACATCTGCATTTTTAGATGAACATTTTCAAAACTTGTAAGCAAAGGTTTAAAAAAACACTTCTTACAATCTATAACTTCCACTATTCATTTTATAGAAAAATGACCTGCAAAGCAGGAATATTTTTATTAACAACAAGTTGTGTTGATATCAGCTCAAAAATGTATACAGTGTAAATGATAAAATTATTCTGCATCAAAATAAGAAAATGAATTCCAACGTTCCGATTAACAACTTGGGCAGACATAACAAGGAGTTTTAGATAAAAATATTATTACAAAAAGATAAAATTTTTTAGATCCATCAATATTTATCTTGGCAGAGTTTGTGTAAGAATATATAAATGATATATATATTACTATACATCTATGATAAATGATGTGTATTCACTAAGCATAACAATCGTCAAGGTAACAAATAAATTTCCTATTAGAAGATTACAGATATCCCGCTGATGTTATTGCTGTTTTTCTTGTCTTTTTTGCACATTGATTTAAGCTTTTTTAATTTATCATTTTTCTTTGGAGAATAATGGAAAGGTGTATTTTTAGATCTTTAGTACTTTGTAACTTCTATTAAAGTCCAAAAGCATAAACAATTTTAAGTGCTTTTCTGTATGTTGTAATTAGTCCAGAATTTGCATCTTGTATGGAAATAAACATGTGGGGTAAATTCTCAGTTAATTTGCTATATGTTTCAAGCTATGCAAAAATCTTTTTTTTTAAATTCATATACACCTAAATACCAAGAACAATAGGTTGTGGACATGACCATCTTATGGGGAAGAGTATTGTTTTTGTTCCAATCTACCACCATAACCTCACTTACTTTTTCAGTTTGAATCTCACTCAGGTAGATCTTAGTGTAAAAAAGTCTGTCATTTTGCTTCCCAAAGGTTAAATATCATGGTTCAAGGTCAGATATCTTAGTTCAAGGTAAAATATCTTGGTTCTCTTACCATCCTAAAACTGCCTTAATATAAATGAACAAATTATTTCATTCAATTTTGATTTACTGTCATTAAACCCCGTTTTCTCTGTTTTTATTGATAAAATATTATTAAATATTACTACCAGGTAAATGTTGAATATAAACAGCAGGGGTATAATTAAATCTTTACATATATAATAAATATTAATGCCATCATCCTTACTCTTTTGTCACATTTAAATCATATTTCCAGTTAATACCTATTAAGCAATGATACTATAGAGTCTATCCTCGTACCATTAACAATCAGAGCCATTGTTAAACCATTATTAAATCAAAGAGATCAGCCATCTTGTTAAATGGCAAGTTAGATATGACCGATTTAAATCGTTAGCTTTGTAACAGGTCATCAAAGTCTCATCAGAAAGGATAAATGACACCATTGTTATTGTCAATAAGGTGACAAGATCCAATTTTATCATTATTAGGTAATAAGGTTCTTTATGACACCCAATATTGATTCTTTTAAGATGGGTAACAATTTTATATGGTTGGTTTTGTGTTGGGTAGTTATATAAAGTCATCAATGTTTCATCAGAAATAGATGACACCATCGTTAATATCTTTGAAGACATTTGAAGAAATTTTACAGCTTACATCATCAATATTTATGACACCCATTGTCAATCTGCTTAAGATGGCCTGGTCACAATCTTTTATAGTTGATGACAGACAGCACCATCTTTAAATAGCAATGGCAGCTAAAACCTTCAAGTTCCTGCATGGTGCCTATCCCGATATTGGCAGCCTAAACCCTGGAACTGACAAGATCGATTGATAGACACACTTTATCCAAAATTAGGCTAAAATTCTAACTAATATTTATCTAATAATAAAATTAACAAAATTGTACACATCTGACTGAAAAGTAACGTCTCAGCTGGTGAAAACATAAATTTTGAACCTGAGACTACTTTAGAGCTTTTGAAATGTTCTAAGAAATCAATTTACATTTTAGCCTCTCTTTGGAAGAGCTATTACATAAAACTGTTTTGTTTTCTCTTGCAGTGAAAAATTCAAAAATCATGCCCTTGGTTTGAATAACCAAAATTTAAAAATAACTACCAGTAAACTACATGTACTTTGTAAAAAATAACAACAAATTCTGCAGTTAGTTTGATTTTAAGATCTTGACTGGTGCATAATACACAATAATTCCACTCGACTCACATGTTTCATTGATTTAGTTTATTAAAGCTTATTGTAGATAGTTGATTGAAACAAATCTTGTTTGAACATGTAAAATCCCTAATCAGTAGTTCAACCCTCATACTGTTTCTACTGATATTACATTCATATGTTTTATTAATGAAATTTTAATGATGTTAATTGGATAGATATTTTTATTTAAGAGATCTTTATGACAATATAAGATTTTTTTTTTTTTTTTTTTAAATAAAATATTTTCCTAAATTTTGATTTTTTTGTATTATACCATCAAATAAATGTAGAAGCCTAGCAGAATTTAATAATTTTCACACTTTAGAATAAATTCTCTACAGTGCATCAAATTCCCAGTAGTATTAGATAGTATGTCGGATTCAGTTTTTCTCTGGTACTCCAGTTTTCTCCACCATTTTAGAACTTACTGAATTAATAGGAATCAAATAGTCATGATTTTGGGCACAAAACACCATTCTATGAATTCCACTCCTCTTTTAATAAAGATTACACACATTGCTATAATAATGAACCCGTCAATCATGATTGTTACAACATTCACCTGGATCCATCTTTTTCTGATAAACCAAAATCCTGTCTAAAAATTGGGTTCAATTACATCTATAACAAGGGTTGTTACTTTATATATTACAACCAATTAATCTTTGAAAAATATATAAATAGAAGAAAAAAAACTGTACATATACACACACAGTCACACATACCAGTAATATTGTATAATGGCCGACCACACAGGATGTCTACGGAAGGCGATATAAATTATATTGTCCAGTTTTTCTTACCACCTTAATTTAACTTGAGGGGAAAAACCTTTTACATGCACACTTATCTTCTATGATATAAACCGAGTATAAATTTTAAATTAGACCTTACTGCACATGAAGTCATTATTTCATGCGTCTGTCTAAAGTAATTATGGAGTCTTATCATTTCATTTTCATGCACATACTAGTTTTATACTAAAAAAACATTATGGCTTGCTCTGACCTTGAAATGAAAAAATTGCTATGGAAGGGGGGGGGGGGGGTTGTAGCACTCGAAAGCTTGCCAGTCTGCTTTGTAGCACAGAGCAGATCAGAAGTACTTGCACAAACACACACACGTCATATTATCTTGTGTTTAGATTAATCCTTAAGGTTAATTAGAAAAATACTTGCTGAAAAAAAGCATGTGACATGAAACAACATATAACCAACCAAACTTTTATAATTTCTATTCCAAACACTGTGCTAAAAAGAAAATCCAAAGATGAAAAAGTATTTAAATCAAGGAAATGTTTGATTGACATAGCCTAATATAGTTGAACCAAAAATGCTTACTTTCTCTCGTTTTATTAAAGATGTTCATCCAGTCAATCACTAATTATTCAGTCTCTAATTCAATAGAATTTTCGAATTGTAAAATATTCCAAGGGAGGCAAATAATTATTAAAAATTCCAAGGGAGATAACTAAGTAAAATTAAAGAAGAAAAAAAAAGAAAATGATACAAAAAAAAAACTAAAACTGGTTTATTTACATAATTATATCTGATTAATATGCTATTCTATTAATTTATGCATATTTTTGCTCTTAAAAAGAAATAATATGTATAATCTAGATATTCAAACTGTAATTTCTTTTTAATTGGAACCTGTAAATATTCTTTTATTTTTAATGATATAATAAAACCTAACAGTGATTTTTTATTACAATGGAATTATGATGTAAATATTTTCTGTTATGTAACAATGCAGTATCAGTAGGAATTCTCTCATATTAGAACTTTGAGAGCGGTAATTTTTTGGAATTTGATGAGTGGTAATCATTGATTACATGGTGTTAGGAAATGGCAGCTTGTGTAATTTAGAAATATTACTGTCATATTATATAACATTCCCGCTGAACAAATGCTTTTTACCGATTACTTAGCAATATGTAAAACTGCCATTATTATAATTATGAAATGCCAATTTTCGTCAAATAAATCACGATGAAGTAATTCTGCCATACCAATGTCAGTCTGTTTTATGTAAACATGAATGATATGCAGGCCCAATTAGCAAAAAGAAAGATTCTAGTCAAAGATCAAACTCGAAAATGCGTGGGATAAAAAACAAGAGCAGAAACTTTAGAATTGTGGGAAAATATTAAATTATTGAAGGGTGGGATACATTTTTAAAATTCAGATTATGACCCTTTCTTGGGATCAGATCTTAATGTCTTTCCCTGTTATTTGGCCCATGTCTCTTCCTCTAAATTGGCCAATCAACAGTTGATCAATTTTGTGAAATCTGATGGTATGGATTCAAGGTTATGGTGTAGATGGATGTAGTCTTTTTTAGCCCCGATGCGCAGACCAATGGGCTATTACAATTTGATTCTAGCTTGATAACAAGATGAAAGCTATGGGTTTCAACTTAATGATTTATTTTCTAATAACAAAGATTGGTTAATTTGATATATTTAGGTCAGACACATTGTTATTTCACATTGATTTGTTGGATTTTTACATTTGGAGATTGACTGTATTGGTAACTTTATAGCAGTATAACTACATATTCCATGTATATCAAGGGCTACTGTGGCTTAGTGACCTAAAGTGCACACTACTTAAAGAATACAGTGCTTAGGTTTAAATCCTGCTCTGTCATGTTCTAAGGTAAAGAAATTTAACATTTTGCTTGCCACAGGTCCATTATTTTCTTCAGGTACTCAGGTTTTCTCCACCATCCCAGAACTGACTACCTTGATATTAGTAAATCAATCTTGTCTGGGTTGTTACACATCATTACTCCACTCCACTCCACTCCAACTGTATCATGACACCAAGCCGTGACACTGATTTGGTATCCGCAGCAAACTTATCCAGCATAAATTCTAGCTTATATGTAGACTTCTTCTATCAATTCTGAGTAATCTGTTTTTTAGTAATCAAATATAACCATCATGTATAATGAAACCTACAAAATAAAAGTATATATGAATTTTTTAACAGATTGGAAGCTTATAGATGTCAATGAAACGTATAATTCGAGACTATATATGAATTTTTCAGTAGATCTTAAGCACACAAGACGACAATATATAGATGCTGGGAGTCATAAAGTCTAAATTATAAAGAAGAGGAAAATTAATATTTTATTGGAATACAATGAACCTCTGTGATATGAATTATATTCATATTTGTACTTAATACAAAAAATATTGTTTGTATTGATTCTAAACAAATATTGTTCATTTATTCATGCTATGTCAGCGAGTACGACGTGCAACATGTTGCATTTTTAAACCCTTTGATCGGATAAAAATTTTTTTCTTTCATAATACATTATTTTTGAAGAAAAAAAAAACACCCTTATAATTTTACAGCATTTCATTGATAAACCTTTCATCGCATATTTTCGTTAAATGAAATATTTTTTAAAATATATTTTTAGTATTGAGTTTTTAGGTCTCATTGGAGAAAAAGACGAAAGGCGTGTTTTCAATTAAATTATAAAATAGCCCCTATATATACAACCCTGCAATTTGAATTTGATCGAATACATTTTTTGCTAGGTTCATGTAAGTTTGTGATATTATAGAGGTAAATCGTACTATAGATATCATTATTTTTGTTAATTGATTCATGGTATTTTTTCTTTTAAGTCATTGAAAAAAAATTGTCATTACATGATTTTTAATTAGGAAATAAATTAAAATAGGGCAGCATACATGTAAAATACCTATCTCAGTCTGTACTCTATAACATGCTGTTTTAAATTTTTTTTTTACTAAAAAACTGAAATAGTATTTAGTGTATAGTTATTAAAATTCCTATTAAAAATTTTAATCTTATATAGTAAAAATATGTAACCTCTGGTACATTTTAAAGATTTTTGTAATGAAAAAAATGTTTTTTCCCTACAATAATTAAAATTCACTATTACAGAATCAAGCTTAAAGGTAAATCATTTGTAACCTCCAGTCTGGAATTCAAATTGAAATTATTAAGTAATTTTCAAAACTTTTTTATTTTTGAGGTGAACAGATAACTGTGTGAAATGTGTACTTATTTAACATTCGAGAAAAGTTTATCAGTTCATTTGCCGTGAAGGTTTATTTTTTTCAATGCAGACACTCCAGTGTTTTCTACCATTCTAGAAATGACATAAGTAAAAGAATCATAACTTAGGCATAAAGCACAATTAAATCACTATACTCAACTATACCAGGGAATCTGATATTTTTTTCATTCCTCTGGTACAATTAACCATACCCAGGAACCCAATAATTTTTTTCTTTGGACTTCTTGGTAGAAATTACCATTTTATGGTTTCTAAAGATCAAGTTATATATTTTTTGTATACAAAAAGTGAATCACCTTAATCTGTACTGATGTGCTGGGGATCCCAGAAGGAGATTTAAATTCTAAGATTCATGATTAGAATGATTTACCAAACAAAGTATTGCTCTTTAAAGTTTAAAATTTTGAATTTATATTCTTTTTGAACATTTTCCAAAGAAGAGATATATAAATATGATAAAAAAAAAATTAAAGATGAATTTTCCCATCTGGTTTCACCTAGGACAAAGTTTAAGCATCCTCATCAGATGCTTTCCATACATGAATCTTGAATTCTCATTTACAACAGCTGAAAAGATAAGAAATGGATCTTTAATTCAGAGTTAACTAACCTGTGTATATTATACATTTGTGGGTCTGAACATCTCTCTCTCTCTCTCTCTGTCTCTCTCTCTCTCTCTCTCCATTGTGTGTGTGTGCTCTCTCTCTCTCTCTCTCTCTCTCTCTCTCTCTCTCTCTCTCTCTCTCTCTCTCTCTCTCTCTCTCTCTCTCTATCTCTCTCTCTCTCTCTGGGTGTATGGGTGTGTGTACCTATGTGTCTGTGGGTATGTGTAAAAGAGTGAGAAGACGAAGAACTTTGGGAGATTTTAGTAAACACCTCATGATATTCTGCATATTCCACAACACACACACACAAACAAATGCACACATGCTCTAAAATGCAAACGCATGCAAAAAAAAAAAAATCAGAGAATGACTTTGCATTATTTACATATAAACATAGTAAATACACATTTAGATAATTATCATAATATTTGATCTATTACTTGTAAATCTATCAGCTGTGAAATGGTTTCTATTGGTGACAGATGCTGACAATTCAGCCATAAAACATGCCCATAAAATATTTTATGATTATCATTTTGTCAATACTTCAAACAAAAATGGCTAATAAAGACAACTGATCCTTTTTCCCTCATTAAATAAGTAAATACATGACCATTGTTACCAAAACACTGTGAGAACAACCAAATGCAAGAAAACATGATCTAATGTAACCCGAGAATGCTTCTGAATGCTGTCGCATTAATGGTAAATATTTCGTAATTAAGCCCCTTATTTACATTACATGAGGAAATACAAGTTATAATTCTCAGAATGTAATATCATTTTGTACTAAATTATTTGAAATTAGAGTTTTGAAACACGGAAAAGCTAGCTTTTATTGATTTTAATACCAAGTTTGTCGTTTTTGATGATATATGTGTGAAAATCAATGTGGAAGTCTAGTATCATATTGATACAAGAATACATAATATTGAAATTTGATGTAGTTAGGCCATTTTTTATTAATTAATATATGTGCATGTAGTTTTTAATTAGATATTATTATTATTTTACCTTATTTGCTTTTTTTTCTGTATGACTCAGTCTCTGAAGTTATGAGTTGGTTCAATCATTAAGCCTTGTCATTAATTAGGGATTTTTAAAATGATATTTGTGGCTACTGGTAATTGGAAATACTTTTAATTACATGTGTTTTTTTAAAACAAAATATGGGATACCACTGGTTTGTAATTCTGGACCTGATTTACTCTTAGGGTCTCAATAGCCAAGTGACCTAGAGCATGCACTTATGGATCACATTATTGCAGTGGCTCTCGCTTTCTAGGTTCCAATCCTGCTGAAGCAGATCCTAATTTTAAATTTTTCATTAGGTTAATTGCCAAACGTTAGCAGTTGTTTCCAGCCAATCCAATTTCGTCCACCATCCCAAAAATCTTGACTTGGCATAAAAAACACCATGAAACCAATTTAATCTAATCTATCTTCCTCACATTTTAACTGTTTTCCAGGATGTGTTGAATAATATTTTAGCTGATACAAGTGTTCTAAAGAGCCAACTTACAGAATCTGTGCATAATATTTAAGCACATTGGTGTGATGTTAAAAGCCAGCTCAAAGTGTCTGTCACCCCACCTTGGGTTTAAATCCCACTTTGGTTTATCTTATATTTTTAGAGACATTTATTAGCTTGGTGGCCATCTCTACATGCTCAAGTTTCATCCAACTTAACAGTCTAATTAATTATTGAAAAAAATCTTGACTGGGTTGTAACACCATTCCAATCAAACAGTTTAAGGTGAATTTAACAGTACTTTAAGACATACACTATGACCGCTAAACTGCAATTTTGACTCCTTCCCATCAACTTTATTGGACCTTTTTCTGGTGTATTTTTCACACAATAAAGAACAGAATTTGTGACATGTTGTACTTACTTCCTTTTTTTATTGCCAGTTAATTTGATCAGCCATATGTTACCTTCAACTCGGAGTTGAAACACAATCTAATAACTGTTTTCTACCATATGTGACACAACATTACACGTAACGTTAATGAATTTCGTTTTATTACATAATTGAGTTTAACACATACACAATTCTCAACTCGTCCGTAAAAGTTTTCACTGTCTTACATTTACACATTTCTTGATCATCAGCATTTTAACTTCGTTTTGGATGTAAATTGGGAATCAGTTAACGTAGGATTTGGTTTTCACTGGCTTTGTTGTACAGATAATTCCGTTCAGATAGGTATTTGGTTTACTCAAAGTTGAGTTTTTGCAGCTTTGTCTGCAGTTCAGCTTCACAAGCATTTTGGTTTACTCAAAGTTGAGTTTTTGCAGTTTTCTCTGCAGTTCAGTTTCACCAGCATTTTGGTTTACAGAGGGTTGGGTTTTTGCAGTTTCTCTGTAGTTCAGATTCACCAGCATTTTGGTTTACAGAGGGTTGGGTTTTTGCAGTTTTCTTTGTAGTTCAGTTTCACCAGCATTTTGGTTTACTCAGGGTTTGGTTTTTGCAGTTTTCTCTGTAGTTCAGTTTCACCAGCATTTTGGTTTACTCAGGTTTGAGTTTTTGCAGTTTTCTCTGTAGTTCAGTTTCACCAGCATTTTGGTTCACTCAGGGTTGAGTTTTTTGCAGTTTTCTCTGTAGTTCAGTTTCACTAGCATTTTTTTCTCTGTAGTTTCAGTTTCACCAGCATTTTGTGGTTTACTCAGGTGTTGAGTTTTTGCAGTTTTCTCTGTAGTTCAGTTTCACCAGCATTTTGGTTCACTCAGGGTTGAGTTTTGCAGTTTTCTCTGTAGTTCAGTTTCACTAGCATTTTGGTTTACAGAGGGTGGGTTTTTGCAGTTTTCTCTGTAGTTCAGTTTCCAAGCATTTTGGTTTACTCAGGTTTGAGTTTTTGCAGTTTTCTCTGTAGTTCAGTTTTCACCAGCATTTTGGTTCACTCAGGGTTGAGTTTTTGCAGTTTTCTCTGTAGTTCAGTTTCACCAGCATTTTGGTTTACTCAGGGTTGAGTTTTTTCGCAGTTTTCTCTGTAGTTCAGTTTCACCAGCATTTTGGTTCACTCAGGGTTGAGTTTTTGCAGTTTTCTCTGTAGTTCAGTTTCACCAGCATTTTGGTTTACTCAGGGTTGAGTTTTTGCAGTTTTCTCTGTAGTTCAATTTCAAAAGGCTTTTGATTAACTCAGGATTTCATTTTCACTGGTCCCAGTGTTAGATAACTACTTTGTTTATTCCTTATTACAATTAAATATTCCCTGTAAGTTCCTCAGAATCATGGTTCACATATATTGTCATTCGGATTAAGAAAGGCAGACTGAGTTATCTCCCATTTTAGACAATTCCCTTTAAGTACCTCAGAATCATGGTTCACGTATACTGTCATTTGGATTAGGAAAGACGAATTGATTTATCTCCCTTTTTAGACAATTTCCTTGAAGTTTTTCAGAATCATGGTTCACATATACTGTCATTTGGATTAAGAAAGACAGGCTGAATTATCTCCCTTTTTAGACAATTCAGCCACACAGATGTCTAGTAAAATCAAAGTAAAAGGAAATAAAAAACAAAAAATGATGATTAATAATAATTGTAGAAGTTTTTATCACCTGATACATTGTAAATTCAAAATACATTGGCCTGTAACCAGTGACCACTGCATAAACAAGACAGGATGACCATTATATCAGACATGATGACCGCTGTATCAGACATGATGACCGCTTTATCAAACATGAATGACCACTGCATCAGACATGAATGACAGGAATATCAGTGTTTTATTGACCAAAAATATCACAGAATTTGTGATTTAAAGTCCATTTACTTTCCTGTGTGCCATGTTGTCAAATAGATCAAAATGGCAGATTTAAAGAAAATTCTTAGGTTTGATTTCCACTTGAATAAGAAAATTTGTCAGTTTCCTTGCAGAAAGGGGTTAGTTGTCTCTTGGTACTCCGGTTTTCTCCCTATTCTAGGTCTGACCGTATAAATATGAAAATAAGAAAAATATTGTTTGCTAATCAGGAACCATCTCCATTGGCAATTTTATCATTTGTAATTAATATGACTATATAATTTAACTTGGGATATAAAAACCTTCTACCCCCACCCCCACCTGCCCCGTAACCTACCTGATTTTAAATTTTGGTAAAATCCCACACATTTTTAGGCAAAGTTTTTATTTAATTTTTGTATATTGTATTTTTCAGGAGGTTGTTTTACACAGATCATCAACAAACGAGAAGTTAGGACTAACCTTGTGTTATGGTTCCTTAGAAGATGAAATGACCGATATTTTTATTAGTGAGGTAAGTGGCCTTATTATAATTATTTCCTTTGATATAAGTGGCTTCATTAATTTGCCATTTTACTTGGAAAATTTTTCATATGGGAACAGCTTATTTGTTTCCCATGTATTTATATCTATTATAGTTCTTTAGTCTTTCCATTGACCTTTTTTAAGTGGTCCGATATTGACTTCGTTAAATTGGCCCAATAAACTTTTATTTGAACTAAAATAAAATCTTTCAGCAAGTATGAATTAATTTATGAATTTAAGAACAGCAGTTTATTTTATTAAAACATGAACAAAGAAAGTTCAAGACCCTCTTTCGTGGTGAAAACTTCGAGAAAATTTGAGGCTGCAGCCAGTAACCTCTTAATTAACCAGAGATCAGCCCTGAATTACTGGTTTTATAAATAACTGTAGTTTCATGTTGAAAAGTTTTAGAAAAATAAGACTATGGCCTAACAATTTAATTATCAAAATAAGATTTGTCATTATAATTGCTGGTTCATCAATAATCATCAGGTTTTCACATTTCAGTTAATTTTCAAAAAATTAAGGTTTTAGCAGGAAAATAAATGTTTTATAATCCCTTTCTTGATATAAATGATTTTTATCCTTTTGGTTGATAACTTGTGTCAAAATTTATTACCAAGTTCACAAATTTTACAACTTTACACATAGCTGGAATTTTCTCTTTTTTTTAATGTTTTTCATTTTTTATAAGAACTTGCTTCAAAACTAATTAGCAATTCAACTAACTTTCCAATCAAACTGCACTTAATTTTTTTTATCAATTTTTTTTTATCAGCACCGACTTCGAAACTTATCAAGCACTTAAATAAGTGCCTGTCTTAACATACTATTTTTTTTTTTTTTTTTTAAATCAGGATTGACTTCAAAGCATTAGCAATTTATCTTATTAATTAAATGAAATGTCATATTATTTTTTTTTAATTTTTATTTAAAATTTGTCATGGTTTAATCAAACAATATGATATATATGAAATCATTGACTATTATGATCACTTGAAAAAAAAATAGTAAAGGAGCATCAATCACGTTGCACCGTGCTCCTCCTTTTTTTCTTTTTTTTTTCTTTTTTTTTTGTCTTTCACAAAGAGTATATATAAAATAAAGTAACCATATTTAAACCCACAGAATTAGCAGTAAATGATTAAATTTGATGGAAAGGCTAAAAATGATTGATTTCGTATTTCTGGTGGGTTTTTTCTTTTGGGGTTGTTACTTTTCAACTTATCAAGATAAATTCATGATTATGAAAAGCCTGAAAATGATTAATTCCATAATTCTGAGGTTTTTTTCCCCTGTATTTTGTCATTTTTATAACATTCCCAAATTAACAAATTAATCACAAAAAGATGAAAGTAAATTACCAATACACCGTACTATGCTTACATAGCATCAAGGCTTATAAAAGAGAAAAAATAAGTAATCTTGATGAATGGCTTTTGTTTCAAATGATTGCTCTCTCTCTCTCTCTCTCTCTCTCTCTCTCTCTCTCTCTCTCTCTCTCTCTCTCTCTCTCTCTCTGATTTTTAAGTAAAGATGTAATATGTATTATCTTTGGGTTGTTTTTTAACTTGGTTTTACCTCAATCAAAAATAAATTCTTTTTATGTCTGTTGTCTTGATAAGGGCCTCAGAAGTATATTTTTTTATATCATTGTTTTTTCTGGGAAAAAAAATAAATTGTTATTTAATTATCAGTATTCAGTGTGTGGTCCGTACCCCTTCAAAGTTGCGATGAAAGCACCGCAGTAAATAATAGTTATGTTTTATAGCCCAGATAGGTTGATTTATTTAATCAGCAAAAGTTGGTTTTTATGGTAAAATTGGTGGGACCTAATTTGACAAGGTGTCAATTATCGTGGTCATAATATAACAAGTTGTTATGTTTTTGTACCTTCATATCAGGAGAGTACTGTAGTAAAGGTACTTAATTCTTGTTAGATTGAGAGTAAAGCTTGACATAAATTGATTTATATGTTGTTTGTATCTATTTTCGTGAAAGACAACAATCTCTGTGACAGTTTGGACATCAGCAAATAATTATGACTTAATGGTGGTGGTCTGCTGAAACAAAATCACCATTTATATAGTTATATGGTCATATAAAAAGACAATTTACACTACAATTATCTGTATTCCATGAAATTCTTGTATTAAAACAAATTTATAATATTTCTGATTCTCTCTCTAACTGTGTGTTTATGTGTTTGTTTGTGTCCATATCTCCCACAAACCTTTTCCCCAATGACCCACTCTCTCCATATCTTCTACCCAATCTCCCCTCCCAAAACCCACTCCCATCCCCCACTCTCTGTACGTAGCAGGAAACTGACTTATTCCGCATAATGTAGCAGAGAACATTTATTATATTTATTTGCTACTTTTTTATGATTAAAAAAACAACTACATATTTTAAAATCCTTAGTCAGGTTTTTATGGTGAGTTCTTCTGAACATTTGTGTTTGATATTTCATAAATGACATTGCATAATCCTAATATCTTCCCCATTAATCATAGTTTAATATTTGTATTTTATTTTCAAATATAGATAATACTTTGATGGAATTTTAATAAAGTGTAATCACTGTTTGTGGTTGTTTAAACATCTCTGCAGTAAATAATTGTGCTCGTAAAATGTGTTAACGCTAACATGTTGTGTCAAGCCCTACCAGTCTCCCGATTAACACTCCCATTACCAAATAGGAATAAAATACATAAAATGCAAATTTTGCAATAATTCTGTCTTTGGATACTGTGTTCTTTCAATCAGATTGGCTACAATATTACATTTTATAATCGGAGATGTAATTTGGGCGCATTAAGACAGGAATTTTGGTATTGATTACGGATTAAGTCCGCCATCCGATTATCAATATATTTCCAGTTGTTGATGCATCGCAATCTGTATGCTACATGGAATTGTCAGTTGCCTTCCTGTTCAGGGATTTATGGGTAATCTTAAGAATTAATCCTCTGTTTAATGTTCATACAAATTTCATTTAATTAATCTTCTTTTTGTTTTGTAAAATGCACTTTAGCTTAAAAACTGGAAAAAAAGTAAGAAAAAAAAGCATATCATTAAAAAGAATTTTATCATTGTACAAGAATTTACAAGATCTTCTCAGAAGAATAAACAAATAAAAAAGAAACAAGCATGTATTACTGATTTAAAAATATTTTAGCAGAAGATAATCATCTGATTCATCTGCCTGTTTTAATAAGGCCTAAAGTAAGATGTATTGCCTAATGATTCAGAGAGACCAAGACCAACTGCTATAACACTCATTATATATATGGTTTTGCACTACAAAAACTGCTAGTCCAGTTCCTATTACACAGCATCTTCCTCTGAATTATCTCTCAAATGTAGCATGACCTGTCAATCATTACCTGCCAACTAAAGGCATCTGAGTGCTCACCTGGAATTTGATGAATGTCAGAATTATTACATATTATCATCTTTTTACCATTTTGTGGTTTTTGGTTTTTGGCTTTTTACCAGTATTGATTAAACAGATAGTGGATTTTTTCCTGTTATGTTGCTAGGTATTATGTCATAGCAGCAGACTAGGTCATCATTATCATCATTGTCATCATTATCATCATCATCACCATCACCACCATCATAGGCATCATCATCATCAACAGCAACATCACATCATTATAATCTTAGTCTGTGTGGTTTTGATTATCAATAACATCGTAATCACTTTTAATAAAACTTTGGTCTCAATTACCAGTCTTATTGTTTGATGTTGATTCAAGAACTGTCTAGACGAACATCTCTGATAGAATAAATACTTCATTGGTCTGTCTTAGGTTTCTGAAAGATCAAATTTTACCAAAGTTCAAATCCACATGTCCATTGTTCAGTTGTTGCCATGGAAACAAAAGCTTATGTTTGTCTCTGTTCATCATTAAACCAAAATGATAACAGGAATGGCTGACAGATCACATTTTCTCTCTTACACCACCTAGCTATAGGTTCAAATCCTTTCTCCTAGTATTTTTATTTCTTCCACTTTCCAGCACACATTTTTCCTTCACGTTCACCTTCACGATTGCTGCTACCAAATATTAATGGCTATTTCAAAGTGTTTTACAAAATTCAGACAAAATTAGTTTCATTTCTATCAGATTCCTAAGTAACACTTCTTCCCTGGACCTAGTATCTGTAATGACCATTTTATACACTATAAATGTACAGTTACTAACTGACCACACAGTGTTTGTAGTGTCCAGTTTCAGTTTATTTTGGTCATTAAGCTGTGTTTTATGAGCTATAGATTATTGACCATTACTTGGTTAACTGCCCATTATGTGGGGTCCTGCTGTGTTTGTAACATAAACTGTCAAAATCCACCCTCTGATGATTCTATCTCAATTTTCCTTAATTTTTAAGTGTGCTAGATAAAAGATGAAACAGCTAAAGATGAGTTCTTTTGACGATCCAATCATAGTGGATTATTGAAATGTCTTAGAAATAGTCATGACAAGCAGGAGATACCACATAGCCCTGTATTTGGTGGTTCATTCTAAAAAAAAAAAGCCCTATATTTGGCTGTTCATTCTAATAAAAAAAAGGAGATTTGCAGAAAAATGGATTAAAAAATAAAATAAAAAAACAAAATTTTTTTCCATTTCTTGATCAAAGACTAAAGTCTTAACAACATTTTACCACTTGCAGAAATCATTACATTTAAATGTGCTGAACTACTTAGATTTATCAGACTCCCATTCTTTTTTCTTTTTTTTAAGGAAAAAAAAAAGTTTGGTCATCATAAAAAATCATGTAAGATGGACAGATAAAATGATGAAAAGATGAATAAAATGGCTAAAATTTTGTACCAGTTTATGATCAAAGGCCCAACAAAGAAGATTTTTTACTCAAATCTGCTACATTGCTTATACCTTTTTCTGTTTTCATTGTGTTCACTTTTTGAACAGTCATTGATAGGTCAGCCTGAAAAATTTCACAGATATCAAATAAAAAAAATGGCCAGAATATGGATTTAGTTTGGGATCAAAAACAAAATAACCACGAAAAAATTCCAAAAAAATTATTTCACCCCCAGCAGAAAAATCTTATCTTCAGTATGTGTTACACTACTTAGAATCACTTCAGAGAACCTGTGATCATTTTTCAATTACGGGCAATTTCTAGGTAGTAAAAATGATACAAGAAACCAGCAGATGAGTCATTATATATTTTGAAGCTTGTTTGATTAAAATAAATCATGGACAATATTTTAACATATATATGTATATAAGATGGAAAGTAAGATGAAGGGTCATCCAGGACTTGATGACCTTTAAGATTAAAGACGGGGATTTGTTTACATCATTTGTTGTCTGTGCTGTTCTTTTATATATATAAAATAGTAAATAAATATTCTGGTATTTTATATGTAAATTAGTAAACAAACACTAAAAAAGACAGTGAGTGTAGGGTCGATAGTTCAGATTTAGATGAGTTTTAGCAGAGAATTTTGAGATGGTAAGATTTTTTTTTAAATTTACATGTTGAATCGTTGAATTTTTCTGTTCTATTTGTGCTTTTTTTGGAACTGTTTTTTTTTTTTTTTTTTTTTTTTTTTTTTTTGGTCTCAGAATCGAGTTCACCATCCTGTCATCAGATTTATAATTTATAGTGGTTATGCAAAACATTATTGAAAATAGTTTTTAAGAAAAAATATTTCATGGCATATCATTTGGTACTCTAGTGAAGCCCATTGATAAATAGGTGACGATCCATTAGTTATAATTGGACATTGGGGTCTTTTTTAAACCCTTATAAACAGAAGTCCAGTGCCTTTTAAGCTGGTTGAATGCTGGTTAACAGATCACTGTGTCTCTCACTACCTAGGTTTCGAATACTATTTAGGAAGATCTTAGTAAGAAAAAGTTTATCATTTTGCTTGCCAAAGGTCGGTAATTTACTCTGCTTTGTTCACCAACTCGGAACTGACTATCTCACTAAGTGAAATAAACTTGGATTTTCACAAAAAATCACCATTACTCTACTCAGTCATTACCCCATACTTTAAAATGAACAATTTCAGCCTTTACTTTCAACATATATCGAGCATTTCATATGAAAGACATCTTTAATGTCTTCAATTTAACCAATACATTGAACATTTGAATTCTTTACTAATTCCCATGAAGAAAAATGAAGGTCATAATTTATACCATTTTTAAATACCCTATTTAATTTAATTTTAACAGATATTCAAATCAGAAGGGGAAAAGGTCAAACTTGATTCCCCCTCCCAATAAAAGCCCCTCATCATTATTAAAACTTTATCATATATTGATGTAATTTGAATGCCATGTCTTAATCGTTTTATCTTATATATACTGGATCACCTACCACATGGTCAGGGCCAACTGATTTCTGTATAATAAGGAGTAAAAGTAGAGTTTTACATACCCAATCAAGATTTGTTTTACTTATATTGAGTCAGTGGTCATTTTGGGCAGTGGAGAAAACTGGAGTTTTTCAGAAAACCACTGGCCTTTGCCCACAGATTCTATATTATAAGGGGTAAAAGTAATGGAGTAGTACATACACCCTAAGTCAAGATTTGAATTACATGTATAAAGTAAATTATTATTAGTAGTAGTAATATTATTTATTGCCCAAAATTTAAGTTTTGAATTTATTTGGTAATGTTAAAAACAGAAATTGGTGTTTTATACAAATTTCAAGATTTTTCTTGTAATGCCATCAATCCAGTTTTAGGTGTTAAAATAAAAACTATTTGAATTATTCTACATTATCTTTTTTTATAATTTCAACATTCTGGTAACCTGTTTCAGTTTTGTAAATTAAAGGAAAGGAGGGGGTTAATTACTTTAATTATTCTGAGTACTTAACCTGACAAATTTCTCCGTTATCACTGCTGGACTTGATCAAAGGTGTATAAGATGGTTTCGCTCACCTGACAGGCTTCTATCAATAACATGTGATGGATTCTATGTCGAAGTTTATTTTCATTAGTCTGCCTAATGTTTTGTATTTCATAGGGGAGAACAGATCTATCATATTTTTGTAGTTAGTTTAGCCGAGATCAAAGAGAAATTCTTATCAGGAAGTCATGAAAAGCAACTGCCCATTAACAGTTGACCTGATCCGTTCCTGAAGTAGCCAATTTTCTGGCTAGACTGGCCCTCTTGATAATTCGAAATTGATTTACAAAAACAGTCGCTATAAGTCTCCAAGTACTCTCCAAGTACGAAGGCAAGACAGACAACTGGACATACAGACAGACAGACAGACACTTACTTAAAGATCTTTGATTATTTTTTCATTCATGAATGGAAACCTTAGATTCAAACACTGTCCAATTTCAAAAACTGAAAAAAAAATATTAAGAGTTAAGGAGAACACTTGGTACAAATTAACTTTTAGACAAGACCTTAAAATTCAAAGAATAGGTGTCAAATGTATTTTGAAAGTTGTGTATGGAATTCAAAAACACATCATGCATTTGATAATTATGTACAGAATATGTCTACTTTTTTTTCAACAAATGCTTGTTTCAAATCACAATGCTTTTAGAGATAAGTAAAATGTTCCAACACTTTAAAACAGTAGATGATATATATTAATGATTTAGTTAAATTGATATTACTTGGCAAACAGAAAAGACAAAAATGATCCATATTCCAGAATTTTCTGTATGCCCAAATGGACATTATTAGAGGATCAGACTCCTAATATATATTTGTTGATAATCTTTTGATGTGTCAGATAGGTATAAGGTGTTATAAATAAAGAGAATCCATTATTTACACACCTAGACTGATTGTTTGTAAGAGAGTTTTCACGCCTTGATTGTCATAAAAAACACATTTCTTTTTAAACATGATATCTGACCAGCTGAAACATTAACAAATGCTGAATTAAGTCCAGATTTTTCTGACAATATTGACCATTGTCCAGTTTTTTTTTCCTTTGATCTAGAAATTGTTTGATGTTGTCCTATATTTTTTATTTATTTTAATTACATTAATAACCCTTTGATAGCAGCTTGTTTTTCAATTACTCTGCTGGCTGGTAAAAGTTGTTTGTGTTGGCCAACTGTTTTATCATTATTTATTCTCTCTTGTGTCAGTAATTGGTTACAATATGCTTCATTTCTGGCATTTTGATTTTATCAGTCATGACCAACTATTTAATGCAGCCATTACCTGTATTCAAAATCTCATTAGGTTGAAAGTCATTATGATTGGATGATTTCAAAGGAGTTTATATTTCTATTGTTACATGATTGGCAGAATGTTTGGGACTTACTACACCACATATGATTGGCAGATTGTTTCAGACATGTTATATTACATTTGATTGGCAGATTGTTTGAGACATATTACATCACATATGATTGGCAGAATGTTTGAGACATGTTACATCACATATGATTGGCAGAATGTTTGAGTCACATTACATCACATATGATTGGCAGAATGTTTGAGACTTGTTACACCACATATGATTGGCAGAATGTTTGAGTCGCATTACATCACATATGATTGGCAGAATGTTTGAGACTTGTTACACCACATATGATTGGTAGAATGTTTGAGTTACATTACATCACATATGATTGGCAGAATTTTTGAGTTACATTACATCACATATGATTGGCAGAATGTTTGAGACTTGTTTCATCACATATGATTGGAAGAATGTTTGAGTCACATTACATCACATATGATTGGCAGATTGTTTCAGATATGTTACATTACATTTGATTGGCAGATTAATTGAGACATATTACATCACATATGATTGGCAGATTGTTTTGTTTGAGACATGTTACATCACATGTGATTGGCAATGTTTTGAATTTGTTACATCGTGTGTGATAGATATCCTGGTTCTGTTACAAGGGTGGATGACTTTCACATGCACACACATATGTTACATTCAGAGGACCAATTTAAATATGTGACTGTTCTAATTTATCTTCATAATCTGAATTAAAATTTAACAAAATTAATGAATTAAAATGATACCATACAACTTTATTCTAATTATTTATATTCTATTTAATGGTTTTAGTTTCATTTTAAAAGATTAAATAAAATAAGAATAAAGATTAAAAGAGAAAAAAGGTGGAACAGATATACAACCTACAGCGATTTTTTCCTCTGAGCCATTGACCTAGAGTTGATAGCAAAATGTGTAAAGTCACATCATTACTACTCCTTAATTCTTTATTTATAATCAAAAGCTAGATAACAATACTCGATCAAAGTAAAACAGATTCTTAAGACTTGTACCAAATTAAAAGGAAAATTGTCAGACATGAGATAAGATGTTAGGAGGTTTTTATCTGGGTGGTAGACATCTTGTTTTGTTTGGTCAACGTTTTTGAGACTAAATATGATAATTATGGCTCCAGCGTTTTAACATGAATGGGATTTTTGATAGATAAGTCAAGCTTTTTACATCATTGATTTGTTTTATACCTTTGCCAAAATCCGATTGTTGTTATATAAATTAGCATTAAAACGGAACTTCTGTGATAGAACAAGTAGGTCATTACCACGGTGATATGCATCAAAATCACCCAGAACCATATGTTTTATTTCATTATTTTTCTTACATACCGTTTTTGTTACTGTAACATTCATGTTTGATCTTTTTATGTTACGAAAACTTTTACAGATGATGTTTTTGACAGGTATCATGAGTAAAATCTTATGTTGTTACAGATGATTTGTGTACTGATTTCTAACAGTTGCCACCCAAGAAAAGACGTACATTGCACTTTTACAGGCAAAATCAGTACATGGACATGAATGCACTAATAATGGTTTAATTGTCTCAAGGCTTTACCCTTATTCTAATTTCTAAACCTTTCTTGATCAACACCTCCTTCCTTTCTCTTTCCTCCCCCTCCCTGACCTCTTTTGATACCTTGGTACATCTACATACATGTTTTTCTTGGTTATCACCCTTTTTATATGCTTTACCTCTGCAGCTCAATGATGAATTTCTATTTGCAGGTAGATCCATGTAGTATAGCAGCACAAGATGGCAGAATACGAGAAGGGGATCAAATATTACAGGTGAGGAAACCCTTCATCTTGTTTATCATGTGACCTAGAAACTACAAAAGAAATAAGGCTACTTGTGACATTATACAGAGAGATTACTATTCATCGTAAAAATCCAATTTGAAACTTTGTTTCTTCAGTTCAAAACAAGATTTAGCAGCTTCCGAAGATCTTGCAACCAGGTTCTCAAAGCAGTGTAGGAAGTTATAAACAACAAAAAGCTAACAGTGTTAGTCAGAAAGCTATAAATCTTTTATTTATTAAAATTTCTAGTGACTGCAAAATGATATCTGTAGCATTTGAACTAACTTGATTAAATTTAATCTTGGGTTTAAACTTGTGTAGTTAATTTATCTACATAATTATAAAGAAAATTCAGCTTATATCAACTGTGTATTAAAAATATGATGCTTATTGATCTGTCGGTTTAGAAAATAATTGAAAAATTGCATGTAAGAACTCTTTTTATTTTTAAGCATCTCAAGGTCTGTGTATGCAGCACATATCCTTCAGCTACCTTAATGCTTTCACCTATCTTGTTGCCATGGAAATATTTAATCAAACAGAATATATTCTGCATTTACATGTAAAAAAAGCTCTTTCTGGGATTTGTTTTTTATTTCTTACAATACAGTAAAATTCTTCTACATCAAATTGTAATTAATTTAAATGATGTCAGTTGACAGACAAATTATTGTAAAAATGTCAAAATACTTGTTCAGTTGATGGATGATGGCATATTAACAGCAGAGCTAGTCTCTCCCATGTCATTGTGTTAACGAGGTCTATTTTCCTTGGAATTCCGCTACAGTATGGCTCTGCTTCAGATGAAAAAAATATATTGCTTGCTGTATTTCATTGATCTTTCCTCCATGTAAAAATTAATCTAAAAATCTTTATTTGTAAAATTTTAACATATAATCCATCAAAATGGTGGAAATGTTTGAAGAAACCATTAAAGTCGCATTTATCTTCTTACTTTTTGTTGATATAAAATAGCTAGGTTGTTTTTACCATGTTGCCGTTAAGCGACTGATTATAACAATATGACCGTTCAGATGATTAGGACCACAGGAAAATTATCGATAAAACACTTAATTAAAATAACACAGCCTGTCTGTAATAATATTGGTTCAAGATAATAATGAGTGGACAAACACTGACCAATGGACTTGCCAAATAATTATTTTCAGAAAAAGATGATTAGATGTTTTTGGTAATTAATGACACATGTATACACCTATTATCCACCTGACCAATAACTATTCTTGGAATGAGATGAATTGAGATATTAATAGCCTGCCTGTGTTCCCATTAGCTGATGAAAGTTTCTGTATTATTGGTTGTATATTGTAATAAAGAAACAATAAAAAAGAAGAATATGAGAAATCTATAATTTCACCAATTATCTTACTGGTTTGACTGACTTCTGTCTGTGTTTTGTTTTGACATTATCAGGTACTAAGTCTGTAGATATAGGTTATGGGGGACATCTAAACTATTTGTACAGTCAACCTTTAGTCTTGGTACTCCATAATTAGTTGGAAATTTCTTAATTTAATTATAATTATTATTGACATGGTTCTTGGCCTACATTGCCCTGTGGTCTAAAAGACAAGCCTACAGAGAACAGCACTTTCTGTCAACTGAACTTTTCCACTTTGCTGAAAATTGGTGGTCTTTTCTTGTACTGTGGTTTCCTCCACCAACCATGATCCAACAGCCTTAAATAAAAGTGAAAAATTTTGTCATTCATTAACTCTACTCTTGAGTGATTCTGGTGATTAAGGTATGACTTTAAAGACTCTTTTAAGTATAAAAATGGGTTGCATATCCTCAACCTATTAAACCTATTAAAGAATCTCAAGTTCCATACCTTCTCAAAGATTATTGCAGGCCTGATTATACAACTTATTGATGACACCACTGTTAGGTATATCTAGGCTTGAGAAATTTCAATGTTTCAGTGAAAAATAAATTATATACAAACTTTGTTTTTCATAAAAATGATAAATCTAGGATAATCATAGAATAAATATACAAACCATAGTTATATTAACCGAAGAATATTGTATTTTAACACCAGTTTCCTATTTATTTAGTGTAGTGTGTTGGTTTACACACTGCACACCTGTCAAACTCAACACATAATGAACACGAACATCTGCAAATGCAAACACATTTATTTAAAGAATCACTATGTATTTCCGGTTAATATATGTGTATATACATATAAACATGTTCCCAGTAGGAAGTGTATTTATTGCAGATTTAGAAATTATTAAGAAAATATATTATTTTTCTGTTTGAAGCTGGTTATTTATCATTTTGTAAATACATTTTGTATATATACAAAAACATGTACTATATATACAAAATGTATTTCTCGCAGATTGACATATTTTTCATAATAAACCAAACTGCTGCCTATAGATACAAATTTACAATGTTTGACATTTCTTGTTCTAGCTGTTTATCATTTCTGGCTTTTGTTTTAAGAACATGATAAGTGTTGCTTGTATCATGTTATTGTATTCCTAAATACAATACAGTATGTGAAAGTTAAACCTTAAGTCTACTGAAAACTTTTCTTTACCAAACATACTATTTATAGAGCACCTGGTATGTAGTGAAGTAACATATGTAAATGTCTGCCTAATTGCCTAATCCATACAAAATCTTCAGTTCCAACCATTTTAGTTTAAACAGGTGCCAATGTATTTGTTAATCTATGGCTCATAAATTGAACAGTCTTTTTCCTGAAATGAACATGATAGCTAGGTAGCCATTGCTTTGTGATGTTACAGATAGCCAGATAGCTATGGCTTTGTGATGTTACCAATAGCCAGGTAGATATGTCATAACTCACAAAATCTGAGTATTTTCACCTTGTTTGGATTCTTCTTAATATAATGTGTCCCAAATATCAACCACTAAAAAAAATCATATGCTCTTATCAGTATAACACATTGACATTTTGTTAAGGTATAAAAATGGTCATATGGTTATTGTCATCATATTAAAAGTTGCTGATGTAACAGTAAACAAATGCAGTCAATAAAATTATTGAAATAAATTCTTGGTTTTTATTTTTCAGATAAATGGAATAGATGTCCATAGTCGGGACCAAGCTATAAAGCTATTCTCTGAACAATCATCAAATATTACTTTATTACTGGCAAGGCCTCAGTTACAGGTGAGCTACAAGCTTTAAAGCGTATAAAAACATTTAACTTACATTTTGGGGATGACATGGGTATATAATGCATTCTTTCTTAAGGCTTTGGGTATGGGTGAGCTACAAGCATTGCATCTTCAATATATTATTGGTGAGGACAGTGAATATAAGGAGGAAGGAAGAAATTTCATTGCTCTTTGAGATATTTTTCTTTTGTTTTGGGCTTCTGGTACCAATTAAATGCTGTAAGGACTAACTATATAACTTCTTACTTCCATAAAACTGTTCTACTGCTTGCTTTAAAAATTTTACTGTTTATTCACAAACTTGTATATCCCATCACAGTTTTTGACATTTCAGCAACTTAACAAAGATTTGTTAACCCTAATCAAGAGTTCTACAGTTGTATTATCTCCTTTGCAAATCCAGTATGTGTAACATATTTTATCTAATTTTTGATGATCTAGAATATGGTTTGATTTGTTCAAATTTGCATTTGGTTTTTCTCTTGCCTGTCACCTTAGTGTACCATAACTCTGTAATAGAGGATTTAACTGCATTAAAGCAAAAACCCAGGTGTTTCACATTTAAATTTCATCTACCAGTTTAAAATTCATTTCCTTATCATAAAAGATTTGAATTCTTGGAAAATACTGTTAACTTGACATTTACAGAATTTAACACACCTTGGAAAAATCTTGTTGAATCAATCTAAAATGAATTTTTAACATTTTCCTCATATAAATTTTAAATTCTAGAAAAAAAAATTGCTGAATAAACATAATCGAAATTCAATACACTTTCCTATAATCTAAAATTTCAATTTCAGAGAATAAATCTGCTGAATTGACATTATCTAAATTTAGCATTTTATCTTTTATATACAATTTCATTTCTTTTGAAATCAAAGCTAATCAGTTTTACAAAAGATTGTATTAAACTGTTAAAAAATTTTATAGTGTATAGATAAAAACAAGAGAGAATTTATGTAGCTTTCAGATAATGTTTTACCAATATAGGTAATTTTACTGGTACATCAGGAAAATCTGGACTAGACTCACCAGATTTACTACTGGATTGTGAGGCATTTATAAAAGATTATTGATTTTAGTTATAAATGCAAAGGTTATAACAAGTCCAAGATCAGAGCCAATATATAAATCCTGAAGGCCCAAGTCCTGTTCAAGTACATGACAAAAGTCCGGTCCATGTTTTCAAACATGCCCAATTTTCTCGGGTGCACCAGGTACTTAATTGCATTTTCTAGAGTTCATTTTTTGCCAGGGTTGTAAAACAAGAATAGGTATTGTATCAGAAATTGATACATATCCTTACCTTTTAAATTCAACTTTTACTTTGAAATATTTGTTTCCTACAGTTAAATTTCACCATAGTTGTAAAACAAGACCTCGGTCATGTAATTTACACTATAACTTATCGTTACCCTTTTTAACATAATTTCGCTTTGATGTTTTAGACAGCTACAGTAGTCAGACACACCTGAGCTACAAGGTTGCATAGCGGAATATTTCATATATATTCTTTCCTATCTATTTTTGCACCTGTTTCTGAAGTTTTAGAAATATGGTCTGTGTAACATATTGTCTTGTTACTCAAAATATTTATATTACCCATTAATTTATCTATGATACCAGCATACAGAAATTATAGACAGGTTTTGTAATCAACTTCAAAGTGATACTGAAATAATGTGAGATCAATCTCAGATGTATTCCTCTCCCACTGTCTCTGGCTCTAAAATCTGTTTTACATACATTCATATTAAAATAAATAGATCTCTCTCTCTCTCTCTCTCTCTCTCTCTCTCTCTCTCTCTCTCTCTCTCTCTCTCTAAAAGTAAGTTAAATTCTCATCATCTCTCCCTTCATATAAACTCTCCATCTCTCATCCCTCTTTAATTCATCCGATATGTTATTACAAAATAATAATTGTTGTTTTGGATGCTGTTCGTAAGTAAACACGTACTGACTACTTGAGTTTTGTTGCGATTCTTTTGTTTTGATGTCTTTTGAGGTGGTATTTTACAGTACTATAAATCAGTGTTACATTATTATTGGTACCAGCTATGATTCACAGATGGTTTATCAAACATCAAACACAAAAAAATGATGGACAATTTGGCAACGATAACAAGCTCCATACAATATTAATTGATGATTCTGTACTGATCTCTGGTATTATTATCTCCATTCTTAAAGAGCTCTTTGGCCCTTGCCATACCTTCATTGTATGTCAGTTTTCTCTTTAAGCTTTGGAAACACAGTTATTCTTTCAGAGATAGAAACATTCACTCCTTCATTTTCGGAGAGTTCTTACAATTAATGGAGTGACTGTACTTTAAGATTGAAACATTTTATTTCTATTCCCATCAAGCGTTTTACCTCTATCTTCTTCTATCAAGCATTTAATTTAAACATATGATATTGTATTTGGAGTTTATCCAAGTTCTCCTTTTTGATTAAGTAAATATCTAATGGAAACCAATTTTTATATATACAGTTCCTTCAATTTGTAACTGCGCTCCAATTAATCTCTGTAAAGTACAAACTCCTGAGAATTGACAAATCTTTGTACCCTCTGACAGATTTTGATTTCAGAAGAATGTTACAACCCCCAATAAATTGACTAGTTTTTGTATTTAATGAAAAATTTTAATTTCCTGAAATTCAACTATAGAAAATGAAGATTTTTTTCTGCCTTATCTATCACTGCAACTGTGTTTATTTTGGTCAAGCTGACTCTTTGAAACCACTGAACAATTTGATTGAGAAAGAGTAATGATTTCTTATCTATCACTGCAGTCCAATACATTTGTATCTGAAGTGAAGAAAGAAATGTTGTACTGTGTTAAAACAGAGGTCAAAACAGGTCACTTGTTAATTTCTTTTTTTTTAAAAGACATGATGCAGCTGTGGTTATATGTCAGTTTCTTATAATTGTTAAAAGGAATATGCATCTTTCTAAAAAGAATGTTGGGAATTTTAAAGTCACTGCTTGGGTTTGATTCAATAATCCCTTGACTTTATATTCTTCAAAGTTTGGAGTCCTTTGGATGAGACCTTAAAAACCAATGCCCCATGTCATGGCAGGTGTGGCACATTAAAGAACCCTCCAGTGCACATTGCCCTAAGCACACTGCAAAGGTCTAAATTTCTGTCACGTTCACCTATAGCAGGTGATGTATTGATATAAGTGAAACATTCTAGACTGTGATGTAAAACTCCATTAAATCAATCAATCAAATCTTGGAAGTCAGTAACATATTGCAAATAGACCAAGCATAACTTAACTATTATTAGATGGTCTTTAACTGCTCAGGACCGGTAGTCCCTGCAAGTAAATGGGGGAGGGGGGGGTATTACAAACATCTTTATTTGACACTGATTTGTTTAAAGAAAACCAATTTATTCTTACTGCATTAAGCACATAAAATGAAAAATATGGAAAAAATATATATTTACTTCTTTATCTTTTATTTTGATTACCCACTGTGAACTTCTTCTTTTAAAAACTTGAGTTAAATATTTAAGAAAACTTTTTTAAATGAAGTATTATTTTTGTCAAAAAAGACAAAAAAGAATTTATAGTATCAGCACTTTATCAAACAAAACCACCATTTGTAGATTGTTTTAACTTCAACAAGGATTTAGATGTCTTCATGTAAATTGACACAAAATATTGACATAAGTTCCATTGTTAAATATCAGTGACACACCCCTTTCTGTGCCTGTTATATATACTTACTTATTATTTTTCATATTTATAAAGTATACATTGTCATTTGTATGGTTTGAATTTTTTAAATTGTAATTCAGGTGGTCATACTCTATAAACAGCTTATTTCTAAAGGTTCATTTTAAAATTTTAATTTTACAGTATAAAATTTAAAATCAATTTCAACTGAAAGCTTTCTCATTTGAGTTTTGGGAGAGATTGAAAGTGTATTTAGCTTTTAACAATAACAGAGTCTTAACTAAATCTATGTTTTTTTTCTCTCTCTAATGTTGAACTAAGAGATCAAAATGCCTCTTACTGCCCAGATTCAAATCTCCTTTTTGACAGATTTTTGTCAGTTTGTTGCTGAGGTCAGTTTCCACTAGGTATTCCAATTTTCTGTACCATCTCAAAACTTACAGCCTCAAATATAAGTGCAAGAATCCTGACTATACTGTAATACTGCTATTAGAACACCATTACTCCACTACCTTTTCACTAGCTAGCATGTCCAGTGAGGCCATAAAATCAGGAGCCAGTATGATAAGGCATACTATTTTAAATCGAAACTGCACCTTCCCCTGTAGCTGGTGATATATTGATATCAACTCTGAAAGTTAATCAATCAATATGCCATCTCTATGATCTAAATGAAGGATGAAAGGAGAGTCTGCCTCAGTGTTTTCTGTCTCAATGTTTTAATTATCAAAAAATCTCCAAAAATTTAATCAGTTTTACTTGTCTCAAAATGACCACTGCAGTGCTCGCTCCGTAAGTGGGAGGTCATGGGTTCAAACCCAGGCAGGGTCTGACCCAAGAATTGAAAGTGGGCAGTGACTGTTCTTTCGCCAAGCACTCAGCATTAGGAAATGAAAGTCACGGTTCATTCGGATGGGATCTTAAAATAAATGAGGTCCTGTGTCACAGCGTGGCACAATAAAGAACCCTGCTATATCATGCCATCAGCACAATGCACAGGCAAAATTTCTGCACTTTCGCCTGTACGTGGTGACATCTGGATGTAAGTGAAATATTATTGACTGGGATGCTAAACACCATTACTCAACTCTCAACTCTCATCTCAAAATGATATACCATATTTTTAACTGAAATATTAATGCAGATAATGAACTCATTTAAACTATATTTACAAAAGTGCAACTTAAGTGTGCATCTTACATCGTCCTCGTTATCATTACATCATGTTTTAAGTTGCATCATAAATTTTACTTTAATACCTGAGGTCATTTCAAGTTAAAAAAAGGAATTTAATTGCCTCTTTGTAACATTCCCTTTATCATTAACAGCAGTTAATTAAAATTAATTTTGTGTGTGGTCTCGAGATCATGTTGTGTCAAAGGGCTGTCGTTTTTACACAGAATTTCATTTACATCTGAGGCAGATCCTGGAACCTGATAATGTTTAAATGTTTGGGCAATATGTACATTTGTAAAATCTTTTGTTTTAAGATTTTACGATTCCTATGACATTATCCAGGTGGTGAAATATTTGATAGCTCAGGTTTGTTTTTTGTTTCCAGGTTTTTTGATGTGTTTCCAAAAATAGCCTCTGCAATTTATAATGGTGCCTTAATGAGGCTGGTGTTTTTTGTTGATTAGTGTTTTTAGTCTGTTAAAAGCTTTTTTCTGTGGTTTAAAAGAGCATATTTGAGCACTGAAAAAGCAATAAACTTGATTTAAAGTAGAGATAGGAACATAAATTATGATATTGTTACTGTTTATTCAGAGGTTATGCTTTAGTAAGAAAAAAAAAATTGTTAAATTAGCATAATTTTTAAATTAAAGTTAAAATGTTGTGAACAGGTGGTAAATGAAAATTTGCAACAAAAAAATAATAATAAAATTAATAAATAAATAAATGAATAATTAGTTAATCTTTTATTGGAAGTGTTCAGTCAGTCAGTCACTTTGGAATCTTCAACGAGATCAAATTATCTAACAATAAAGAATTCCTAAAACTTGGACCACCTTGCAACTATTGTTTTATTGTTTGCATTATATTATACCTAGCCTTCATATTACTGTGGTCCTTTTTTTTGAGAGTTGTTTGTCTTGAAATGGTAGAATTCCTCCCTAGATGGATACACAGGGTGTACCTGGTTTTGTCCAATCAGATTAAGTTTGTTCTGTGACAGCATTTATTAGGATTTCTAATCTTGTTATTTGGTCTTGGACTTTCATGCTTAACGGTCAGTTAAAAAAGATACAGTTCCCTAAAAACATTCTTAATCTTGATTATCCCTAAAACAATCCTAACATATGAAAATCAGGATTTAATTATTTAATTGAAATGAAAATATTTTTGATTAAAATATAGACATCTAGACATCCCAAAGATAGAGTTTGAAAATCTTAATTGAAAAATAATGTTGCTCTCAACCGCCTTCCCATCTTTTCTTTCAAAAATTAAACAAGTGTTGCCTCTAGATTTCAAGATTGATGTAAACTAACTTTAAGTTACATAATCCTTATATATATATATATATATATATATATATATATATATATATATATATATATATATATATATATATATATACCACTTTTACAACACTTTTTAATAGGAAGAAAACAAAATCTATTTTCAATTAAAAAGATAAACTTTACACTTTTAAACATTATAAAGCTCAGAAAAAGATATTTCAATTTTAAAACATCATTTCATGTAAATTTCTTCATTAAATTCTTAAAAAGACTCCTGTTGATTAAACTTTTTTTTTCAGAAACATCAATTAAATGTTAATATAAAAGTTCTTTATTTTTTAAATTATTTCATTTCACTGAACCAGTTGTAAAAGAAATTATAATTTTCCTAGAATTTAATTATCCACTGGAAGATAAGTTATAGTATTAAACTTGCTCTTATCAATAAAAATTGCTAAAAAGATGTAGATATTACAATAAAATCCTGTCTTACTAGAGATACAAAGGCTCACTCTACCTTTGAAGTTTGAGAAATAAAAAAGATAGTTGTATTTATAAATAATATGCTTATCTATTTTAAATACAGAAAGATTGTCTATATTCTGTGGTTATTGATACAAAAATAACTATTACATGATTTTATCAGGGCTGGGGGTTGTGTAAAACAGGTTTATGTGAAAAAATTAAATGTTTTCTGGTTGTATCTGGCTTAAAGGATTAAAGATTAAAAGGAGATTAAGTAATGATGGTTTTGTCTTCCAGGCAATTAATTTGACCATAAGGTTGTTCAGGTAGGGGGTCCTCTGTTTGACCACAAGGAAGATTAGTTATCATCTGTGTGGTCAGTTTTGCAGCTATCTAGGGCTATTGTCCAATATGACAGGTATTTTGTCAAAAAATATGTCCATCAAAAGAACACAGTGAAATGATTAATTGAATTTTTCAGAATAAAGTAAGAATGTTACCAGAGCTAAAATTTTGTTGAAACTAGAATGGTTTGATACAAGTTTGGTCATTAAGTTTGTTTTCAGTGTGTGAATTACTAAGACTCTAAAATTATGAGGAATGAGAGTTTTTTGGACATAATGCCAGTTTTTGCTGAAAAAATTGATTTTCATAAATATTGTCTACAATGTCTGGTAAGATTTTTTTTTATATAATTGTAAATTCATTAATGTTATTTTCTTTTTTACAATTTCTGACTAAATAATCAGAAAGTATATTTATAAAACTGTTGGGAATTTTTAACAAAAAATGAGAAAAAGTTAAATGTAATCTAAACATCTGAATTTAAAAAAATTAAAACATTCTACAGATGGTGCAGATTTATTATTATATGACAACAAATAGGCCACATTTTTGTCAGTATTTCTTAAAATATTTTGATGATTAAGAGGGGAAAAAATCTTCTTTACATTTTTTATTTCTATTAATTTGAAATATTTAAATCTTAAGCAGATCAAACATGTGTATTGCTAAAATTTGAATTACAATGAATCATTGGAAGTAGATTATAGGGGTGTACTTGTTCACCTATGTCAAAGATGTCTGGAAGAGTCTGTTTTATGGATAATTTACTGACAAGCATCTCCATGATTCAGATGCTGACCCATCAATTCTTTATCACAAAGATGAATTACTACCTTAATTTTTGTTTGGCTTTGATCTTTTATTCCGCTGTCAAATGGGTTTCATATTAGAACCTGAAAACAAAAGTAATTAAGTCAACATAGAGGCATCTAAGCATTTCACAGTTGTGGAACATTCATTTCTGTTAATAGATATTTACATCATCTCTAAAGTTTTTGTTCCGGATTTCCGACTGTTCAGCAACATCATCAATCTTATTTTCACATGTTTTAAACAATACAGGGAAAAATTATATACTTTTTTACCCTTCATGGGTCATTCTTTGAAGATTTTCATGCATATATGTCTGTTATAAACAAAATATACTTTTTCACCCATCACATGATTTCATGCATACATGGCCAGGATTTTGTCGTAACTTAAAAAAATTAATGACTGTACATCTTAACACATTTGGTGACAGTTTTATGATGTTATTTATTGTTTTGTAGGGTGTTTTAAGAACTATTTTTCTACCTTTTGGCCTTAACTCATTGTTTGAGATCATTTTGAGGTCAAATGTTGAAGCTAATTTTTCATTTTCTTTGTTTTTTCTTTGATGTCGGAGAGTATAAATGCATGAAGTATGAAAACAAATGTTTTTCCTTTTAACTCATTTACCTGAGAACAAAACCATTAGTTTTTGCCTTTGCTTGGACAAAGAACAGAAATCCAATGTGTTTAAGCAAGAAAAAATTTTTCAGCTTTGGTACGGGAAAAGAAAATATTCCTGGTATGAGTGTATTGATATCCCATCTTTGAAGAAAAAAATTCATTTTGAAATCTATCAACTCTCATCACCCAAATTTTCATGTACCAATTTCAGCTGTTTAATGGGAGTTTCTCCAAGTAAAGTGTGGTGTAGGGGAAAAAATGTTCTCCACTTTTGCAATTTGGCTGATTCCCAAACATTTCGTACAGAAAAACATTAACTTTACACAAAATAAAAAATTCCCCTATCTCCTAACACTAGTTCACTATAAAGATCCCTATCTCCTCAATATGTTCATTTCATATCTCCACATATATTCAACTTAAGATATGCCTAAGAAAAAATACTATGATTTTGACTCTCAAGCTTGCAGGTTATTTTGGTTTTGGCAATCACAATGGTGGCAATACAAAGCTAAATTCTGACAAAAAACAGTAATACCTGCTATAGTTATCATCTATATAAGGACCACCTGTCTATTAAGACAAATTATATAAGGCCACTTTTCCTAGAGTTTCAACTGAAGAGACTCTTTTATTAATCAAGACTACCTGTCTATAATGTTCTTAAATATCTATAGTCCTCTCAGATGACATTTATATTCAGGTTTCACTGTAATGATGTTTCGTTGTTGCATGCAGTTATCTTCTCCAAAACTAGGTTCATTTTACCCTGCTAAAATATGTTGAAATGCTTTTTAAAACATAGCTAATTGCCTCATTTTTATGATCTAAATCGACTTATTTTTAAAATCAAAACTTAATGTATATTAGAAATATCCATTAGGCAGAGAGTGGATAGTTTTATTTTCAATAAGAATGAAACATATCAGATATCCACCTTGTTGCAATAACATTTATTTTTGTGATTATATCATAACGCAAAATACATGATTTATAACCAGAAAACACGATTTGAAAGTTTTCTGCTTAAATTTATTTCCCAATTCGCAGATGTATTAGTAAAGATTTGATATTGATGATGACATTTTCATAGAAAAAATTTCTTTAATGTATTGACTCTGTGTTTTTTTTTTTTTTTTTTTTTTTTTTAAATGGCTGGCAATACCGAGAAAAAAAATCCATAATACCATCACCTAACACCTGATTTTTTGTCATTATCTTTATGCAGGAAATTGAAGAGAAATTATCGCTTTAAATATGGCTTACATTTGAAAGGTATCGAGGACAAGTAGTCATTTCATTATAAATAATTGGCATTTTTTTAGATGTGAAACACTCAGATATAAGCAATTCACAAACATTTGACCTCAGTTTATCATGAAATCTGACAATTTGGAGAAATTAATCTTCATTTTTGAGAATTAATTGTCTCTTGGTGAAACCCCAATTAACCAGATAAAATATGTAGACTTGTCCGTCTGCTACTGGAAAAAGGGAGATAATTGCATTTAAATTTTATGAAAAAGGACCAGGCTTTTATAGACTTAGTCTTCCAGTAAAATCTCTCTCTCTCTCTCTCTCTCTCCCTCCCTCTCCCAGACTCTCTCTCTCTCTCTCCCTCTTTCCTCTCTCATGCAGACTCTCTCTCTCCTCTCTCCTCCTCCCCCAGACTCTCTCTCTCTCTCTCCCTCTTCTCCCTCTCCCAGACTCTCTCTCTCTCTCTCTCCTTCTCCTCTTCTCTCTCTCTCTCTCCTCCCAGACTCTCTCTCTCTCTCTCTCTCTCTCTCCCTCTTCTCTCTCTCAGACTCTCTTCTCTTCCTCCTTCTCTCTCTCTCTCTCTCTCTCTCTCTCTCTCTCTCTCTCTCTCTCTCTCTCTCTCTCTCTCTCTCTCTCTCTCTCTCTCTCTCTCAAGACCTACATAACACATGTTAACAGAAATATTAATTAAATGAAGTTTAAGATGGTGTTGAACTTGTACATATTGCATGTTGATAAGATTTGTAATCTGCTGTCTGTTTCTGTGATAACATTTTGTGTACCTACCAATCATTTAATGATATCAATTCTACTTCATAATGTAAATGATGACATGTCAAGAAAGTGACACATTATCTGTCTCTATCTGTGTCAATATTTAATTAAATCTGATACCTAACATATATTCTCTCTCTCTCTCTCTCTCTCTCTCTCTCTCTCTCTCTCTCTCTCAAAATTTAACTTTGTCTCTTTCAAGATGTCATTCTTTCCTTACTTGAACATTGTTGCTCATGATTACCAGTTGATTACGTTTTGAAGTGTTCTTTCTCTCTTCTAAATAACTTAATTCTCATTCTTCTCTTCTAACTAATGCATTGCTGCTCTTGATTACCAGTAATTTAATCTCTCTCTCTCTCTCTCTCTCTCTCTCTCTCTCTCTCTCTCTCTCTCTGTGTCTCTCTCTGCTATTTGAAATATTAATGAAATGAAATTTTATCTTGTAATTTAACCTCATATTTTGTATTTCTTGGGGATTTTAAAAAACAATTAAGTCTAACAGGAGACTTTTGTTATCATTCTTTAGCTTGATGATGGATTTATGGAGGACCAGAATGTTGTTCTGGATGATTTGCATATGGATATCCTTGAAAAGCATCACCATGACAATATGCAAATCATGGCATCCATGTTGGCTAGGGTAGGTTGGGCATGCTCATTGGACATTATTAATGCATGATTAATAAGCTTGCTAGTTTAGTTAATGTTGTATCTTTTGATTTTACAGTATATTCATGTATGTGTAAAATTTCAACCCCTTTGTGACATATTAACATGTGTTATCCTTTAAAGTAAACACAAGGAAAAAGATAATGTAATCATTATTTATTTGAGAAACCTGTTATTATCATGTAATATTTGACAATTTTACACATTTATTTCTGTCATAAAATAATTATCTCAATGTGAAAATGAAATTATGAAAATTCTCACTTGAGAATTTCGAGATATTCACCGTAGACCTAAAAAGTTTAAACTTTACAGGGAGACCTGACATAGAAAATCATCTGCCCTTTCACTTTTGAAGATAAAAAAGTCATATATTTAGAAAAAGAGTGACATTTTAAGATTTGTTTAGTTTTTCAAAATTTTTGATTTTGTAAAAAGTTGCAACTTTTGGCTATGATGTTTATCAATATACATAATCATATACAGATGACATAAATTTTGATATATTAGATCATAAATTTAAGGCAAAGCCAGAAAGGCCTTTGAGATTAAAAATAAACTGTTTTGGTTTCGTGCTGAAGGTCGGCTGTGATTTTTTCTCCTGTTTATGGGTGTAAAACTTGACCTCTACAGTCTGTAGTCTCTACAGTGTTGTTAGCAGTAAAATTATCAACATTAACGGTATTTCTGCATAATGTTCTCATGTAAATAATTTTGTATCGCACTTTAATTTTCATCTGTCATATAAACTGTTGACAGTTGACAAACACTGCCACCTATCTGCAGTTAAAATGTACAAATTTCTGCCCTCGAGGAAATGCACTTTCTACTCTTTTGTCAGGGAAGGTGTGAAAATAAACAAAATAACTGCTCTTTGATCTGCTGAAAACACATGCTGCAAGACAGTTGTAGAGAATATATTTTAGCCACCTGGTGTCGAATTGTGTTCACATCAAACAGAAAATTCATTTTAAGAGTTTTAGAGGCCAATTAAATATGAAGGTGTTACATTTGATATTCTGATCTGATAGTGACCTATCATTAACATATAGCCATGGAAAATAATATTAGCACAATCAAATTAAAATCTTGTTCAAGGGCTTTAAAAATATTATTGTTAAGAACATTTGCACTTTCATGTTGTGATTTGCTTTAAGATAAAAACATTTTTTACGGTGAGAAGAAAAATGTTTTCCTATTTGACTTTGATACCTTTTGAGATGACCATTCCCTGCCTAGAATTTAGAAAGTTGTAGAAAGTAAAGCCTAAATACCATACTTAACTATGTTATTATTATTATTATTATTCGAAATTTAGACTGTATTTATTGCATTAATTTTATATTTGATTTTAAGCATGTTTTTAAATACAGAATTTGACATTCATTGATTTCGGGGTCTTTGGGATGAGGCCTTAAAAAGCAATGTCCAGTGCCACAGCAGGCATGGCACGTTAAAGAACCCTCCCTGCACATTGCCCTAAGTCCACTGCACAAGTCAAAATTTCTGCCACTGGTGACATCTCGACATAAGTGAAATATTCTCGATTGGGATTTAAAACCCCGTTAAATCAATCAATCAATTCATTGATTTCAACAGTATTAAATGTTTTATTAATATGGCCATTTAACTTCCAAATCCTTTTTTGCATCCACCTTTAAGGATCACTCAACTACAGATGCTTTTTATTATAATTTCCATTTCTTTCTGATATTCTTTATGAATTTTGTTAAGTACTGATACCCATTGGTCACATGTTAGATAATGCAGGTCACTATTATACAGTTTACATTTAAGTACATAGATGGTGCTGGAGGGATTTCCTCACATAAGAGAGACAACTTTAAGATTACATAAAAGACAATACAGATCATTATCATAAAAAAAAAAAAAAATGGACCGTCTTGTCTAAAGACCAAATAAGGACATAATTTCAGTTCTTTGATTTAAAGGGAGACAACTCAAAAAGAAATTTTCTTCTCCACTGAACATCAAAAGCCTACCAGTGTTTCTGCATAAAGAAAGGAATGACATTTCAATGTCATAAAACCAACCTTCCTTATTCTGTTACAAGGATATTATACAGTACATATTGTTAACATTTCTATAAAAATAAATCCCTTTTTATTACCATTAAATCTTAGTTCTACAGAATCTGATATCATGAGCTTAACTTCATATTAATTAAGTTTTCATCATGTCGTTTTGTCCTAAAAAAATACCCGGTAAGCTTTTTACATGTATACAATGAAAATCAGTTCATTTCTGCATGAATTTGCACAATTGTATCTTTATTGCACTCTGCTATATGCATGCTATGCTAGAGCTTTTGTTAATCTGCAATAAACAGAGCAACCTGTGTAAACCCAATACTTTTTGAACCAAAAATCTTGTTCAGATTTGACAGGTACTTGGTTTAAACAGGTTCAGTTAACAAACAATATTATTGGTATATCTTTATAATACAAGTTTTTTTTTTCTTAAAAATGGTTTAATCTTTATGTATATACATGTATATATGAAATCAGCATTTATCTACATCTTAGTTGTTTGAACTTTTCCAGTTAATCACTTTTGTAGCTAAGCTAATGAAAACACTATTTTGTAAACAGTGATTTTTTTTTTTTTTAGAGTTTAATCACAAGACAAGACTCTTTTAAAATACATGAAAAGGTATCCATTTACCTGACCATACAAAGTTTTATATTTTAAAATTTATTTTAATGGTAACTCCTTTTTTGTATAGTGCTAGGTATCTCACTAATAGGTGCCAATGTATTGTGCAATCGAGAATTGTTCAATTTCTTTTTTTCTTTTTTTTCACTGTTAATCAAAACTATGTTTAGCAAAGTTCTCCTTAATTAGGAGGAAGTTACAGAAGAAAAAACATATGAATAGCTATTGTTTTTTCTCTTCCATCTTCTGTTCATATTGAATTTATTTTCCATCAATTAACAACTATATTATTTTCTTACAGGGGCACATAGATGAGGAAGGTGGAACCACAGACACAGCTACTACAGAAAATTCTCTTCATAAACATGAAAAAGACAGTGGTGTTGGCAGAACAGATGAAAGTACAAAAAATGATGAAAGCTCAGAACAGGTGTGTATACAAAGAGGGTATATATGTAAAAAGTTTCTTTATTGTTTTCCAAATTTACTATAAATTGCATTAAGAACTGCATTGTTTTCTTAAATGCTGCAGACTGTTCTTATTTAATGCCTAACAACTATGAAAAAAGGGCATCAGTGGTTGAGTAGTCTTAAGCATATTGTTACAGATCACAGCCCCTCTCACTACTTCAATTCAAATCTCATTGAAGAAGACTGTAGGATGAGAAACTTTGTGAGAGTTCCTTTGCTACCATCTTAAAAGAAAAGGAATTTGAACTTGCACATAAAACTCCATTTCTCATATCCTATCATCTTTGAACCTTTTTATTTGATTTCTAAAGGCATGTTGCTCAAATATATGTCTCCTGCTGATTATTTTGGTTACTCTAGAACAAAACAGATGATTAATTGGTCCTGTTGCTTCAGCATTGCCTTCTGCAATGATTTATGGGCCCTCTGGTTTTCTCACATGAAAAATTCATATTAGTTTACATTTTAACCATGAGTAGATATTCTTATTTTTTTAAGATCATTGTAAAATTAAAGCGCACAGTTCTGATAATTATAAAAAATGTTAATAAATTTTGTGACAAGATTTTGTATTTTGATATCAACATGATAGTGGAATAAAATGCTAGGAAAATTGCAAAATTGGAAAGTTCATTGCTTTTATCAAGATCATATTAATATCAAGAGATTTAGAGACTGTATTATTTTGTAGAGTTACTGAAAATGATATCTATCCATTTTTCAAAAATGTGACATATTGGCTTGTACAAGTTTATCAAGTGATATTAATCATTATAAAATGATTCCAATTTTTAATCTTTTAATGGATAACCTTACAAAAATTAACTGACGGAAACCTGTTAGTGTCAAATTGATGTATAATATACATGAGATAAGTAAAAGCAGAGTCCAAATTACAGAGAAAAATCTTACAAACACTCAGCCGATCTGATAAGTCTGATTCATTTAAAAGCTTTTAATCTTTGTCATCCAGATGCCTGGAATGTTTCATTAGGTCATCTACATTGCAGTAATAGATCTGTTTATATAGAGCCTGTCAATCAAACTTGGAAAAAAATAAACCAACAACAAAAACTTGGAGGTGTTTTACTTGACCCATATAAAAATCGCATGTGGGTTTGATGTCAGTAACCTGTATCAAATTAACAGCAAAATTGATCATTAAATTTCTAAATAGGTCAAACTAAGTCACAATTATTTAATCAAGAACATATATTTTTAATATTTGTCATTCATAAAAATTTATGAAATATAAAAATTGCGTGTGAATTGGATATCAGTAATCTGTATAAAATTAAACTTAAGTTATTTAATCAAGATCAAGTTAAATACATGTATTCTTTATATTTTCTATTTATACAAAAACAAAAAAGCTAAGAATTATTCTTTTTCCATAAGAATTAGCCAGGAGTTATCTCAAATCAGCAAATATTTACAGCTTTTTGCTTATTTATGTCCTAAATTTTTATGAATGACCTATTAACTCACAAGGGAAATTTAGAAGATCTAAGATGGAGATATAGGTTTGGAGTTATTTACATGATATTCAAGTAGTGAATTGTTACACATGTTCTTTTGTTTTCATTATCCTTATGATGACCTATTCACTGAAAAAATGTAGAGTACTTACTGATCGGGAAAATTTGGAAGATGTAAAATCATGATACAGACAAATATTTGTCACCTAAAACCTTCATCCAAATACTATCAATTTCAATTTCTTTTGATATATAATAAACTTGTAAATTATAATTTAAAATTCATACAGATTATAAGAAATTAAATATTTCTTTTTAAAAAATGAAAAACATTATCTTTCAGAGACTTTTAAGTGTTGTGATAACATCTTTTGGTATACAGAATATTTGTATATTCTTAAAACACCAAATTATCCCCACCATTTGTCAATTTCTGACATTAAAAGGGAGTTGACAATAAATTTTGTAATAATAATAATATTGTAATAAAATGGAGTGTCTGATACAGAAAAAAAAATTGAAAAATGGATTTTTGAATCTCAAAATAGTGTGGCAATAAAAAGGTGACAGAGTTATCAAAAGGCATTCAAATGAGGTTTGACTGCACTAAAACAATTTTTTTTTTTTTTTTTTTTTTTTTTTTTTTTTTTTTTTTTTTTTTTTGGACACAGTAAAAATTTGTTTTAGTATATTATAGCTACAATCATCATAAGTAAACAAAATTTATTCAAAATGTTCACAATCGGTATTATTTTACTGATGAAGTGGGTAATCTCCCTTTGTAGACAGACCATACTTGTACCTCTTAAAATCTAAACATACTTTGGTCTTTTGAGATATCACAGGATTATGTATTGTAAAGAATAATTAGTTACGGATCTTGTAAGCAATAAAAAGTGACAATTTGATAGTGTTGTGTATATATACAGTTTTGTTTGGTATAACACAGAATCTCAACATATTTTTTATGAATTACATACCTATATTAAAGTACACATAACCAAACCCTTTGATTTGATATCATTGTATAGTTGTGTAAAGTCAGATTTATTTCATTTGACATATTTCAATTTGTTTCCATTTGAAAGTGATACCAAGTCAAAACAATTATCTTTAATAATATGCATAGGTCAAAAATGTCTTCATTTTCAACCAAACTGGTTATGGCTTGATATAAGTTAAATATGCTCTCTGTCTTATATAATCAAATTCTAGTCCTTTCTTTGACAAAGATAGAAAAAAATTAGAATATGGTTGTTATTTAATAAAAATTGAAATTTCAGGTCACATGACCTACTAATAATACTGGTCCCCATTATATATATATAACCATGTCCTTACACATATGTTAAGACACTTCTGATGGATGTTCTTTAATACTACCTTTATACTGCTAATCATTCATCATAACTCTATATTGATATGAGGCCTTAGGGGTTTGTTTGTTTTGGTTTTTTTTTTTTTTTTTTTTTTTTTTTTTTTTTTTTTTTTTTTTTTTTTTTTTTTTGTATTCTAGTTTCAACCATCATCCTACTAGAACTGATTATTTCAATACATGTACAATTAAAAGAATCTTGACTGGGATGTAAATATCATTACCACACATAAAATTTACCAGCAATTGATAAATTATGCTTTGTGTTTTGTAGGAAACACTTGATACAGAATGTACAAATTCTCCAGCAGCAACCACAAAGTTCCGACAGTGTTATAACTTAAACAAACATGAACAGATATACAGTGATGAGAGTTTTCTGTCACATGACTGTACACATGATGTCATTGTTAATGATATTCCGTCAGAGGAGTGTGATAAGTTCCGTGAAGTCCTTGCCAGGCGATTCAGTAACGGGATTGAGAATTCTCCGAGAAATGACTCTGTGAGAAAAGATTCACGTGGAAGTATCGAACATGAACTTGCCTTGTTAAATAAGGAAATGGAACAGATACAATTAGAATGTGAGGAGATTGTACAATCACACCTTTGTGAACAAAATATTTCTCAAAAACGAGAAAATACGCCTTATAAAAGTCCGAGAATTGTACCACGTATGGGAACTAGGCTAGAGTATTTAAAACATGTGCAATCATATGACAGTAGCGAGAAAGATGTTTTAACGAAACAAGGACAATCTAGTAGCCAATTAGAAAAAGACAAGGACGCTACTTCAACAAGTGCATATAACACAGGTGAAAGTTGTCGAAGTACTCCTTTAACATTAGAGCTAAACCCTGCCTCTGATGAGGGAGAAAAAGGATTTAAAAACTCCATGTTGTGCCTAGCACCAACTGCCTCAACAATGACACCGTCCCTCAGTGATACAGAAAAACAAACTCAGACTCCATGTAGCAGATCTAAAGATGGTTCAAGTGATGATAATTTGTTAGAGACATCACCAGGATCTCTTAAAGATCAGGGCGGTATGGGTGAATCTTTACAGGACTTGTATGTGAGATATGCTGATGTTATGTATACAAATCATGCAAACTTACAGCATACAATAGCTATACAACAAAAATTATTTCAGCAACAGTTAGATCAGAAGCCACGTTATGCTGGCTCTCCTCAACCTGGATCAGCAAGTTCAAGATCAACTGTACACCAACCAGATGACTTTCATGCTCAGGGAAGTCCAAATATGACTCCCCCTGATAGTAGTTCTCAGATGGAATGGGTCGTTAAAAGGAGACCAGATGGAACAAGATATATCACAAGACGCCCAGTCAGAAGCAAAATGTTAAAAGAAAGGGCAAAAAAGATTTCAGAGGAAAGATGTGGCATGACCACAGATGATGATGCCATGAGTGAACTTAAAACTGGTCGTTACTGGTCAAAAGAGGACCGAAAACGTCATTTAGAAAAAGCAAAAGATCAGAAACGAAGACGAGAATTAATGATGAAAGCTAAAATGGAAACACTAAAAGAAACAGAAGAAAAGAAGGAAGTGAATATTGTGGAACTTAGTCACAGAAAAATGAATAAACGCAAGGGCAAGAAAGTGTTAGACAATTTTGTAACTGTTCAAGAAATGATGGCACATGGAAGTCGAGTGCAGGATGGTAAAACATACAATCCGTTGCTATCAGTGACAACTGTTTGATAAGGATACCTGTTAATTTATTTTTCGTCATGCTTATTTTTATTTTTTGAGAATGGAAGTCATGTGATGGCTGTTTCAGGGTAGTAGAAAGATAAACAACATTCAATCATCTTTTTTTCTTCAAAGCGAAAAACCAAAGGCTGTATATTTTTAATTTGATTCATTGTGGTGACTTTGTCCCAAGGACAATTTCAGTGAAATAGATCGTAGTTTTTTTCTGAAAATCTTGAATGAGATTTGACTTTTTGTGTGATTCATAAATGTGATTATATTTGACAGTGCTGAATAGAGTTATAATATATATAAAAAGTGTTATTTTGCACTGTTTTTTGTCACATGACTTGTTGTGTCAGGTGACAGTAATGTGATAAATTGTGTACATTATTTTATAACAATAATATGTGAATGAATTACTTTCACAAAGACTTTAAAAAGTATTGACTTTATGAGGCAATTTTGAAGAATATTTCACTAGAGAATGTAACAGTGCTGAAGTTACATTATACTAGTATTGTGGAAATTTTTTTATGGTCCAATAAACTCATTTTTCACTATAATATACATTTACAATTGTATATGTTTTCTTCACATTCTGAAAAAAAAAAACATTTAAAAAACCTAAATTTTCACTTCAACTACAATTACTGGTATAATATATGACCAGGAATAATTCTGTTGAGAAATTTTCACACATTTGATTTTCACATAAATATGTGAGAGAAACAAATTGGGGATTTCACAAAATATTGTTATTGGTTATAAGTTTCTTATGTATTCACTAGATGTCACTTTATGACTTTGAAATTAAAAATCACTTTTTGTGAAAATTAATGTGTGAAATTTAATATATCTGGATCTTACATTAATACATCTTGTCTATAAGGACCGCTAGGCAACTAAGAAAACGTTTTTAGTCTTATTTAAAGAAGGTGGTTTTAAGGTTTCCATTTTTATTGAAACCTTAACACAATGATCTGTTTAAATAGGTGGTCTCATCATGAAGGTGATTGCTAAAACAGGTTTTATTGGAATTTTATGCTTCACACCTTCAAATGCTATATGAATAATTATTATCTGATGTTATCCTTATCATGGTGACCAGTACTCTTTAATGATTAAGGTATAAATTGTACAGTATTCAAAAATCTTCTATAATGCATGTTCCATGTGATATGTGTAACATTATTAGTGAGGGTATAATTGACCAATGGACAGGTAACACTAATATATTGACAAACATGGCTTTTTCATACTTCCAGACTATTTGAAAGTTGAAATGGTTAAAAAATGTACAACATAGACCTTTAAATGAAAATTCTAGTCATCCTCAGTATTTTTACCTCTATTTGTGGAGATTGTTTTAAGATACATTTATATAAACATGCTAAAATTGACATTTTAAATTTTTAAGTATCAGATGTTATTAAGTGTTACTACGGTAACTAAATATGTCTTTCTTCTACATGGTATAATGTATATTTTTGTTTGATAGCACAGAAATGTCCCATTTCTCAAGTAATATACAGTGAAACTTCCGTAAACCGACACTCCACGGGACCGGTTATTTTGGTCGGTTTACAGAGGTGTCGGTTTTCAGAAGTTTAAAAAAACGGGATTCGAATCCGGTTCGTTCCAGTCCGTTACCAGGTCAGAATTTAGTCAGTTACCGGATATGGCTATTATAATGGTATATTCATGTGTGTGCATTCGATCGTGTTTTTTAACACTTACATCGTGTAAAGTGATATTTTAAATGTATTTATATTTTATTTTTATATTAAACAAATTTAACAATGAAACAATGTGCATACATTGTCATCGTAGTTATAATACGTAGTTCTTATCGTCTACCATGATCGGGCCCTGCTAACAGTACTTTTGTGTCACTTTTTTTCCTTGACCTCGCCCGAGAAGAAGAGGCCATATCAATCATTCAGATTTAAAAAAAACAAGAAAAAGAAAAAAAAAAGAAAATAGAACGTGATTTATTTAAGTTCAAGGCTGTATTGTTTTTAGAAAATCCTGTTTTGCATCTAAAAACATCATGCAGCTTTTCGGCATCCGACTTTTTTTTTTAAATATAAAAGCACATTTTAATAAAACGTTTTAAACACGTTTGTTTATTGTAAAATTACATACGATCCAGATACATGTATCTTATAATTAATAAGTTATGTATTAAGTAACATCGACTGTTATACATAGCCCGCGGTAATGATGAGTTCTCGTCACGTGCAGTCATTCGTGACAATTCAAACATTATTTGTTCCAAGGTAATGTCGGGATTCGGAAGTTTATTTACTGTTTAAAAAGCCGATTTGGCTGACAATTATGTCGGTTTTCGGAATCTGGAGGTGTCGGTTTTCGGAAGTTTTTATTACATGATTTATATAAGAATAAATGCCCGTCCCGAGCAGACCATTGTCGTTTAGGGAGGTTGTCGGTATTCAGAGGTGTCGGTTTTGGGAAGTTACACTGTACAATCATTTCCATGGTGATTTTGAAAACAAATTTCATACATGTATTTGACATGTTGTTTTGACCTTGTATTCATCTGTTGTTATAGTGATGAACAACAGTTCCTAAGTGACCGTACATAGTCATCCATTGGATTACGGTAACTTGTATTGCTGTAACTTGATCATTTTGAAAAATATCTGTACATGTATCTGTTTGAAGGTCATCAGTCATTTACAATGGTTAACATTTGTCTTTGTATCTATGGTTACCATCTGTATTTGTATCTGTGTTATTTATGTACTTTGACCTTGACCTTTTGTAATAATGTACTATGACCTTTACAAACAAATGCTTTTGTGTTGATAATAATGTTTGGTGCTTCAGTCCTTATGCAGTTTCCATCCACAATTTTTTTCCATTTATGTAACTACAGTAATAATATAAAAATCCAGTTTGTTGCCATGGTAATGATTAATATTTGTTGTTGCTATGGTACTGTTTTTATATCACAGTGACTATATATGTGAATTGATGATTGCCTTGTCAGTATGTAACTATGGTGATATGTAAAGCTGATTTTTTGTATAAATATATGTTTGATAAAAACCTAAGTATTAATTTATTCATGTAATATATAAATTTGTAAAGACCGGAGAAGTTGTAAGTAATAGTTAAAAATATACAGAATCTAAACACAATAATCGTCCATATCCCGTGATTCTGATGAGATGTCAGAGTATATGTTAGGGGGTTTTATTTATTATTGTCCCTTTCTTTATAAATATAATGTTAAAACCCAGGTTTGCAGAAATGCAAAATCTAAATAAAATTTAAAATGCTAAATATATTGAACACCTATGTCTGAAAAATTTGTTGAAAAAAGGTGACATTGGAAATTTGAGAATAATATTTTTAGAATTTTGCAGTATGTAACAAAATTGCTGAAAATTCTGACTTTGGGAACTTCCAACATACAAAGTATCATTTTTATTAAATATTACTTTAGAACATGTGTTGTTGCCATCAAACAAACTTGAAATATAAGAAACATGATTTTGGGTAAATATTTTTAAAGCATTTTCTTAAAAATATTTCAGAATTTTTTAACTAAGATGTTGCCATGATTTATGATATTTGTTACCATAGCAACAAAATTTATCAGGTTGATAAAAATAAATTTTTCATGTTTCATTTTTCTGGATCCTTCAATATTATGAAAAGTATGAAATTAATTTTGTATTTTTACCATGAAATATCAAATTACATGTATTTTACAATTATTGTAACCATGGAAACAGGATATATCTAATTGATGTAAACCTGGGATAATAGATGTTATTTACCTTTATCCTCATAATGGGGATAAAGATAATGGATAAAATAAATTATTGTTTTATATTTATCACTTAGTTTTGTTTTCTGTCAATTCATATGAATGAGTTAAGCTATATTTTATAGCTTGTAATAACTATTTGTGTGTTTGGGCTGACAAATAGATTATTCCAGAATAAGAATTTATTAATATGTCATTTATACCTTGGTTTTTCTATAATATTCTGTAGCACGGATTAATCCAGATGGATTATTTCAGTCATATGTTTTGATATGTCATCTTGTTGGCTTAATAAAAGGGAGCACAAGTCAATGTAATCAGGGGCCTCTAAAGCCAAATGGCCATAAACAGTGCCTATGCTTACAGATCAGAGCATCTCTCAACAACAAGGTTTGAATTCTGTATGGGCAGAGTCTGATGTGATAATGTCTGCCAGTTTACTTGTGAAGGATGGTGGTTTTCTCCAGGTATCTTTCACTAATAAAAAGTGAGAACGCTGATATAAGTGAAACATAAGTGAAACATTCTGGAACACCATTTCACTCCACAAAAGTACATGTACCAATATACAAAACAGGATATAACAACTAGCAACTTTATTAAAGGTATATATGACAAACTGGCAAAACAACTCATAATATCAACTTATAAAAAAACAAAGAAAGAATATATCCTACATAGAGCTCCTTACTTTTGATGTACACTGAATATAACAACAAAATTGTATGTGGTGGTGTGATTCAAGTACTTTTTCTGATTTTAGATAATTTAAGAACCACGTATTAAATTGAGATCAATAAATACTATAAAATTCCGGATGAACACCATATATAATTATATATGAAATTGTGTGTGGTGGGTCACATGGTTTGGTTTAATGTACAGATAAAATAACCATGTAGCTTGTTTCATGGTGACAATGAGGTTCATCAGTGTGTCACTTAATTAAATTCTCAATAACATTTGAGTTTATAAAATTGAAAACATTTACATAAATAACCTAAAGAACGTCATCTTACAGGGAAATGTCAATTGATGATATTTAAAATAGAAATAATTTTTTCTGCACAAGCATGAGACAGTGTAATTAATACCTGGTAGTTTTACTTTGTCAAAACAAACAGATGTTACTATCAGATGCTTATTGACAAAGTAAACTTTTAAAACGAAAGCAACTTCTGGGCATGCTTGATATTTCAAACCTGAAATCAGCCATTTTGGAACATTTGAACTTAAAAAGGCCTTTAAAAAAGGTCAAGTGACAAAGAAGTTTTTTAAACTTGGTTTTACATTTATCATTCCATTTAACATTATAAACTTGCTTCAGATTCCTGTGCTGGATTCCATGATGGCATTGCTAGTGTTTCTCAAAAGTGATTGTTAAGTTACATTTTAGAGAATACTTCAACAGTATGAAACCTGTTTAGATAATCTGAAGCAGCATAGTAACTAACACAAAGTGACATGACAATTGACCATAAGTGCATGCATAAAGAAACTTTAATTTGATCTTTGACTTATACCTTAGACTAGATATGTATATTATGGAGTTAAACTTTACAAGCTTATCAAATTGCAGGCTGAGATCTGCTTCTATAGTTGTTACAACCTAAGCAAATGATTGGGTTGGATTGGATAACTGGTGTTTGTACCCTTGTCTAGATTCTTTCACTTACATCTTTGTTGTCAGTTCTTGAATATTTGAAAAAAAATGGGTGCCTGAAGAAAGCCATTGACCTTAAGCAAATGAACAAACAAACATTCTTGCACTGGGATCTGCCCTAGTGAAATTCAAAACCTAGAAAGTGAGTGAGATGTGCTGTGATCTGTAACCACAGGATTTAGACAATGCAGCAACAGAAGACCCTTTAGCAAATGAGTGCAGCAATTAAACACACAATTAGTACAGAACAATAACAATTAAGAATGTAAACCAATTAAAATACAAAAACAAATGACTTCAAGTTAACAGCTTTGTTTTAGGTAATGTTTTAAAATTCTAAACTCAGGTGTTGAAAGTTCTAACAAGGTTTTAATTGAAGTGCAAATGCATTTTGAAAAGACATCCATAGCCTTTAATTATTTGAACATAGAGATGCTGTACTAATTAGCCCCTAGACAGATGAAATGGTATAGGCTTTGTGTCAATTATAGGCATAAATCCAAAAGTGGAATAAAATGAAGTGACAAAAATATCTTGGCACTTACATTCATTGCAGATTGAATCACTGGATATATTTCAATTCAAAATTTGAGATTGAAGAAAAAATCTTGTAGCTGAAACACACATTCAAAAATAGTTATTGTAATCATGCAGGTAAGCATGACAAAAAAAATAACAAACCACAAAGATATACTGGTAATAAACATGTTGAGGCCACTGATTACAACATGTATTTGGAAGCTACTAGATATAACTAGTGATGTTGCTATGGGAGTGACCTTAAATGGAAATTTATGTACTTACATGTACTACTGGAGAGTCCTCAGTCAATTGTCCATTGATGTGGCAATATTACTTCTGGAAGCCTACAAGTGTCAAGTGATGTGGTAATAGTACTTCTGAAAAGCCCTTGTATCCAATATTGTGGCTATAGTACTACTGGTGGACCCTCAAGTATCCAGTGATGTGGCTAGAATCTACTAGAAGGCCCACAATTGTCCACTGATGTGGAATACTACTTCTTGAAAGCCTACAAGTGTCAAGTGATGTGGCCAAAGTACTATTGGTAGATCCTCAAGTTTCAAGTGATTTAGGTATAGTGCTACTGAATTGCCCTCGTATCCAAAATTGTGGCTATATTACTAGTGGTGGACTCTCAAGTGTCTAGTGATGTGGCTATAGTGCTACTGAATTGCCCTCGTATCAAAAATTGTGGCTATAGTACTAGTGGTGGATTCTCATGTGTCTAGTGATGTGGCTATAGTGCTACTGAATTGCCCTCGTATCAAAAATTGTGGCTATAGTACTAGTGGTGGACTCTCAAGTGTCTAGTGATGTGGCTTTAGTGCTACTGAATTGCCTTTGTATCCAAAATTGTGGCTATAGTACTAGTGGTGGACTCTCATGTGCCTAGTGATGTGGCTATAGTGCTACTGCATTGCCCTCGTATCAAAAATTGTGGCTATAGTACTAGTGGTGGACTCTCAAGTGTCTAGTGATGTGGCTATAGTACTACTGAATTGCCTTCATATCCAAAATTGTGGCTATAGTACTAATGGTGGACTCTCAAGTGTCTAATGATGTGGTTTTAGTGCTACTGAATTGCCTTCGTATCCAAAATTGTGGCTATAGTACTAGTGGTGGACTCTCAAGTGTCTAGTGATGTGGCTATAGTACTACTGAATTGCCCTCGTATCAAAAATTGTGGCTATATTACTAGTGGTGGATTCTCATGTGTTTAGTGATGTGGCTATAGTGCTACTGAATTGCCCTCGTATCAAAAATTGTGCCTATAGTACTAGTGGTGGACTCTCAAGTGTCTAGTGATGTGGTTTTAGTGCTACTGAATTGCCTTCGTATCCAAAATTGTGGCTATAGTACTAGTGGTGGACTCTCATGTGTCTAGTGATGTGGCTATAGTGCTACTGAATTGCCCTCGTATCAAAAATTGTGGCTATAGTACTAGTGGTGGACTCTCAAGTGTCTAGTGATGTGGCTTCAGTGCTACTGAATTGCCTTCATATCCAAAATTGTGGCTATAGTACTAGTGGTGGACTCTCAAGTGTCTAGTGATGTGGCTTTAGTGTTTCTGAAGGGCCCTCGTATCCAACATTATGGAATTCTGTGGCAATATTACTATTGGCAGACCCTCGTGTACAGTAGTGTGGCAATAGTACATGTACTATGTGAGGCCCTTAAAGCATCTAGTGGTGTGGTTATAGTACATGTACTAGTGGAGGGCCATTAGGTGTCCAGGGGTGTGGTTTTAGTATAACTGAGGGTCCTTAAGTGTATGGGTCCTGAACTATTTCAACTGTTTTATAACAAGAGTCTGCCATTTGAGATAAGTTGATTGGTTGGTGTTTTAAGGAAATATCCAGACATTTACAAGCCTCAAATGTTACTATTTGTTCACATGTCTCTCCAAATTGTACTGATTAGTTCTCCTGGGCAAATCACCTGGTTCTCAGTGGGAAAAGTTGTAAATGTTGGATTCCAGAAATAACCAGATTTTAAATTCAAATTCTAGAAAAGATCATATTCTTTTTCATTATAAAAGCTATTGAAGGTCAAACATTGAATAATGTACTATTACATTTTCTGTTAAGAGACATAGAAACAAGCATGCATCAAATAAAATAACAAACACTCCCTTGATGTGAAAAATGTCTGGTAAAATAAAATTAATGTGAACATTCTTAAGCCAAATTAACATCAGGTCTAATGACATTTCCCAAAAAAATATTTATTTAAAGTTAAAAATTACTTTTTAAACATATTTGTTGGCCATGACAATTTCAGTTTTACCTAGTTTGATATAAACAACCTGGAAATAAAATCACTTTAACTGAAAAATTCTAATATTTTTTTATTTGTTTTCAGATAAATCAATAGGTATAAATGGAATTAAAGTCATACAAGCTTGATAAATATTTTTTTCTGTGAATGGTCATTGAAACATCCATTTTTATAATCTGTTAGTGGGAAGAAAATGTATTTTCAAAGATAGTAACACGACACTAAACTCATTTAGAGTTTTTATAAAAATTTTTTTCTGCAAATGTTTATTGGAACATTTATTTTCATTGTCCTTAAGCAATGGAGAAAATGCATTTTCAGACAGTTATGTATCTTATATGTCGTCTGCTAATTTATATGTCTGGTTGCGAAGCTGTATCAGTTTGATGGTGATTTTGATCAACGGAAAATCAAATAGCAATGACTTTTCTGTTGCTCCTGACTTAATTCAACTAAATTTTCATTATATTAAGACTTGCAAACGACCCATTTTTCGTCTGAAATAATTATTTTGTGCTATGACCTGTCATTCAGGAAAATAAACCATGTGATTTCCTGCTTGTTGATTTCCTCACTGAATCTGCTTCTTCAAAAATCCCTTACTCCACCTGTTCAATCAGTTCTAATAGAACTTCAATGTTACTTGCCCCTTTCTGTCAGATCTCCCTATCCCTATCCCCATTTTATCTTCACATTACATGTCATCTGTTGATCATTTAAGTGACACTGTGTGGAGAAGTTATTAACTTAGACTTAGTACAACTTCTTGATGATTGATGATTTAACGGGATTTTACATTCCAGTCAAGAATATTTCATTTATATCGAGATATCACCAGCTATAGGTGAAGTGCCAGAAAGTTTTACCTTTGCAATGCACTAAGGGCAATGTGAAAGGAGGGTTCTTTAGCCCTGACATGGAGAATCAGTTTTCAAAGTCTTTTCCAAAGGGCCCAGTGACTTTCATATCCAAATGCTTAGTGCTTGGCGAAAGAACAGGCAGTACCAATGTTCAAGTCTTGGTCAGACCCGGTCAGGGTTCGAACTCAGACCTCCTACATAAGAAGCGAGCACTCTACCAAACGAGCCACCACACTGGTACTTGTATGTTGTCTGTTTGAACATATACTGTCCGCATATATTTTTATATTTTTAATACCCTAAAATTTTAATTTTTCACTATTTACCCATTTTAAAATATAAAAGACATTTTAATTAGACAGTATATGCGAATAAAACTTGATGGAAGAAAATTGACAATTTCTAACTCGCTGTACCAAAAGCCTTCAACAACATCCGGTGTATGATTAAACACACGTGCGCGCGCGCGAGCACAGTCAGAGAGGTGGCACTGGCAAATTCACAATGTTATTGAATTCTTTTGAGATAAACTCTATCTGCAATACCAACAAGAAGTTTAACTTGACCCAGTTTTAATTTTCAATCAAATCTACAATCGTACGCATTTTCGCCCGTGATGCATACACACATGTAAGTAATATCAAGTTGAGAACTAACTGTCGTGTATATTTATCCAGCTGATCATATGAGTATGATAACTGAGTATGAGTACTCACAACACTACCTTTTCTATTTTTTTTATTGGGGGGGGGGGGTTGAAGGAAGTAAACAAAGTCGGGACAATTATAATTTACGATGAAAAAATGGCTTTATCTATCTTGCAAGAGTTAAGCTCATTCAAATGCTAATGATATCGGTTACCCCCCCCCCCCCCCCCCAAAAAAAAAAAAAAAAAAAAAAAAAAAAAGCCAATTGACAGTGTCGCATAGTCTACATAAAATTAACACCTTACAAAATTTGATGAACAAATGGTTATGTTTTGAAAGTTTCTATTCCTTCGCTAAATATTTAACACAAAATTTTGTTTAATTTTGATATGCTGTAATGTGCACATTTCGGAAATGCGTTTAAATAATGATAATTTGACTGAAAAAGTCTATATTTATAAGAAATTGTTTTTAGTTTTCTGTGAATTTTTTTAAAATACAGAATTTCATTTGTGATTTGTTCTACCATGAGCAAATTCCAGAGCTCAAATACATAACATAACATTTTTATTATTAGAATAGTGATAGATTATCATTGATATTTTACGTGATAGATTAGGGATTTGGATTATCTTAAACCTACTATACGGCCTGTTTTAGACATGCGATCCGATGTGGTCTAGTGGTTAGGATTCCTGGTTTTCACCCAGGCGGCCCGGGTTCGATTCCCGGCATCGGAACTTAATATTTTTAATTGATTCCGGTTCATGAATTATCAGGTCTACTTATCAGTCCGCAAATTTATATAGATAATTTTTTACTGATTTGAAATTATGCACGGTACTAATTAGTATCAAATTACTCTAGTTATTTATTAATTTTCCATATTTACATATCTTTTCTAAATATCTTTCTATTCTACTTTTTTTTAAATAAGAAATCGATCTCCTCATCTTCCAGCACGACTGTTCATCTTCAAATAAGTAACCAGTAATTATTTGAACAAGAAAAACTAGTATTGTTATTCAGTTCAGTAGATGCCAGTATATTTTTGTCTTTCAGAATATTGACTTGTTAATATTGACAATCATATTAATCATATCTTTATATAATCCGGTCACTCCAACAAGTCTGGATGATTAAGTCCGGCTATCTTTTGGTTTCTGTTAAAAAAATTTAAAACATTTTTATTATAAAAGGTTATAAAATATAAGAAAAAAATATGTATTGACTAGACTATCTCCAGACAAATACTGATCTTCGTTTTCAAATTAAGCAAAATCTAGAAGTAATTTAGGAAAAAACTGGGTGTACATTGTCATTGGTAACTTGTGTACAACAACAAATATTTATAATTACCTCTAGATATCTAGGATCATGGCAAAGTGATTATTTCATGTGCAAAATATCTGAATTTTAGAATATTTGAATTATTCATAAGCTGTTAAATACTTATACCTCTGAAAACTGTGGCTAAGTTGTGACAGGGACGTATATAGCTAGATAGTGTTATAAGTCCCTGGTTGTGACGACTGAGGCACTGAACTACCATAAAGTTTGAGGACCAAACAGGTGAAACATGTTTAACTATTATCTACCTATTTTTACCTGAAATGACTCGCCTAATATGTATATGCAAACGTAACTAAATTGTAGGTATGTGATCCGATGTGGTCTAGTGGTTAGGATTCCTGGTTTTCATCCAGGCGGCCCGGGTTCGATTCCCGGCATCGGAACTATAATTTTTTTTTTTCTGAAAAGTTTTCATTTGAAAAATTTTGTTTTACGTGTTTTACGAGAAATCTCATATTATTCCTACAATGGATTGGATTAATGATAATAACCACCATTCGCAACGAGATCAAGGTTTTTCATCTCTGTTGATTAATCTAAGTTCGTATACAAGTTCGTGTATGCGTGTAATGTTTGAGTGGGAAGTAAGGACTGCCTTGTACTACACTGCACTGAAGCCGATGTTACGTTAAGGTGCTAGCTCACTGGGTCAATATGCCGCAGACAAGCATACCCGCTCACAGTCAAATTATCCTGGTACCTGGTGAATCATTCAATACTCTGTTCTCCTAATACATATGTATTTACATAATAAATAAAGGATTATTTGATAAGAAAAGGCATTTTTGCTGAGTGCATTGTCATGATATATGATATGAAAATAAACACAAGATCAAAGAAAAAATTATATTGCAAATAACAACAATATTTCCCCAACATCAAAGGAAAATTTGTCAATGATTAAATTTATAAATCTCTCTATGTCAATTTCCATTAATAGCCTCAGAAGCCCATGGGTATGTAACGTAATATCAACTTGCGACACGTGCGCTTATGCCCTATATGCAGTTAACCAGAAGCATATTAACACACAGCTGTTTGCGTTATCGCCTTATTGTTTGTGAACTAATGTGCTTTAGAGGATACTATTTCTATTATCAGTACCTATAGTCGGTAATAAAATTCAAATCGGCAACAATTTATAGAAACTTAATCACTGTTCCGACATTTAAAGTGTAATTCTAGAATCCATTTTATGCAATCGAAAACAATTCCATCATTGCATGCCAATTTTTACTAAGAATACGATAAATAATTTTGATTATATAAATTATTGTTAAAGTGCAAAACAACACCAAATACACATCGATATAATTACCATATCTTAATTTTTCAGATGTTTATTTTTGAAAAAAAATTTATTTCATAAAAGTTTAAAAACAGTTTAAAAACTAGTGCATGAAAGTGCCATCGAATATTGAAATTGGTTTTAATAATTTTATTTATTTTATATTCTTGGTTACAATTTTTATATTTTTTTCAATTACGAACGTCTTTTTAGCGACACCTCCCTCTAAACATTAGCAAAGTAATATCTGGCACTTCTCATCATAGGCAGAAATGTAAAATAGGGAAAAAGTAATAACATGTATATAGAGAGTATGATAATATTCATTTGAATATTTAAAAAAAAAAATTAAATGGATTTATTATTTTTAAAAAAGTAAAATACAGTAAATCTAGAATTATTCCGAAAGCGTTTCCGTAAAGCACCAGTTATATGATGAACACAGCAAAGTTGTAATCGTTTGAATGGTCTTCCTTAAGTCATAAAAACTTCAGTTTAATACTGTAATAGCGCCAAAAAGGCTTTTACATTAACTGCAATATTCTAGAATAACAGAAAACCAGGAAATTAAAATACAATTTTGGTATCTTAATGTCTGGTTTAATTTGAAAGGAAACCCGTAGCTTATCAACCGTTTCCGTGCAGGAGGATGATGACGTGTCCCCATGGGACGTTAGGGAAATATTCAAGCCCCACAAGTACCTGCACTAGATAAAGGACTGAGTGACATCAAGGTTACGCAATCAAACACTGATTGCTTTAAAACATTAATTTCACTGAAAATGTTTAAATGACAAATTACACTAAAAGCATATTAAACTCAAAATAGTTTTTAATCTCGCTAAACACAGATGTCATAAAAGTGTGCGTTTTACACTCAGGGCTTTGATCAATGCATACTGTAATTTGGCTATATAACAGAAAGATTTGTTTTAAAAAAGTTACTTAAAATTCAAACAATGCATTAGTCGGGATACTTTTTTTTATTTTCTCTCAAGGTGTTAATCAAAAGGTGAAATAAAAGTGTCCGATTTTGCAAACTGATTTTATTTGTTTAAGTTAGCTTCTGTATCATGCTTTTTATTAATTTAAAAATAGCCTAATAAAACTCCATAGAAAACATGTTATGCCATTATTGTGATTACAAGAATGGACGGCAATGAGATATACACATAATATGGCTTTTAAAGAACTTCTGATAAAGGAAGGGCGGATCCAGAATTTTATGAAATTGGGGGTGTTGAGAATTTTACCATGAAATATTGCGAGCGTCAAAGGCTCAAGCCACCACCACCCCTGCGCCGCTAAAAGCCCTCTGCAGGTCCAAGACAACCACAGAACCATGCCGGGAGTACAGGGAGCAGAAAATGAATTTAAAATATTTCTGGGGACCTTTAGACACATTTTTCTCTCTTTTTCTTTTGAATTTTTCAGAACACGGCTAGAAAGGATTGTTGATAACTATTGTCCCTATAGATAATGAAATTTCCTTATATTTTAAGGATGAATCTGGTTATTGCTGGATATAATAGATGACCATTGGGCACCAGATAAATAATAACTAAATATATTTTGACCACATCTGGACACATTTACAAAATTAACTGCGCAAAATCGGTAATTAATCTTCTATTCATTGACGACGCCGAAACTTAAATTATTGTCAATTATTCTTTCCTTTATCAATTAAAAACGCCATCGACAAGTGTTTTCCTCATTTTCTAAATTATTTTTTGCAATGCAAAAACTTTCGTTCATCAGTTATTTCACGCTTGTGGACACAATTCAATGTGCTGACGGCCCTGAACTGATGATGTTGTTTTCCAAACATCTGTCGTGTATTAAAAACAATTATTTACAAGTGGTATCCCTGACCTTGACGAAAGGGCCGATCAATACCATATTAATTTTTACTTTTGAAGTTCCAGAACAATAAAAATATGAATGAAATTATTACAGTATAATTGCTAACGATCAGGGATCATTGATGACAAAATGTGTTACCTGTAGTTACCTGCTCAGGTAAAAACATGATCAAAGAATCTGGTTATCTGCGCAGGCAAAAAAGTATATGATCAAAGAACTAATTGGTGTGGTTTTCATTACTGTGGGATCGTTTATCAGTTTTAACTGTTACAATTGTATATGGATGGTGTAATTGATGCTTTGATAAACACAATTTGTTTGCAGGTAAAACGTATGTGGCATGTATGATGTAACATTTGAAACACACCTGTCTCAAATATAACTTGAAGCATCCTTGAAGATAAAGTTAATAGTACTTAAAAGTACCTTCCCAGTTAAAAAATATTTTCATGAACCATTGTTATAAGTTGCAATATTTCAAGCATAGTCAAATGCTTAATTGGCTTTGACCACTGAACCAAGTTATAGCTGAATTGACTTTTACTAAATAACCAAAATAAAGCAGCATTTTATGGACCAAATTAAAATATCATTGAATTAAAAAGTGGACCAAGATAAAGCTTCTTTGAATTGGACCTGTGAACTGAATAAATCTTCATTGAAGGTCCCTGGTTTGATCCCTGTCTGGTCTTGCTTTTTTCTCTCCCTCTGTTACAGTTTAGAAGCAGGTTTGGCTAATAAAAATCACGCACTAGCATTTGTGGCCATATTATAATCATCCTAGGAAATCTGGGTGAGATTTCTAATAGTAAACTCGAACACAGAGCATTTGCCTCCTTCCAGTTACACACATTGCTTTTTTAAAAGGAAACAGCTAAGCCAAGTTATTCAAATTTAATCATTGGATTGGTTAGTGTTGGTTTCTTGTATCCTATGTAATCATGTTTTTGGAACATTTTGTTAAAAGATCTTAAAGGCATACTTAGATATTAGTATTGCTTTTAACTTAAAAACAAGTATTTGATATTGACTTATCATGGATCACAGCACTTCTCACCACCTAGGGTTCAAATCCCACTTGGGATATCAATTCACTTGACGAAGGTTGGTGGTTTTTTCCGGGTTGAATCTTGACTAAAGCGTGAAATACCATTACTCCACTTCACTCCTATCTGGTTCCATTATCATGCTTATTGGTGATGTGATTTTGTGTTGTAAAGCCTTTACAAACTTTACATCCCAGTCAAGAATCTTTCACTTATATGAAGGCAGTCAGTTCTAGAAAGGTGGAGGAAACCACAGTACCCTGAGAAAATCATCAACCTTCAGCAAGCAAACTGACACTTTCTCGCACTAGGATTTGCTATATGGGGCTCCAGCTTGGTTGTTTTGTTCCATAAATTGGATGTTTGGGTTCAATTCCCAGCCCAGTCATATTCAAGATATCATAATGAAGGTTGATGATTGAAGCTTTTTTCCCCAAGTTTTGAAATGAGTAATGGTGATTTCCACCCAAACCAAGATTCCTTCACAAAAATAATGAAGCTAGTCAGTTTAAAGATGGTGGAGGAAACTTGAGTGCATAGAAAAAAGCCACCTTGAATACCTGGCCCCTAGTTTCACAATGATTTGCTCATTGAGTGTACACTCAACTCAAATATTTACAATTTTCACTCATCAATATTTTAAATAATTTAAGTTTTATGAGACACTGTTTTGTTTTGTTCAACAAAACTATGCTGAATAATTTAAATAAAACCTTAGATATTCAATTTTAACTCTGCAATGTTATTAAAATTGACATTGAAATATTCCCTAATTTGAGTTGAGTGTACACTCAGTTGAGTGAATGATTGTGAAACTGGGGCCTGGAAAATATATCCATTACAAAAGCTTGACAGTCAACCAGGGCAAATCTTGTACCTGATAATAGGAATAACAACAAAGAGTTAACTTGTGTATTGAGTATGCTCTTCTTCCAATTTATTGACTATAAAAATTTAAATAATTGTAAAACATATGTAAGGTTAATACATAAAGGGATAATAATAATAATAATAATAATAATAATAATAATAATAATTCTGAAATAATGGTAATATAAAATTATTGGATGCATAGATTGTAGAAGGACAACAAAATCACAATATAGATCACAACTTTTGATAAATATTGATATGTGTGTAAGTGTGTGTGCACTGCATAAAAATTTATTAATTTGTGAGGTTTGTTTTTATTTATAATTGTTATACAAAACACTGAAAATTTTTTAAATCTAATAGGATCTAGCAAACAAAAAATAATTCCTGTCTTGATTCATATAATTACATGAGAGAGATGGAGAGAGAGAGAAAGAGGGGGGTGGGGCAAATCTACAACAAAATACAAACTCACCAGTTAATTTGAATAAATTTGAATATATGTGTTTATTGTATTTACAATTCGTATGCAAGTTATGGATGAAAAATGTTTATTCTGAGAACTGGTTTTTTCAATAAAATATGAAATTTGAAATATTAGGGTGTGGGGTGGATGAAGACTATTGCTACACATGAATAAAATTGTTTGTAACTAGCTAAAGGTTTTTGTAATTCATTGACATCTGTCTAAATCAAAAACTGAAGGCTATGATACACAGGTATTTGGTTTATGAAGGACATTTTCAAAAACAATATTGTAATATTGCTACTTGTTAAAATAGCAGCAATCTTGGAACTCAGAGAGGGAGAGAGAGAGAGAGAAACATTTGTAAACAATATTTGTAGAGTTTTTTTTAAGTTTAACATTACCTGTCAATGTCTTGGTCCCACAATCTCGAAAATATATTTAAATCTAAAAATTATGTACCGGTAACTTCATGTTTTTAAAAGTAGCATCAATTTTAAATGAATTGATAGTTAGTCAAGTTCTGAATTTCATTATATATGGAAACTGATTTCTCCAAGTAATATCGATGTTAAACTTAATAGAAGACATGGTTACTATTTTACAAAGTGACATTTTGGCCTCAAATATTATAACTTGCCCTTTCTTAGCCTCGCTAATATATAAATAATGAATAAAATACCAAAAATAAGATATGAAAAATGGAAAATTTTAAGGCACCAAAAATCATATTGAAAACTTGCCAATTGAAATTTCTCATTTAAATCCATTATTGTAAAATATCATACCATGAATGATTTTGTAAGATGAAATATGTTGTGAGAGAGAGAGAGAGAGAGAGAGAGAGAGAGAGAGAGAGAGAGAGAGAGAATTAAACATGCATTTAGAATGTTTTTTCTGATGCTTTTGATGATTGGACAGAGATTTTCATGGAACTTGTATGTGATATGTGTGATGGTTATTGTGCGTATATTTTGTGCTGTGGCTACTAATACAACAATACCAAGGAATGGATGAATATACAACATTTATACCATTATAAAAATCACAACACAAAATAATGAAATCTATTAAAATATCTATTTACAAATTTGTGTAGTTTGTAATTAATTGAATTCACCGTAAGCATCTTGATGTTTTTGAAAAACCATTATAAAAGTTATATAGTTATTTTGTACCATTACAGAACCATTGTAAGACACAATTTATCTTTTCCTTTTAAAAAGTTCTATCATTATGGGAGACTGTACATAAAACATTTTTATTATCTGTGGAAATAATAACTAACACAAAGATTAGATGGTACCAAATGGTTCATGGTGAAAACTACCGAATTCAGACAACGATGGATAGTTTCAGTCGTTTTTACTTCTGTAGGTTGCATTTCATTTCAGAGGCTGAATTCAAAGCAGAGTAAAGCCCATTATATTCATTTTCTTATGATAAAATATCTTTCCAGTCCAGATGTAAATATATGTATTCAGGATGTTATATTTCTGTGTAAACAAGTATAGTTGGTAACCTACTCTTTTGAAGAGTCGCTAACTTGTAACATTTCTTTTGTAATTAGTTAGTACCATACAAATTTCCTAGCACAATAAATGAATTTACATTTACATGGATATACAATAAACATCTGAAAACAAAGTTTAATTGAAGACATTTTCTTGATAAGTACAGTTATAGGTATAGTGAATTTTTTATACCAAGTTAGAAAAAAATCTATCAATGGATTAGGAAGCTTTGTCACATACATTATCTACACAAAGTATAAATCACACAGCAAGGATAACACTTAATATATGAAGACATTCTGTACAGATTTTCCAAATCAACACAGCAAGGATTACCTTTTACATATAAAGACATTCACAACATTTATGGACAATGTATCAATATGAAACATGAATCATAAAAAATTAAAATACTGATAAAATAAGAGTTTTTATAAGTTTTCCATTTAACACTTACAATGATATAAAACATCTAATGTACAAGAAAAATTCAATAAATGTTTTGTATATGGGAATGTTAATATTTTAGGCCTATAAGGTAGTATTTAAATTAACAATAGAATCATTAAGGAAATCAAACTTGCAGTTTTACCTCAATTCACTGCCAACATTTTTTAAGTCAGATCTTGGCATTAAAAGCTGGGACTTTAAAATACTATGGAGAGGTGGCAAATTTATCAGGTGTTGTAAAAAGGTTACCAGGGAGTATTGTAATAAGGTTTTACTGTATATATTATGGCAATTAATACATAGATTTAATTTCTATATGTTTCCCTGTTTACATTAATAAATTGTAAATACAAAAAATGCATATACCACAACTTTGATAGGTATTTTTTTTCTTTAAAAAAGAAAATAATAATCTATACTTGTTAATATTCAATCAACTCCTGTTAGACTACTCACTAAGGACAATGTAAAAAATTATGTTGGAAGAAGTGCGACTGGTTGTGTAAATGGGCCTTTAACTCGGGTGAGCTAATATAAGGAATTAAACTGACAAGCAGAAACAAACAAACAAAACTTTAGATTGTGGATGAGATGAAGTAATTAATATTATTTGACATATCTTTAGTTGATTTTTAATGAAAAACAATATCCCAAACTGTTATATTTAAATTCCCTTTCATGGGCCTTGCTGCTCATCTGGCAATCAAGCAGTTAAATATTTGACTTTCAATTTGTAAGCCTTACCTGTTTAAAACCTTATAACAGCTATTACAACATCAAGAGCATTATGGTTCACTTAAATATTTGACATTTAAAATCTGTCACCAAATTTAAAAACAATGAAATTGTCATTTCATAAGCAACTCTTTTTTCAGTCTCAAGATCATACCACTGTCCTCAGCATAATTTTAGAGTTAAAAAAAAATAAAACCTGATTTGTAAGAATTATCATACAACCAGTATAATATGAACTTCAGGGTAAGCATAACCATAGACATGGATAAAACTGACATTACAACACTACTGATCTGTAACTTTACCAAGCATTATGATTGATCCTTTATTATCACATTGCAATAACGATTTTGTATCTAGTTCAAAATCATACAATGAAGGCGAAACTTAATTACAGACTTTCAGCACTGATATCATTCATAAAAATCACTGAAAAACAACATTTCAGCCCAAAACTTCTTTTAAAAAACTCCAGAGGAATAAAAAAACAGTCTACCTTCGAATATAAAGCCAACATTATACACTTTGTACCAATATAAACACATACAAGATATAATTTATGGGAGACAGATATTTGTGTTAGTGATACTATTTTCATTCCTTTTTTTTTCTTTGAACTATTACACCATAGTATGTTGCACTGTAACTAGGGTAAACAATAAAATATATATAAGTATGAGTTTATTACCTATAGATACATTGTAAACAAAAATTACTTGTTTTATTGTTATTGTTTTAGTCTTTTATTACACTTTAGTTTATTGGTACTAGGCTTATTTATACTTATGAGATTACAAAATTATGGATGGAAAAAAATGTGATTATGGTACATGTTTCTTAGTTATTAGAATGATTTTAAAGAATCGTTCCATTCAAATATGTATCAGTTTGCTTGCCAAGATCAGTAAGTTTCTTTTGAATGATCTGGCTTCCTCCACCATCCAGAACTGACTTCCTCAATGTAAGTGAAAGAATCTTCACTCGACAACTATTATTTTTATCAATTTACAAATATGTATTGCTGTTTAAAACTAAATGGAAATACAAGTTAAGGAGTGAAGTAACAGTCTTATATCCAGCCAAGAAACTTTAATTTATAAGGCAGGGAATGTGGTGAAAACTGAGTTCCTTGAGAAAATTGCTTAAGTTGAGTAATGAACCGTCATTCTATGATTCCTGCTACTTGGATTTCACATGAGAGGCAATGTTAGCTTTTCCATAAGATGAGAGGCAATGTAACTTATGCATAAGATGATTTGGTCATAAATCGTAAATGTAAACTGATAAAATTTCAGAATGTTATTATTTTACATGTGATGATAAATTGAAAATGTGGAATGTTTATTATATCTGGAATTTGACATAAAGACTAAAGTCTTCTTGAATGTAAAGCTATATTTCTTAAAGAGATCATATAATTAAGCTAGGGATAGTAAAAAGTTAAATTTCGAAAAAATAAAATTTGTCTTTATATATGTAAATAATAATGTGTATTTTGAAGCAAACTGAAAGAAATAATTATGTTTAAATTAACATATAAATTTTAATTTCTTTTGGAAGTAAAATTAAAGCTACAACAAAAATTTAACTAAAGAATGTCCACAGTAAAACTTATTTAATAAAGATTGCCCCATAATTTAAACTTTGGATGCTGATGCAGGCACCTAGTTTATGACAATACCTGTAGCACTTTTACACTTTGTGCATGTGAGAAAAAGGTAAAATAATACATGTGAATTTTAAAAGGTTTTTAAAATGTTTTAATCAACAAAATGGAATTTGAAAGTTACATCATTCAGTAAAAGTAACACATTAGAGTGATAAATTTGTAAATCTTAAAAAAAAAAAACTGAAAAAATATAGGGAATGTTTGAAAATAGAATTATGGGATTTAGTTCTGAACATTTAAAGTTATCCAAACTGAAATTTCAGGAAATTTTTGTGTCTGTTAATTTTAACAAGAATCGTCATTTCAAAATATTTACAAACTTATTTTCTTATCACCATTAGATGATGAAATTTTTTTCCCATCATTGCTCTTGTGAATAAATATGCAAAAAATTTAACAAATGCAAAAATTTTTTGTCAAAACATTAAAGCATTATTAAAGTTTGTGGAATGTAAAAATAAGAACAAAAATGCTAATTTGTAATTTGGTGAGAAAAAAATAAAGCCTCTGAAAATTGTTTCATTTACAACCAACGACGATAAAATTAAAAAAAATAAACTTTTCAAAATGATATTAATCATGAATAAATAAATTAATTATAAACAAAAAAAAAAAAACAAAAACAAACAAACAAACAAACAAAAATTCCAATAAAAAAACTCAACATATGGTGACACACCAGATACACACTTTTTTGATAAAAATAATAATAAAAAGACAACTGTTAATCAGTTATTTTGAAAAGAGGGGGAAAAATATGAAAATATGAAATTCTCAACATATGGCAATATAATGACAAATAATTTTCTAATCGCAAAACAAAGACCCATTATCTTCATGAAAAAAAATTATTTTAAAAAATGACAGTAGTAATTGATTTGGTATATTATTTTTTTATCAATTATAAAAAATATTATTGGTCAAACTTGAACACGGAGTTATTAATTTTTATCCAACCAATAAATCAACATGGTACAGTTGACAACAGGTGGAGACATAACCATGTCTGATAAAAAAGGTAAAATAGTTCATTTATTTTCAATCAAACTGAAAAAAAAACTAATAAATACTTTTATTGTAAGTTACAGAAATATTCTAATTAAAAAAATGAAGAATTGGAAAATCTGACCCAGATTTGAGTTTGATGTTAGCAGAGTATTGGAAAAAAATCATTTTCAATGAACACATCAACCATTACCCAGTTGATTAAAAACCTATTAGCCTAACCAAATGGTTTGTGAAATTCAAAAAATTGCTGAAAACAATTTTATTTTATTGTAAAAGATGCAGGACCTAAATTACAATGGAGTCTGTTTATAACAAAGTGTCAAGAGACAAGCGTATTTAATTCTTTATAGCAAAATTCTTTACTGAGCATTACAAAATGCAATTTCATTCCTTGGTAGGGATTTCATGACTTCTGTATTAGAGTGGAGTAATGGTGTTTTACGCCCCAGTCAAGATTTTTTCCACTTACTTCGAGGCGGACTTCTTTATAAGCCTGATTTTGTTATAATCAGAGTCCTACTGTACTTTTGCTTCATAACAATAATGTTATGCATTAACTTTTGAACATAAATTTAAAGTTATTGCTTTGTGCACAGGACAAGTTTCCACTAACCCCTAATTAAGCTAACAAAGTGTGTACAACAAGGCTTTAAAGATAAATAACCATATTTCAATTTAAAATGCTTTCATACATCAAAACAACAGTTATGTATTTTCTTATATATAAAAAAAAAAAAAAAAAAAAAAAGCCCTACTAAGCTATTGGTAGTCATTACAAAAATTTGTTCAATTTTTATTGCTTCATGATATATATTTAAAGAAATTCTATATTCAGAATTAAAACTACAATAAAATGTTTCTTTTGCATTATTCCATGCCACAATTATTCTACAATTACTGTTATAATCTCGCGTACTTATTTAATTTTTATTTTACATAATCTTTGACAATTTTGAATTCTGCTTACTGGTCTCTAAAACAAGATAAAATTCTAAACAGTTGCTCTGATTATTTTTCCCAGAGTACAATAAAATTCTTAATTTACAATTTACTTGACATTTAAATATTGTAAATCCATGATTAATGCCCCACATATATGGATGTATGTGTATGTTTTTTAAGAATCATAATCATTCATAGTAAATTTGGGTTTGACCACTTTTAGCATTGAATAAGTGTTTTAATCTATGAATATAGATATTTCCCTGAATATACCATTGACATGTCTTTGAAATATACAAACCAAACACAGTCAATTTTCTTAAGTACTTGAAGCCTTATTTTATTTATTATTTATTCAATTCCTTGTGTAGGAATCTTTACTTACGCTTAATAACATTTTTACACATACCAGTTTACATTTCACTGAAAACTCAAGATTTTTTCTTAAATAATATAATTTATCATAGGTAAAAATAATGAAGTATGCCAAAAATCAGTCTTCAATCTGAGTCTTGAGTTTGGAAAACTTAAAGACAGTTTGTTGTCAGAAAAAATCTAACCCACTAAAAATAAACAACTTTGGATTTGTTTCGAGATCTCTTGATTTTATACTATACCCACTGTACAATCTTTTGTTTCTTAAAATTATCTATACATGCAAAATATCTAAACATCCAATATGCTGACAACAACCTATAAAATATCTAAATATCCAAACAGGATGCAAATGACCTACTTGAAAATCTAAATATTAATCAATTTGACAACAATCTACTTGAATGCATAAATATTCAATTAAGCAACCTATTTAAATGTCTGAATATTTGACTGGGCAACAGTGACCTATTTAAATACATATTTCAATATATGACAGTGTCACAGTAAACTACCTGGTAATTAACTATCTAGATGTCCAAAAAGGTGACAGCAACCTACTTGAATTCTAAATATTTAATTAGGCAACAGTGACGTACTTAAACATCTAAATATCTAATTAGGCAAAAGTGACCTACATAAATGTCTAAATATCCGATAAGGCAACAGTGACCTATTAAATGTCGAAATGTCTGACTGGCCAAAGTGACCTTCTTCAATATCTTGAAATCAAACACGGTGACAGTGACCTACTTAAAACCTATAATGAATATTTTGGCACTTACATGACTCATGTTAAAACAATGATACTATATACTTTATAGTTTTTATATATATGACACACACAAATATCTATAAATAAATATGATTATGAACCTGACATACTCCATTTTTTAAAAGCTTTATGACCCAGTTTTTTCCATTCATCTGCAGATATAAAAGTCTGTTCTGTTGGTGCCATTTTAGCCATTGCACAAGCTCCAATGAATGCTGCATGATATCTCTGAGGTGAACCATGTACCTGAAGTTAAAAGCAAACAAACTGATAGACTATTTGATTGGTGTCCAAATTTGAAAGATGAATTACCGGGTATGTTACCTGCACTACTGAAGATGGGAATGTCACAGAAATGGTGCACAGAAGATAAGTGGAATAGGGTTATGGTGTTTTTGGTCTGAAAAGTAAAGAAAACCAGAGAAGTCAAAGATAACCACCAACCTTCTGCAAGCACATTGGCAAACTTTTTCATGCCAAGAACTGGTCAAATGGCAATTGAACTCAGGAGATGAGAGGAGAGTGATAGGAAACTGAAAATTAATCACTAAACTGGATAGCCAATTATCTATAATGTAAAAATTTGGGCAAATAATTTTTTTTTATAAGTGGCAGTCTATGCATTTATTTAAAAAAGATTGGCCTGACAAATTACCATTTTTGTAAGTGAGAGGCTGTAAATACATTTTGTAAGCAGTTGGTTATCAAAACTTTTGTGCAAGCACCAGACTAGATAAAAGATACTTTGGAAGTTGTCAAATAGTCTGTAATAGGTGAAGGGCCAATTATATTGTCAAGAAACACAGTCACACCAGTCAGAATTTTGTCAAATAGTTTGTGATGTCATAAATGAAGAGCCAATCATATTGTCATGAAACAAAATCAAGGTAGCCAGAAATCTGTCAAATAGTCTGTGACAGGTGAAAGGCCAAACCTGTTGTCAAGAAAAAAATGTCAGTTAGAACTCTGATGAAGGGCTAGTCACAATATCAAGGAACATCAGCTAGAACTCTGAAGCTCTGATGAAGGGCTAGTCACACTATCAAGGAACACCAGCTAGAACTCTGATGAAGGGCTAGTCACACTATCAAGGAACATCAGCTAGAACTCTGGTTATTAGTCTGTGATTTCAGAGAAAGGGGGCAATCATGTTCTCAAGTAACAAGCATTAGAACTCTCACAAATAGTCTGTGATGTCATAGACAAAGGACAAATCATGTTGCTATGGAAATCTTGTCAGTCAAGATTTCTTTCGAATAGTCTGTGATGTCATAAATAAAGGGCCAATTATGTTGCCAGGGAAAAAATATCAGTTGTCAGAATTTTGTCAAATAGTCTGTTATGTCAAGAAACATATGCCAATTACAAATCTGTTTTTTGAAATACGTTTACAGTTTGCATTGCCACATCAAAACCAAATAACACAACTATTTATGGAAGCATCAAACATGTAGTAAGCCTAAAGCACCTGTGCATAAAAATCAACAAAATGAAAGTTTCAGACGAAAAAAAAATCTTTTCATAATCATGAAAAATCATTTTTACTTTATTTATTATTTATGAAAATTTTATTATCAGGAGAAAAATTTAATTCAATGATTTGAGATAACGACCGATTTCTCTTTGATATAATTACATATGCTTTCTCATGCACTCATTTCAATTTTCTTTGAAGATAATGACTTGCATCAAAATTTGACAATAAAATATAACAAGTATTGTTGACAGTAAAAGAAAAGAGAAATAAATAAACAAAAAATTGCTGCAGGTATTAATAAAATATCTGTGTGTCAATCTGATCTAATGACATCAAAGAAACTATTTATTGATTTTTAAGATTTTAATGCATATACGTTTATAGTCTGACATTTTAAAACTACACCTTACAGTCTATGTCAGTGAGTTAGATAGCTTTAGGGATAAACAATGATGATGTTTCATTTTTAAAAATAAAAGAAATCTAATGCTCATGCACTTCAAAAGTAATTTTAAACATCAAAGAGAGGTAACTCTGTATACATTGTCAAACTATTTTTAACATTCATATACTAAGTAAAATTATTAAGTCTAGAGTTTTTCCAATAATACTGAATGTCAGTATTGCAGACTAAATAAATTATAAACTTTATCATGTGCTTTAATATGACAAGAAGCATTGAGAGCTTATATTAATGCCACACCTAGTGTAAAACTTTGGCGTATTTTATATATTGAAAAAGCTAGTCAAACCTGTTTATAAAGAACATACAAAGTTACCAACAAAAAGAATTATAGCAATTTTTAATTGTCTTTATAAACTTGTAGAGTATACTAGGCTGTCTCAATTTTTCCTATTAAAGGTTCACATATTATTCTTTTCAAACTATTTTTAATATCTACCATGCCAATAAAGCCCCAATTCATTGGCATTATGTGTTTATTTGTATAATTAATAGGGTTTGGCAATAATCCAGGGAAAATCATAAAGAAAATAAAAAAAGACATAGAAGAAATGGTTTCGGGACTTCAAAATAGTGTGACAATAAGCTAGATGTTAAAGTTATCAATGGGCATTATAATAAGGTTTTACTGTAAATGTATTCATTAAATTATTCTTGTAACAGTGTCTTATATAAATGGACAGCATACTATCATTCCAGAGTATGACCAATTGACCCTCATAAAGGAATGGAATGGCACAATAGAGTTGTATGCCTAATTAAAGATTTTTTTTTTCACTTATATTGTGGTAAACAGTTCAGAGATGGCAGAGAAAACCTGAGTACCACGAGAAAACAACTACCGGTAACCTCTATAAAATAAAGTGGCAAACTTTCTCTCATTAGGAACTGTCGCAAGCAAGATTTGAATCTTGGTGGTGAAAGGTGCTTGAGATCCGTAAGTGAGCACTATATACCACTTAGCTACAGAGGCTCTCCATTTTAAAAAGAAAACCACTATCCTCCACTGAACCAAGTGGCAAACTTTCTCTCATTAGGAACTGTCGCAAGCAAGATTTGAATCTTGGTGGTGAAAGGTGCTTGAGATCCGTAAGTGAGCACTATATACCACTTAGCTACAGAGGCTCTCCATTTTAAAAAGAAAACCACTATCCTCCACTGAACCAAGTGGCAAACTTTCTCACATACATAAGAGATTCAATCTTGGCAGTGAGAAGTGCCGAGATCCAAAAGTGAGCACTAGAGACCAGTAGACAACCAACGCCCAATCATATAAAGAAAATTTGGTCTCTAATGCTTTTTATAAATAAAAAGCATCATGACTGTATATATACCCAGGTTTTTGTTACAGACAGGTTGGAGTTACAGAGTGTTTAGATAAAACATATAAACTGACCTCTACTACTACTGCTGGTGGGGCTAGCTTTGTTAATTCTGATTGTAATCTCTCAGCAAATCCTGGTAACAATGTGGTACCACCACTTAAATATACAGACCTAAAATATAAAATAAAAAGCAAAACTTGGAAAATGTTTTCACTTAATTTGATTTCCAAGTAATCAACAAATTATATTGTGATGGTTCTAATTGCATTGATTAATTAATTCATACCACAAAAAACTACTTGCTATACTTGTACTGTCAATTCTATAGAGGAAGGTACAATGTACTCGCATAAAAATGTGAGTGTAAGAGAGGAAATACCTAGCCAGCACATACTATTGTGACATGATATCTGTCAAGAATTGATTTAATGGGGTTTAACATTAAGTCAAGAATATGTCACTTATATTTAGATGACACTAGCTATAGAAAAAGTTTGGGGTAATTTTTACCTCTGCAGTGTGCTTAGGGCAATGTACAGAGAGGGTTCATATTTTGATGACACTAGTTATAGAAGAAATGAAGGTAATTTTTTCCTCTGCAGTGTGCTTAGGGCAATGTACAGAGAGGGTTTGTAAGCATTCCACACCCACCATGACAAAGGACATCTGTTTTAAACTTTCATTTCTAGATGTAGAGTGCTAGGCAAACGAACTGTCAATACCTAATTTCAAATCTTAGGTCTAACCTGGCCAGGGTATGAACCCTGACCTACATATTAACACAGCAGACAATCTACAAACTGTGCTACTTGGTAGCCGAGAGGTACATATCTGTGTAGGGGTCAAGCATAAAAGAAGAAGGCAGTGAGGCTAATAGTAGACTGCAGGGACTATAATTCAGACTTGGCCTCTTCTGGAATCATAGATATTGCATCAGCTTAATAGACTTGGCTTCTTCAGAAATAAAAGACATTGCATCAGCTAAGTATGTAGTGATTACAGCAGGAAATATAATTTCAGACTTGTACTTTTAAGTAATTAAAGATATTACTCCTGCCACAACCAATCACACTTTTAGCTGAATTCGGTTCAACAAAATGTTTACTTACCTATACATGTGTTTTCTACTGTCTATAGGACATGACTGTATGGCTTGGAACACTAGTTTATGAACACATGGATAATCCATTCCCCACATATCAGAGTTAAAGAAACCTTCAGGACTTTTAAAACAGCTAAGATCATGTGTAACACTCCTGAAATATAAAAGCATTACACTGTTATCAAAATACAATAGAACATTTCATTTAAATTGCCTGGTTTGTGTATGAAAACAGAAAAAGTATCGCTCTCTTGATGAGTATCTTTTTTCAATGTACAAGCTTTCAGTTAAAGCTTAAAATAGACAAGATAGATTTGTAGGTGATAAAAAAGTCAAACTCTCTTGACAACTTGGCAAAAAGGGGTTTTATGCCCCAGTAAAATAGTAACTGGCATACATCCCTAGGTGATCAGAGGTGTAGTGATCTGTATGCCAATGTTTTGGGTCACCCTGCCACAGAGTCTTCTCTACAACCCTTGAGATTTCTAAACAACTGGAAAGAACATAATTAACATATCCCATGAAACCAAGAATTATAAATTTATTTGTCATGGTCCTAGCAATTTTCTTTGAGTACTTACAGGTGAGCTCCTTCAGGTAAATCATAGTTGTTCATATAAACGGTAGCTCTACAACTATCTGGATCTCGCTCACATAAACTCACAGATTCTTTATAATTACTGCTAACATAACAGGACTGTAAAGACAGAAAAAATGTCATACAATAAAACAAACTGTAAAGACAGAAAAAATGTCAAACAATAAATCAAACAAGACAGGTAAATGATAAGTAATTAACTTAAAGTCATTTAGAAACTAGGATACAAGAAATTTGTAATTTAAAAGATGAAAATAAAAACCAAAACAGATTAAAAATAAAACATAAGAGCTCACATATCCCCTATATATGCCGTAATTGTGGTCACCAACTCAATGAATCAAATAACACTTAAATCATAACCTTAATTGACCAATTTTAAATAACTATCCCCATTTTTGAACTGCCTGAATAACTTTTCTAGAATTTTTTTAATAGATACAGAATGATGATGTAGTTACAACTTTGGGCTTATTTGATGAAAAATCCTAATGTTATTAAGTCTCCATTGGTACACATGTGATATTGTTATACATTTGGAATTGTGACTTGAATCTGTAATCTTTTTAAACATTCCAATTCCATATGAATATAAAATACAAAATGCAATGCAAAAATTTCTAGATTTTAGCTTTATCTGACCTTAAACTTTCTACTAAACATTGTTTCCAGCATAACCTTGTATACTTGTTTACATAAATCTGCATTAAGTTTGTAGGGGATACAGATCAGACAAGAAAAACATGGTTAAATCCTAAGATCTCACCTGGTGACCTTGACCTTCCAATTGCTAGTTTACATTTGTGACAAGTTTTGTTTGAAAATTTCTTAAGTCAACCGACAAAAGTTTAAGACTTACTTGTTCCATCACATGTCTAACAATAAACTGTTCTACAGGTGTTAAAAACTTATATTTATTTTCTATTAATGAACTTTTTAAAGATTCTGCTACTTTTGGGCCTCCATACGACTGTCTGGACACACCTCCCTCTATAACATAACCTGAAATTATACAGAATTAATGGTAAAACAAGTATACAAATCATGATAAATAAGGTAATTAAAAAAAATGGCCTATATAACATGTTATGTCACATAATAATGTATAATATAATGAAAATAAACCATATAACCTAAATGGAGCCAACCAGTTTAGGTCTACCACAAACAAAGCCAATCATTTCATGCCTACCACAAATGGAGCCAACAATTTCAATCACAAATTAAGATCTCTATCTTACAATGTAAGACAAAGGTTACACCTTAGACCTTAATTACAGGACACCAGAGTCATGCAAAAACATGTAAAAAAAATCACTTTTTATTTTATTTTCAAGAATAATGATTTGTTCAGTTTGTTTGTTTGTTATAATTTTAAACATAAAAATAATAAATTATTAAAAAAAACAACTGTAATTTTTTTCAATTTTTTTTTAAGAAATGTAAAAAGACAAACTGTTTATAGATACACTTTTTTTCAAAATCTGCTACATGGATTATACAGCTGTCCAACTATATGACACTAAAATATAATCATTGTTATTACTCAGTTGTTACTAGCAAGGTCCTCACCATCATAAATAGGTAAAATTTCCATTCTTTCTCCTATATCTACAATTACTCCTGATGTGGCATTATAAGAATAGAGTGCTAGTAGACTCTGTTGTACCATACACAGACCCTGGGTCTGATTCTCTTCTACTAAAATCTTCATCAATCCTTCCTTGATTTTGTCTCCCAGTGTCTGTGGTGTACTCAACATCATCTAGTTAAAAAAAAGATATATATTCCATTAGTAAAAGCCATGAACCTTTTTTTATTCCTTATATTACTAACCCTCTAGCTAGCCTTGACAAACTTTTCTTTATTTTGTCCTCAAGTCTGGGGTGCACACAATATCATTAATTAGAGTACAAATTTCAAAACCATTTTTATCATGTCAAAATATTCCAAACACATATTAACACTGTGAGCAAAACTAGATATTTATTAAAAATCATCATAGGTCTTTTTTCTCTGAACAAATAAGTTTACAAATCTGAAACATACTAAAATATGATATATCATGCTATTTATGCAACTTAAAGATTATTTCCATTTGTATTTAGAGTTATCTCCCTTATCCTTTGCATTTTCTTAACTTGTGTTTTAAAACTCATAGAGGAGAAAAACTTTTATATCAAGGCCATAAGCATCAACCTTGGTTTGCAAATTCTATGCACTGATCAACCAGTGATATTCTGTTACCTAAAGTGCATTTTGATGCATTTACGTTCTAATCACTATTTAATTTTGTTTAGTATGAAATATTGAGGTCACTTCAAATTAAAATACTCCAGTTATTTGAAATTTTTTTAATCAAATTTTGTGTTTTTGTAAATTCATTTAAAGAGAAAAATTTAATTTGAGTTGCTTGAAAAACTTAATTCAAGACATTTAATATTATTTACATTACCAAACAATATAGTTTAACTTAATTCTAGTTCAAGTACCAAGTAACTTATTTTGAAGTTTTTTTTATCTTTATTTTTCCTATGAAAATTTGAGATATCTGAGTTTGAGATAACTATATAATGAATTATAATTCTTAAACTACTATGAATTTATTTTTTTTAATTTGCAGTTAATTGATAAGTAAAATGATTCGATGTAAAATGTACAGAAAAAAACATTTACCCAATACTGTCTAAGATCCTGGATTTTTAGTCTTTCAAATACAGTCTTTAACACTTCTTTAATGGTGTCCATATCAATACTTAACTGTTAAATAAAAAATAATATATGTGAATATATATATATATATATATATATATATATAGAGAGAGAGAGAGAGAGAGAGAGAGAGAGAGAGAGAGAGAGAGAGAGAGAGATCCTACATATTAGCCCAAAAAGCTGAATTAAACAGTTAAAAGGGGCACAGATTATATATTCTATTATTAACTAAAGAGAACATAAAAACATTTTTAATTTGTTTAATTATATAGTGCTGCTTATATTCAAATTAAAAGTAATCACAAATATCAAACAAAACAGGTGTACACTAAATTAAAATATTTTATATAAATTACCTCCCTTTAAACAGTAAAAAAATAACAGTTTTTGTTGCAATTCTGATACAGATGATCTTATTAAAATATTCTGAGTAGAAACTTTAACACAGGAGGCTCAAGCTTTGGCTTAATATAAGCTCTTGTCCAAATGAGACAAAGCAACAAAACAGGTGAAGTTCAAATTCACAAGAAAAAAATCAACCATGCATATTCAAAGTTCCTTTAAATAATGTCATTTTACCGTTAAACCATGCAATAAAAGTGATTAACTTAATTTTATTTGAAAATTGCAATTAAAATAAAATATATATTGTAAGCAAGCATTCCTTCTTGCACAAGATTTACCAGAAAAAATTTGAAATCAATTGACAAGTTCTAATATTCAGGGATCTGTAAAGCCCAATTTTATAGATGCCATACTGTAAAAAAAAACTGTCCACTCAGGACTGAATATATTGTTTCTAGGGTAAAGTCTATAAAATTCAACAGGAAATTTATCTTCTGTGTTGACAAATGTATAAATCAAGGCATTGGGTAATGGAAACTGGGTCAATTATGACAAAAATAGGTCAATCATGGAAACATGTTTTATGAGGACTGCATGGTGTCATGATTCAGGATGTGGATCATGTTATTGGCTCTGGATTAATCATGAAATTATCAGGTCAATCATGGAAACATGTTTAATGGGAAATGGGTTTATCATGATTGAACCATGAATCAGTTCATGGAAACATTTTTTTTTTTTTTTTTTTTGGAAAATTGATGGATCATGTATGAATATGGGTTCTTAGTAAAACATTGATGAATTGGGTCAACTAAGGGAAACAAGTTTTATGGATACAGACACAAATGATGAACAGATGTCACACATGAATTGACTGTAAATATACAAAATATTATAAGCTCTTCAATTCTAAAATGAGAATGGTAGTCTCCTTCTTATGAAGCCAGGCAACTTTCTGTAGATAAAATGTGGCTTTTCTTTAAAGATGAAAAATGCTGAGTATCTAGCATAAAGGATAAAAAAGACAACACCTTCATAAAAAAAAAAAAAAAAAAAAAAAAAAAATCAAATCCAACATAAAATATTTCAAAGAAGGTGATATCTTTCCTAAGCATTTTTAAATAAAGTTACTACTAGAATCCAGAATTGTGCAAGTAATGTATATCCAAATAACCAGTAAAAACACCAATTATGTACATTTAAAGGAAAGCTGTTTGTCTCTACAGTATTAAATTTAAGTCCTTTAAGTGTCCTTTTTATACAGTTTTTGCTGTTTGTAATTTTGCTATGAAAATTTCATTTAAAGTTTGACCTTTTTTAGAAAAGGCTGCATAAGAGAGAGACTACCATGTACATCAAATGAAATGATTTATCAATAAAATTGAATATATTTCTTCATATTAATATCCAATCAAAACATCTGTTTATAATTTTCCCTTTAATTGATTAACTTGAATACAATAAGTATACTTTAAACTTTTCATTTTTAAAGGGATCAGAATTATTTCAGGTAAATGAATAACAAGAAGCTGATTCCACAGCTATTCTTCCTCATATTAAAAACTCTGGGACAATGGCATCAATATCACTATTCATATCAGCAAAAAAGGTGGTTCAAATGATTTCATAATACATGTATTTTCCAGATGCTGAATGCAAGCAATTTTTGCCTTCATGCTTCATTCTACTGTCCACCTGTGAGATGGCCCACAGAACCCTGCTACTACACATGTAAAGCAATTTTAATCTACTTAACATATACATGCATAATAAATGCAAAGTTTTCAAAAATGTATACAGTAGAAGAAATTTGACAGAAATCTTGATATGGGCTAATGTCCAGGGAGAGAAATAGGCTGATGTCCTAGGGAAAGCATGGTTATTTGAATACCTGAGACATGACTACTGTACAGGTAGCATCAGACCTTATTTTCATCAGGAAGACAAACTGCTTTGTATCCAGCAAATCCCTCCCCTAAAATAGGGCATAAATTAAGAATTCACAAAAAATGTTGCCTTAATTTCTGAATAAAGATTCTTTGCTAAACTACATTTATATCTTGTTTCTAATCCTTGCTCAGTTGGGTTTCACATCTTTGAATCTTCCTATAGAGAAAACCAAGTGCAAAATGTTTCTTACAGTTTTTACAATTGACATCTTGAATAATTTTAATATTATTGACCTTGGGTTGTGAAACACAATTTAACACATCTTTTTCAAAATATGTTGCTATAAATCATTACATATTTGGTTGTCATGGTTAATGTTAGATTCTTAATTCTGGTGCTCCAAATTAACATGAATTTAAAATTATTTATAAAGAATCCTGACAATGATGATAATGATGATGATGATGATGATGATATGATGATAGAATGGAAAACATGAACAATGTCCAAGGATATGTGAAGGTAAAGATGTGTTAGTTAGTGAAGCTGTTGCCATGACAACAATGAGTTAATGTTATAAACATATGACATGGATGATATTTTTGAATTGAATACTTCAACCATAACTTGTCTATGAAAATTCCATAAATTGTTTTCTTACAATTATAACATGTATAAAAGAACTGAAAACAATTTATTTTTTATAGAGGAGGATTTATCACAAACTTTTGTTATAAAAATTACTTGTAATCTATGTCAAATGAAAAAAAAATTATGTCAACACATTATGTTTGAAGTACTTCAAATGCAGACAGAAATAAGTCACATGACAAATTAACATGAACAAACAAAACAAACAAACAACAAACAAATGAAAAATTAATTTTTACCATACATCCAAAAAGTCATCAATACAATTGAATTCATTTTAACTTTAAATTCTGAAGCAAATTTCACCACAAGGTCAAGGTTCTTTTATTTTTGCATTAATGGTGATTAAAATCGATATCTCCTGTTCTGATATTTCATTGGTTAAGTTTTGGCTTAACTTCTAAAATCGATATCTCCTGTTCTGATATTTCATTGGTTCAGTTTTGGCGTAACTTCTAAAATTGATATCTCCTGTTCTGATATTCCATTGGTTCAGTTTTGGCTTAACTTCCAAAACAAACAGTAGAAAATGCAAATTTGAAAATTGTAAAAAGTCTGTCAATATGCTTACAGCGGGTTAGTGATCCTCTGAGTACCAAAATTTCTTTTAATATCCCAGATCGACTATTTTGATATAAGTGAGAAAAAAAATCTTTGACTGCATCATAAAACACAACAACACCAAACATTTTTTCTCTAACTATATGTTCCATAAAAAAGATGTGATAAAATTTTTCCTTGGTACAAATTTTGAAATAATTTTTTTTTGGATGTATGGCAGTGATGGATGATGAAAACAAAATAACAAATAATGATAGCATAAAGGTGAAGATTAAAATCCACGATGCAAATAATTAAATCTGGTTTTATTTTTCCTGGAGAGAGTTTGGCAGGAAGCTTCTTTTTTTTTTTGGTTAAGGTGTATTAAAACTTACTGGTTGTAATTGATCCTAAAAAAATAAATCAAATAACATCCAAAACTAAATGTATGTGCAGAAAATAAAAGTTTAAAAATCTTGCATCATAAACCTAAATTAATAAACAGCATGTCATTCATTCAACCATAGTTATTTCCCTTTATTCTAACTCTTTTATGTGGAGGAATTTGTGTAATTGTGAGAGTGAATACAAAGCTACTATCTCTTAGTTGGCATTCTGTAAAACATTTCCAGTCCAACTTTAGTATTGATAAAAAAAGAAAACTAGAGAACTATAACTATCTTTAGAATGGTCCAGGAGTGAAAGATGTCAAGTTTTTACACTCTACCACATACATTGAACAAACTGGCAAACACAATGTACAATGTATCTAGTGCAATTCAAATAAATATAATATAATTCGAGAGGATGATTTTCAACTTATGGTATGTCAAGGACTATATTTTAAATTTAATTCAATAACAATACAGAATAACCTTGTCCAGTTTCATTATTTAACAGGTGATTTTTATTTAATAATAATAATAATAATAATAACTGAGTGAATAAACATGTTGATTATTTTAAATTCATCACCTGGGTTTTGGAATAAAAATTCATTAGTTTATACAAATTAGCTATTTTTTGAAACCATTTTTATTTAAATTGACTATATCTTCTAATGAAAAAATTATTATTATCTGTTAATTTCAATGATTGAATATTGCAAAATAATGAAATTGTAAACTCGAAAGAGTGATCATATTAACTATAAAAAAATTGAAAATAAATGAAAATAATATAATTAGTGGTCTGTAATTTTTTTCCCTGAAAAACCCAGCAAATTTAATGATAAAAAGTGATTTTATTGTTATTTAAAAATGTGTATGAAAGTTTTTTAAATAGATAAAAAAAATTAATAAAATATGTAAAAGTCATTTCTGATGTGCAATTTGTAAGGTTTTTATCAATAACCCAAATCACATTGCATTTACATTCTTACCATCTTTTGCCTATATTTTGCAGTCAGATAATATCCAGAAAATTTTTTTCTATAATCAAATACCTATTAAGATTCAAAATACTCATTACAATCAGAAAAATTGATGTTTTCATCAGGTAAAAAGTTTCTATCTAGTAAACTTTTGAGCAAGTGCTTGGTCTTGACCAAAAAAATAAAAATAAAAAATGTAAAATAAAATTCTAAAAATATCTTTTTTACATACATGGCAGCTATCTTATCTGTATAGAACTTAAGTAAATTCTGTCAAAATTACTTATTGTTTTATTCATTGGAAAATATTTGGGTCAAAGAGATAACAAATTATAACTGTTTTTTAAATACCCAATTTACAATATACAATAATCACATTAAATTGTTTGGTTTTTTCATTGTTTTCCCTCCAAAATTTTCTTGTTCTTGAAATTCCTTACTTTTATAGGAACTCCTGACTTTTAAAGATGTTACACCACATGTGTGAAAACATTACTGTAATATTATTATCATTATTATCTTTCTACCTTATCTCCCTTTGTCGTAGGTCGGACTGGTTTCTGGATTATTGACTTATGTCGTATGTCTGGTTTGTATGCATCTTCACCGACTACTAGTGTTCCTGTGTTTCTCTCCTTTGCTATGATACTCGGAAAAAACACCTCTGGTAAAGTGGCTGTTTAACAGAGTAAAAAAATGTTATGTGCAAGCTAATAAACTATTTAAATATAATAACAAATAACGATAAAGGTCAACAAGTCTTGTCATGTGACCAGATTGATATCATGACATAATGACATCATGCAGCAATTAATATTTTGAAGTAACCAAAGTGAATGTCTTTAACTGATGTCAAATTGTTGGAAATATTTTTTATATATGGGTATAAAATCAAAGTTTGAAGCTCAATTAATACGGACACTATAAAAGTTATATTATAATTAAAATTCAAAATTCTTTGCAAAAGTCATTACATTGTTAAATTTCATAAAGGAGTGTGTGACACAAAGAAATTTCATAAAGGAGTGTGTGACACAAAGAACTTTCCAAAAACGAATGACAGGTGAAAGAGGTCCATACTAAAACCTGCGTAATATCCTCATTTGGTAAATGCTTGACTGTCTGTAAATATCTCACGTGTCTGTATTATTTTAACAATCATAATAAGTGTACTTTTGTACAACTGATTAATTAATCACCTGTCATAATTCTCTGTAAACTGTATTTTGAAGAAAAATTCTGAAAATTAAAAAAATTTAGTGATGGTTGGAGATCAGATCGGGAAATTTTCTATGCGATTAAGCAGGGTTTGTCTTTTTGGCTATGCAATTATCCATGTATTTTCCAATAGATTACATAGGCAACAGTTTTGGAGTTCAAAATCCTATTTGATTATCTGATTTATGCTATTATTCGATATGCATTGAAGTGGGTTGGACTATATATATATATATTACCTTCCTGTCCCAAAATTCCTGCTCTGATACCACTACTACCTAAATCTATCACAATTATTTTCTGAAAACAAAACCAAATTAAAATAAAGCATTTATCATACTATACAAAACATATGATGATAATATATGACATCAACCACACCACCAGATATTATTTCAGTATTATATCTTGTACCCATCCAAATTCATAGCTGTAAAGTAAGAACAAAAAGACATATAATAAGGACAAATAGAGATAAAAAGGAGATTTGTTAGTCATTATTCTGAAATGTGAAGATATGTAAAATATCCATACATAGCCTAAACCTACTTCATATAAATGTTTTCAAGCATTTGAACTAATCTAACATCATAAATGACAAAAATATGGCAACACAAAATTTGTCCTCATACCTAGGACGCGTCCTCACATTGTAAGTAATGGGGTTAAAAATACAGTGGATAATCTCTCTCTCTCTCTCTCTCTCTCTCTCTCTCTCTCTCTCTCTCTCTCTCTCTCTCTCTCTCTCTCTCTCTCCTCACATTGTAAGTAACGGGGTTAAAAATACAGAAGATAATCTCTCTCTCTCTCTCTCTCTCTCTCTCTCTCTCTCTCTCTCTCTCTCTCTCTCTCTCTCTCTCCACACATACATCTCTCTCCTTACCTTATTAGGATTAGGTGGAGATTTTAGACAAGGACGGATATATGTAGCCTTTACATTATCTGCTGTTTGTGTATCTAATGCCAGTTTCCACTGACCATATTCATTCTCTGTTGGACATCTCACCATTAAATAGCGTCCTCTCTGAAAATGTGGAAAATTTATGTTTGTAATACCAATTCACAATTATATATGAGAGTTTTTAAAAGAAAATGCTAGTAAATTTATTGTAATTCTGAAAAATAAAAAGATACCAAACTGACCTGATCACTGAAAGGTATTTTGAACCTCTCTCATTAATATAAAAGCAGTTTGAAACAAAGAGCATGAAATCATGAGTCTGCAGTCCTTAATCACTTTTACTCATTTTCTTCTAAGACTGTCAACTCTTCTAAATAACAATGTAACTGTCACTACCTAGACTAAGCTTTATGAAAATATACCCAGTATTTGGTTGCCAAGATTGTCAATGCTACCAAATATCAACTTTATGCTGTCTCTACAAGAACAATCTACATCAAAACTTGCTACATACTCCATCATCTGTTCCAAAAATTTTGGTTACCAAGGAGGGCAATTCTACCATCTCTTAACTGTATACTGTCAATTGAAATCCATCAACTATACCTAGTATTGGGTAAACAGACATGTTAATTCTTTCATGCATTAACCGTATACTACAACTAATCACTTCCACTATACAAAAACATACCCCATCATCTATACCCAGAATTCTGTTACCAAGATCATCTATTCTACCACCCATCAACTGTATACTGTCACTTGGTTTATCACGATTACTTGTCTGTAATAAAAAGAAAATACATTTGTTTTATAGGTTCATAAATATATAAACAATTTGTTACTGTTATGTGTAATAATTTTACAGGACTTTAAAAATACATGATTTTTTTTCAAATTTTTCTATAAATCAAAGCACCGGAGGTGCCGTACGAACAGAGATCATGGAAACGCAAGAGGCTTTGAAAGTGAGTGTAGGTAGTATTACAATCTGCCTTATCCCATTCCATTCCTATGCGAGCAAGGTTGTAAAACACCATATGGAAGGGGAGTAAGAATTCATGACTGGAAAAGTGTCCATTATATTTTTTGTATTAGTGTTAGCAAATTACCACATTCAGAAGAGTCTGTGCTGAAGCAAGGTCCTTTCACATTCCAAGCATTTCTCCAAGAAAAGACAAAAACGTTCATACGTAACATTTTTAATTAATTACACAAACAGAAAGATGTTTTTATGGTGTCATCAATCGTTATATTTCTCAATAACGACAAAACGGTTCCGGGACATTTCGGCCCATAAAAAAACGGACCATGACAATATCGGCCTATAGCCAAATCGGTCTATAACAAAATCGGCCCATGAAATAAATGCCTTTATCAAAGATTGCTACTCATTTCGTTTATTTGCATTGTTGTGCATAAACATGTGTTAGTATTATTATGCTTTGAAACATGTAAATTTCAGTAAGTTTATTCAAAGCAATACAAGAATTAATTCAAATTATCATTTCTAATCAAGTCTACCACTAATCTATTAAAACTCAAATAATGGATTATATGTATGTCTCATTTTTTTTAAATGAATAATTTAAAGACAGGAAGGTGTACTTATACTTTGTTTTAATCTTAAAAATTTTTAAAAAATAGATAATCTTAATTATAATCTTAATTTAATATTTGTATTATTATGATGCTTTAATTACATGTAGTGTGTAAAGAAAAATAACCATAAGAATGAATTGAAAAGAAAGATCCTTTTCTTGTAAATATAATTTGTCTTTAAAAATCCTGATACTTTAGTGTTTTTACATAATTGTAGATTCATACAAGTTACATTCAAACTGTCTTTCTTCTACGCTATCTGCACGAACTAGTTTAGATCGATCAGAATCGACGAGTCTTACAGTCATGAGTAACTCTGACTAAAACATTTGTGAACGGAATGTGTGCATCATTTATAGGTTGATCTAATATGAAATAAAAAATAATAATTTCTTTTAAAAATAAAATTAAAACCAAGGCATAAGTCATGACAAAGTTGTCCAAATTTAGGTGTATTAAATATTTTGAATATATTTTATTATGGGCCGATATTGTCATAGGCCGATATTGTTATAGGCCGAAATGTCCCGTAGCGCAACAAAACAACTACAAATGATGGTTGCAAAAAACTGTTTATGCCGCGAATCAAGGACCATCGCGAATTTAGGACCGACGACGATATACAAAATACACGCCACCTACCGAGGATTTACCCTAAAGCTTTCCATGTAAACTTCTAGAGTACATCTTGCACAATCGACAGGAACTCATGAAATCTCTCAGCAATAGCTTTTTCCGGTCGATTTCACAATGCTGCTCTCAAAATCGTGTATATCATTTTTACGCTACGTCAACAAAATTAAAATGTAAACATGTCTACATCAGATATAGGTCAAATTTTGTTGGGGCTTCGAGGAGGGGATGGGAAGGGAAACGAATGAAAACAAATACATTCCTATAAACATGGCATTTGCTATCGTGCATGTAAGACATGATTTCTTTACAGCACTTTCCGCAACCTATACTTTTACTTACACGCTCAAACTTCGGGTAATGTTAAAAAAATATTGCTTTATTTACTGTGGTTCACTCTTCTCGCCAAAACGCATGCTACCAAGAAATGACACGTCATATAATTCATCCAATCAAAAGAGACCGTTTAAATTATGGGATATCCGCGAAAATGTTGCGAAAATAGGTCTTTGTTTACATAAACTGTTCATGTATTCTTCCGCTGCGCCACATTGTATCCTTTCCACCAAAAGTTTCTCCACAGAATCCATGTATAAATTTTATTTTCAATACCACATACATTCATCATTGTGCGGTAACCCTCAGCACGTACTTATCACCTGCAAACTACCATACTATATTCCACATATATTGCCCAAGGATTTGATATAGCGGTGACATAGCCTGTCCGATTTAAAAAAAATTGAATTTCTTCACTGACATTAGGAAAAATGTTTCGTTTAACATTTCCCTGTTTTGGGTTTACTTGCCCCCATCTATGAACATCTCTGTCACCCTGTATCCCTATCCCATTTTAAAGATATTTACGATTTCCTTGCCAAATGCTTGCGACGTATGTGACAATACATCACAGAGATTCCTCTCTGTTCGTAAAAAGACAATTTTGAGACAAGTGCCATTTCCATATTCAATATATAAAAATACCAAAGAAGATCATGGATTAGTAAATGTCTATCTATACATGACTTTGCTTTTAAGCAAGTACATGTAATTCATTTGTGCTGTGCACATAAAAGAGTTATCCAGAGTTGAATGTTACCTCAAAATAGTGTAACCACCCATCTTTAGCTCTGAAAAATCTTCTCTTCCAGGTTTTCAGTAATGTGGCTTTCTTTTTATTCATGGGTAACTTTTCCATTAATCCCTCCATGTTGATAAACTTATCTGATATATCTTGTACATCCTGAAATGTGAAAAAAAAAAACATCTGAGTTTTGTCATTCAACTATTTCAGAGTTGTTCCCCCTTGTTAGAATTCTTTTGAAAAAACAACCTGTTACAGAAATTACAATGTTCTTAAAGTTGTCATTCTGCTAACATTCTTTAACGATTTGAGAAATATATTTTATGAAAAAGAAGTTAATCTAGAATTCATGACTGAGAGATGCCTATATTACCACAATTGTGTGGGATAAACAGAGAAGATAAATTTAAGGGAATAAATGAAGGTAATAAAGCAAAAGGGAGAATTTGATAAAACACGAAGTAACCTTTCCCTAGTGGAACAAAAGGCAAATGCAAAAGTATTTAAACCATTCAACTGGATACAATTTTCAAGTTTTCTTTCAGTATTTTAATTTGTTTGTTTGTTTATTTTTCCTTCTCCATGTCATTTTCCCTACTTTAGCACATCTTTCAATTATAGCTGAAGCAAAGAAAAACCAATGGAGTAATAATCAAAAAAGGCGTAATTAAAAACACCAAATAAAACTCAGGCTCTGTGTTGAATGTGAGGTAAAAGAGTGACAGCCTATAAGTCAAAGCACCTCCCACCAACTAGGTTATAATCCCACATGACCAGATCCTGAAAGTTTGTCAGTTCCTGCTAAAGGTTGGTGCTTTCTCTGGATACTGAAGTTTTATCTCACTACTGACAATCTTGATATAAGTGAAAAAATCTTGATTTTAATTTAGCCCAATTCATTCCCTGTTTAATGTTTGTATGTTGATTAATTTTTGCATTCTTTTAGTTAGGTTGATCTTTGCATTCTGTTAATTCAATGATAAGATTGTGATCCAAAATACAATCATCTAGCCAGTGTCAGTAGTAACCAAACATCTAACATAGGACCCAATATTGTGTCCCAATCTATAAAGGTACTCAAAGTCAAAGAGAAAAATTACCTAAACAAACAACTGGTTTTTGATCATTTCAAAAGAAAAACTTGAATAAAGAGTATAATTACATGATATATTACACTTTTGAGTAAAAAAAAAAAAACCTGTTATTCCTGTATTATTTTATTTGTCTTGCTAAAAATAAACAAGAAGAAATAATCTTCCTTTTTGTGGTGTTGTTACGATTGATAAATACTCCACAAAAAGGAATTTTAATGCATATGACATTTGACCTTTCTCATTCTCTGGGGTGTAAAATCTTTGTTAAAGTACTCTATTTTCCAGAATGATTAGAGAGTAGGTATAAAATTTATGTCATGATTCATTACATCATAAAAACTAATTTTTTAACGTCTGACAAGAAGAAGAAACAGGTTCTCGGTTTTAGTAGTTGTTACAATTCATGATTATTCTACTAGGTGCATTAATCACAACATTTATTTTTTTTTCTCACCTTAAAAATTGCGAATCATAGCGTTTGTTTATTCAATGTCATTGTTATCGTCACCTTCATTTTCAAAAATTTTGATTTTGTTAACAATTTCTTTAAACTGTAACTTTTAGTTACAATAAACAACTTAGAACTTAGTAGGTATTTTACCAATAACAAGTATATGTACTTTAGGTTCGTGGTAAATAATGTGGTAAGTATGACCTTGACCTTGTTTCAAGGTCACAGATAATTTCATGTAGAACAAGAGTCACAGAAACTCCGTGAAAACCAGGTTTTCGTATTTCGGAGAAGGGGGTTTCAGAGAGAAATGGTACCTAGTTAACAATAATTATGGGTGATCATGTGTCTCGCAGGGACCTGGTTGATAGTAAAAGGATACCCGTAATGGGTTAGGATTTAATATATCATATATACATACATATATATATATATATATATATATATATATATAAAAGCATCATACATCAGAACATGTTAAAAGATTGCAATTGTCACAAATTATTTAGAAATCTGAATGTTGTGTTTTCATTTCAATATAATTTCATTTAAGAAAAGATCCATAGTGGCATCTGCACCTAAATATATTTGGAAATATTCAATTTAATGCAAAAATAGTCAACATCAAAATATTTTGCCATTATAATCATTTTACAAAACTAAAATTCCATAAATAGTGAATTCTACATCTAAATATCATAAAAAATAGCCAATTTGATGCCAAAAATTGTAAATGTCATGCAACAATAGCCATTTTAGTGCAGAAAACACAATGGTAAAAATGTAGGTCATGACCTTGACCTTTGATTTTGGCTTTATTTTCATAAATAGTGAATTCTACATCTAAATATCATCAAAAATAGCCAATTTCATGCCAAAAATTGTAAATTTCATTCAACAATAGCCATTTTAGTGCAGAAACACAAAGGTCAAAATGTAGGTCATGACCTTGACCTTTGATTTTGGCTTTATTTTCATAAATAGTGAATTCTACATGTAAATATCATCAAAAATAGCCAATTTCATGCCAAAAAATTGTAAATTTCATGCAACAACAGCTATTTTAGTGTAGAAAACACAAAGATCAAAATGTAGGTCATGACCTTGACCTTTGATTTTGGCTTATTTTCATAAATAGTGAATTCTACATCTAAATATCATCAAAAATAGCCAATTTCATGCCAAAAACTTGTAAATTTCATTCAACAATAGCCATTTTAGTGCAGAAACACAAAGGTCAAAATGTAGGTCATGACCTTGACCTTTGATTTTGGCTTTATTTTCATAAATAGTGAATTCTACATCTAAATATCATCAAAAATAGCCAATTTCATGCCAAAAAATTGTAAATTTCATGCAACAACAGCTATTTTAGTGCAGAAAACACAAAGGTCAAAATGTAGGTCATGACCTTTGATTTTGGCTTTATTTTCATCAGCATTGCTAGAAAATATGAAAACTGAAAACCCCATGTCATTATCTTTACATATGGCCAAGATATAGCTAGAGGTTGCTTATTTTGTGAAATGACCAAGCAACTGTGACCTTGACCTTTGATGTATTTATCCCAAAAGCAATCCCAACCAAGATCTTATCACAGTACATGTATGTGCCAAGTTTCTTTCAAAAATGTCATTTACTTTTCAAGTTATCATCCGGAAACCATTTTTTGACGCCCGTCCGCCGACATTTGGTAATCTAAGAACCAGGTTTCTACGAAAACCTGGTTAAAAATTGGTATTGTATACCAATTGAAGCCTATTTTTGTATTCATTCAATTTATATTACTTTAATATTTTATCATACAAGAACATCAAGTGTGATTAAAATCATCTCAAATGCCTTATTATAAACAATTGATCATTTGGCATTACTAATGGCAGCATCTACTCTTGGTCATTTCAGAGAACATTTTCATATTGGAGTACAAAATTAATTATTTTCAGCAGGACTTTCGAATCCAATTACTGAATAAAACCATAACCAGCTGACGAATGTAAAGAAGGAATGTTTCAAAGGTTGGACAGGTGACCTGGGAAATGCAGCAAGGATTCTTTGACTATCCACTCCTAATACATAGCATGGCATTAACACGTCTGCACTTAAATATTATTTTTGTGTTAACTAACTAACCCTATACTATCTCCCCAACCCAACCAGAAAAACTAATCATGATTCTGTTGTACAACTATGTACTTACATCTTTGACCATTTCAATTCTGTACAAATCTTTAAGTAACAGGTGCTGAAAATAGAAACGTATTACATTTATCAGTGGCTGAAAATTTGTAATAAGAAATTGAAAATCTTTATATTTTGGAAGTTTACAATTATTAAAGAAATATGAATTCACCTAATCACAGAAAGTGATTTGCCACTGTTTTCAGATAGAGTGCAGTGGAATAATGTAGTTCAATGACCCAGTCAATATTCATTCACTTATAATTTATTATGGCACTCAGTTTAGAGATGGTAGAAGAAACCAGAGTGTCTGGAAACACTCATCAAGTCCAATGACAAACTTTTTCACTATAATCCATCCCAAGTGGAATTCAAACTAAGGTGGTGAGAGGCACTGTGATTCCTAAGTGCATGTTTTATTTAGACCACTCAGCCAATGAGGCACCACTTTTGTTTTGAGAAAGTACTAACATGGCCAATTTTAGCACTTGTGCAAACAATTTATATCACAACCACCACTTCATACCAAACATTTATTTGGCCATGAAAGGCCCACAAGAAGAAATGCTTCAACACAAAAGTGTGTTAGAAATAGGTCAAATCCTTTAATTTCATTGACACCAATAGCTTTTTTTTTTTTTTTTTTTTTTTTTTTTTTCCCCAAACAGGTTGAATTACATGGCTAATCAAAACAAAATAAAATCACCCTAATTACTTTATAAACAGTCATACAATCCATGACTATAAATACCCTATTTATATGCTCTGGTGCTCAGTGAAAAAAAATCAAACTATGGTCTGTTGATTTTGTTGATTTAATCTTTTAATAACTTAAATTAATCAAGTAGGTATCAAACAGTTAAACTATTTAATATTCAATCTATCATAAATGTGACAGGTGCTTTATGTTATTTTAATTGAAAAATTGGGTTATATAATTTTCATTGAGAGTTAAATCGAAAAAGGTGGGAACAGATTCTTAATTTTATCAATATTTTAATACCATGATTGGAGAGGTCTCGGCAGCCAAGTGGTCTAAAGCACACATTTACTGACCACAAAGCCTCTTACTGCCTACGTTTGAATCCCATTTGGGCAGAACCTAGTCGGAGAATTTTTCACTTGCTAAACATTGGTGGTTTTTTCTGGGCATTCTGGTTTCTTCATCATCCCAGAATTAACTGCCTCAATATAAGTGAAAGAATCTTGACTGAGGTGTAAAACACCATTGCTCAACCAAGATTACATACTCAGGTCTCTATGACAAATACACTGTTTTACAGTTTATTCAGAGGGCCTTGGTGGCTAAGTGGTCTAATGCACCTGCTAATAGACCACAATGCCTTTCACTGTCTAGAATGGAATTCCACCTTAAACTAAGATTATTATACCACTTGTTTAAGGTCAGTGGTTTTCTCCTGGTATGTGTACTCCAGTTTCCTATGCCATTACAAAACTAACTAATGGTATCTCCATATAAATGAAAGAATCTTTAAAAAACATCTTTAAACTCCAGCTCCATTTTCCTTATATTCAAGGTGTTGTCATCAAAAGAACCTTTACTGTTACTGATTGTTGCTTTTATATTGAAAGTGATGATAAAATTTGTAAGAAATTTTTGCAACAAAAAATCAGAAGCAGCTTACAGGGTCCCAGTCTCTGAGATTAATCCTCTTAGGAGCAATTTCATCATCTGCATCTTTGTCATCTTGTTGTATGGGAACACCAGCAGCTTCTTCCTGGCTTATTTCCTTTTCTTGCTCTAAAAGCAGTAAGAAAATAGATTGATTAATAAAAATGTACATATATGTGTAAATTGCCAGAATAAATTGTAATTATATGTCTCACATGACTCTCAATCACTCCATCTTCCCCATCATGACAGGATAAGGTAGGACCTAAAAATGGTCAATCTTAAAAAAAAAGTTTCTAGGACATATTTAATTATTTGGTGATTTCACCTGTGTAATCCAAATATCCATCTAATCTGGACAAAACCTTCAGTTTGACAGCTGTTTTAGGTTTTGACATATTTAACTACAGTCAAACCTGCCTTAAAGGCCACCTCTCTATAAGGGCCACCTGCTTATAAAAGCCAATAAATTTCTATCCCAGCTGTTCTTTATTCATATTAATTGAACTAGTATATAAAGGCCACCTGTCCATTATTCCCATGGGTGGCCTTTATAGACAGGTTTGACTGTATATGTATTTGTTACTTTGATCCTCTATTTCATAGGTTTATAGCAAACAACAGTATTGTAAAATGGTGTAATGCTTATGTATTGAGTGCCAAAAACCATTTTATAGTTCAACCTATCCATAAAGGTCTGTCTATAAGGGCTAGTTACGAAAATTAGCAAAACTAGCCTTAGTGTACAGGTTTAAATACCAGAAGTATAATTTAACACAAATGTTAAGGTTCCAAATAAATGATGGCAGATTGAGCCTGAAGTCTTATGATACTGGCTGCTTCAAGTGACTGAAACTGGACCTGTGACAATTTTAATAGGTTTTTATGTCTACTGCTACCAAGGTTATTTTACTTATATCAAACCATTACCAGCTATAGGTGAGGTTGCAGAATCTATACATATGTATAAGATAGACAGTGTTCTTTATTGTGCAATGCCTGCTATGACCAAACATAGGTTTCAAAGCCTTATCCAAATGATACTATGACTTTCATTTTCGACATCAATAGCAGCAAAAATACATTATGTTTCTCTGCCCTAGAATCAAATTCATAACCCCTCCCACATGGCAGGTGTCTCAGCACTCAATCAACAAATTAAAATTTAGGTTCAAGGTGTTTACTTTTAGAATTTTTTATTTTTGTTTTGTCAAACAAGTTTCATCAAATCATGAGACTTTTACAGAAATCTATTGATGTATTTTTAATGGGCATACACATAAAATTCATGCAGAATCAAAATTTTTCTTTCATATTGTAATTTCACTTGTCACAGTTTGCTCTGCATATTTTTACACAGACAAATAGTTTAAATACATTTATCATTTAACAAGATCACAAATAAAGTCATTCAATTTCTTCAGAAGTTACCCTGTTATATCATATCACAATATGTATATCAAAATTGAAATTCCAATCATAATTCTACTATTTCATTTAAAGTTAACAAGTGTAACCTGTTTGACAACTAATACAGCATGTGACATTCTGAATCAAGGTACCACAGAGCTAAGGGACCCCAATGATGGCTCAGTGGTAGAGAAAGCAGGAGGTTAGGGAGTTCTATACCAGGCCTTGTCATACATAAAGACTTTAAAATTTGAGATACTGCATCCTCGTCTGGTACTCAACTTAAAAGGGACAGCACTGACTGGTTCTTGCAGTGCCAGGATAGTGTGACCGGGGAGTGGTGAGCTTGTCTGTGATTACTGACTCACTTGAACTAGCAAATATTCAAATGCCATAAAATGACCATCATAACTGCATATTAACATTGCCAAACATCTAGTCACATTTTAGTTTAAGTGAGCCAATCAGTTTTGAACCCAGACACAGACACAGTAGCTGATTAAAATGTACTGATACATGAAAAAATCCTGACACACCAAAATATTGTGCCACAACAAAACATGGTGGCCATGTGGCTAACAGTGACAGTTTGTGTATCAAAGTGCCACCCACAAAGTCAGGTGGATATTTACAAGGCAGATTCTAGGGAAATATTTTCAGATCACTTTTTCAGTATCACTGGATTTTTAGCACTTTGATTTCTTACTTGAATCAGGCTGCTTCATACGTGAACTGACCAATTAAAAATCATTGTATAAATCTTGGCTGGAGCATAAAACACCATTACTAACACTCAACAGGAAATAGCTTAAAACAGGAAACATATATTAAGACAAAATTCCTTTTTTTTTTTCATGCCATGCCTAATGCAGCTAGAGGCATTTTGTGACTATGCCATATCCATTAAGAAGACAAATATAGATTTTTAAACTGCATCACAACAGTAATATTTGTCTTTATAGGAAAACCACATTGAAATTTCTTCATACCATCTATTTATAAGAGAATGGAGAGAGTGATAGCATCTTAATTCCCAGTCATGATTATTTATCTAATATTGAGGTGTGATGTTATTACTTACTGTCTCAGAGATAATATTTAGAGAGTGAGTTGCAGCTATTTTTAGCTAATATTTAGAAGTTACCAACACTAATCTTAACAATCTATCCTAGAAAGGTTAAATGATTAAATAGAGTTTAAAGCTGCATTAAGTTTACCAATTTTCTGAATTTTTTTTGATTTTCTAAAAATATATTTTTTTAAAAGTAGATATCTTCTAACCACGATCCGTGACATTCATTTTCTAAAATTTCATTTCTTTAAGCTGTAAATAAATGGAATCCTCTGACCGGTTGGTCAGTGTTCTACAATGATAATTATGAGCTTGGAGCATGCGCACGGATTTAGGGAAAAGCCTAGAATCGAAAGTGAAACACGAAAGATTGCATTAATTGTCCTTCATTAATATCCAGATGTATTTGAAATGGTGTTATTTATCCCTTATTAAGTCACAAATGACAAATTCAACGAAGTTCTGTGTTTAATTTATCGTATTTCAACATTTTGAAAGTTGTGTTTAAATGACCCGGGTTTTGATGACGTAACCATGTTCTAATATTAGATCCCAAATGCTGCATCTCGCTGGGTAAATACTGTAATTTCTGTATTTATTCGAGCTTTTATCGTTGAACCAAATGTAACATTGTTCATTAGGAACATCATTTATTAGATTAGCACCGTTTTAATTTTTTCTTTGGAAAACTTAATGCAGCTTTAAGTCCTAATCAAGATTAGTTTAGTTATATCAAGACATAGCCAGCTAAGTGTAAAGTCACAGATTAGTTTATACCTCAGCCATGTATTTGTGTTCAAGGGAGGGTTCATCAATGTGTTGTACCTAAAGTGACATTTCTTCAGGGAGAATTCATTATTGTGTCATGCTTATAGATTTTAAGGACTCCACCTCTTATCTCTTGGATACTTAGTGGAGAACAGTTACTACTTTTCTTAAAGTTTGTTCATACCCACACAGCTGTGGATTTAACCAGCAATCTCTAAGTTACAGAACAAAACAGGACACTGCTAGTACCCAATACATAAATTATATGTTTTACAGTCTACCAAGCATCATGGCTGTGCAGTCTGTTCCCTGCTTATGATAACAGCAACTCCAACCAGCTAAATACCACTTGAGCAGAAATTGTGGTAATAAAATTTAAAATTTGACTCTAAGTGGAATGTCATGGTTTTTCTCTGAACACTTTGGTTTTTTTTTCCACAATTCCAGAAATGACTGCCTTTATATAAGTGCAACAACCTTGACCTGGGTGTAAAACAACTTTACAACACTTCACTTATGTCTACCTAATTCTAAATATGAGTAGTTATCATTGTAAAGGAGTCAGGTTCTGAAAAATGTTTGCCTTGTTGATGGACAAAGTGGTCAAAGACAAGAAATGTGTCCTAAATACATGGTATCTGGAGCAGTCATATACCTCTGAAAAATTAATAAATTTTGAGAAAACTGCAATATTCTTAAAATTTCTGATATTGTTTCCTATCTGGCAAAATTATGTATATGAACATACACCTAATTCTAAAGTACGCAGATGACTTCACCAAAAAATAAATACATATTGTAGTTCTTTCTGAAATATATAAATCCTGGACTACTGGACAGTAGTAGGTGTCAGCATTGTAATTACCAGTTATAATACAGTATATATCCTTACACATTCAGTAACAGATGTGATTTTATATATTTTTTAATATAATGTATGAACGCTTGAAAAAACACTCAAAAAATCAATCATTTGTTTATTTGCAATGCATATAACTATATAAATATATTTTTTGCATTTGTGAGCTCCATAATAAGTAACAAACTATAACAATAGCAATTTATCAACTCAACACATTGCCACAAAACCATTTAAACCTCACATAAAACATAATCACAAAAATATCACTTCTCTAACAATTATTCTGCTCATTTCATAAAACACTCAAAAAGCTCTAGAAAAATTTCAAAACCAGTGGTATAAAAATGACATGTTTAACCCCTTTTTTGGCAGAAATTGTACAAAAAAAACACATACACATCAATATTTTGAGGTTATTGCTTGTACAATAAATAACAAACAGTTGTATTCTTGAGAAAGCTAGTATATTCTGATAAAAAAAAAAATTGCATATCTAAAGAAAACATGTACACATCAGGTCACTCACTCATTTATAATGTTCAAAGGTGAACAGAAGCTTTTTATTTTGTCATTATCATATGTACCAAAAACTCTTTTTTTGCCTTAATATATTAACTATTCATCAGGTTGTTGATGACGATAATGAAAAAAAAAACTGTAAAAAAAAAAAAGGAGGGGGGGGGACAAATTGTATCATTGCAACAATACAGAATCAAGATTTACGAGACAAGACAAGCATCTGATGGAATGTTCTTCTTTAGAGTTTATATAAGCGAGTCTTGTATTTATTTCACATATGTATTCCATTTAAACGTGAAAATGCAAGGTTTATAAACATTTTAAATAAGTTATGGTTGGTAGTATTATTATGCAACTAAAATCAACATTTAAATGCCCAAAAAAAATTTTAAAAACACAAATTTTACATTTTCGTGACCCATGCATAACCAATATACATATATGGCAAGTTCAAGCATTTACTTGTAAGGGCATACTGCATTGATATTTGATTCAAACTAGGAGATCATAATAAGCAACAAATATTATGGTAGCACAATATTTCGAGGTCATGAATGGCAAAAATTATCAGATACAAAATATTTCGATTTTTCAAAAATTATAAATCTTTGTTTTATCAATGGATTCCATAATATCCTAGATTACTGGTATATTCAACATACTCCTGTCCGCCTCCATTCATAAATGGGTGGAGGTGGGATGAATTATTTTTCAAAATTTAACATAGAACTCCCACACAGAAATAACTTATTTAGGGAAGGTTTTAAATAAAATAGGTCAAAATGAATCACAATGAAGTTTCTGATAACACTTGCTATAAGAAAATCAGGTTGGCTTAGGCCAAACGTTTGATGTCAACTAAAAACTATAATATTAGGCATCTTGGATAAACTTTAAAGAGGTCCAGCTCAAATTCATGATAGACTGGAGTTTAAAAAAATACACCCCAGTCAGAAAAATTCACCTATATCAAAGTGGTCAGTTTTAGGATGGTGGAGGAAACTGAAGGTGCCCTTGAGACAACCATCAACCTTTTACAAGTGAACTGACTAACTGTCTAGCACAAAGATTTATCCTGTGTGTATGAACCAAGGCAGGGGCAGCCCTGTGGTCAATAAAGCTGGCACTTATAGACTACTTGACCACAGAGGTCAGCATGATTTAAAAGTTTAAATTAAAAAAAAAATTTCTTGAATATGACCAAATTCAAAACAACAGATATATTACATAACATCATAACTAATGTAAGAACTGTCACAATGTTTAATTTTCTCCTACTGGGCAGAACAATACAATATTTACATACTTCACAAACCAGCTCTGGTGGGTGTAATAAGTATGTGTAAAAATGGTTTATTGAACTATTTAAAATAATCACAGCATGATAAAACTGAGGGAAAATAACTTGAGCAAACCTTAAAATATTTTGTGACTAGCAATTTTTTAGTATAATTTTAAACCTTTTTTTCTCTAAAATTTATTTCAGTTGCAGTAAAGTTTTGCAATTTTTTAAACTTTGTGGTCAGAATTGTGACACAATTATACTATTTTAAAATTTGCACTTAAATTTGTTAGTCTTACATCATTAAAACAATGTCACTGAGTGAGGTCTTGTCAAAAACAACCGTTTGAAAATCTCCTTTGTGAAAACTCATTTCTCAAGAAAACCTGACAAAATGGCATCTAAAGTACTGTATTGTAATGAGAACTGAACTCACTGTTCACAATCTCAATAGAAATGCATGTGTTATTTGTGTATTATTAAAGTTTTAAAAAATGTATATATATATATATATATGTATATGTATTATAAATATAGAATATTATTACACTATTGCAGTCATTATCAAGCTACTCTTAGATCTAACTGGCATTTAAAACATCAAAAAACAAAAATTATATTTAAGCATTAAGCAAATTAGAGCTTTAATTTCCACTGATCTTGTATTTAAAAAAATTATTCAACTGATCTTTGAAATTTACTTAATAGTCAGTAACATTTATCAAATATATTATAGTCACTTATTGAGAATTTAAATGAAATGACTTGAAATGAGGACGTGATAAGTGTTACTATAAAATTAAAAAACCTACCGGTAAGTATCATCTACCAACCAGCAGAATTTTAGATTAAAAACATGATCACCTGGTTATTGTTTTGATTTTACCATACAATTTTTGCATTAAAATACTATAGTAACTCAGTCAAAATTTTTCAAGATTTTAAAACTGACCAAGAAGTTGGCTTCATATACAATTTTTTAAAACAATTTTTAAACAAAAAGTTTAAACATCAAACATCCCATCTGCCAACACTCATGCTTACGGTAGGTCATTAAGGCCTCTGTACCTTTTTACAGGTGAGCAATATTTAGCTATGTACTTGTCTTTCAATAAGACCTGTTAGTCTTAACTAAAATCATTCATTTCTATCCTGAAATGGCCTGTAAAATGAACAACTATTATTTCATGATGTCCACATGGCTTTTTAACGGGTTCTGATAAAGCCAACTTTTACCTAAAGGTGACAAATTCAGACTGGTCACATGACAAGAAAAACGGCCCTAAAGCCATTGAGACATGTACTGACTCTGCATGGTTACCACAACATTCATCAGTATGATTCATATTTGTTTATTACAATTTACAATCAAAGTGCAAATTAATTGCAAATTTAAAAACTATTTCATTCATTCTTATTCTCTTAATCAATTCCTTTAAGTTTAAAATATGAATTTCCTTTCTGTCACTTCAATAGTGATTAATTCTTGTGTAAAAAACCTTGAGCTGTCATCTTCTACTAATGACCTGTCTGTCAAATGCTTTAAGAAATTTCTAAAAGGGAGATAACTCAGTACAAAAAATCAATGATAATATTCATTAAGGATTTTAATAGATATTTTGATAGCAAATTCTTTAAATAAATAGATAAATGTATATCAAAATTTGAATGAAAAAATCTTGACTGGGATGTAAAAGCTTATCTCATTTTGCAAATCAATAAAAAGTAGGAAAACTGTTATTTCCTTTATAACACCTTGATTTTTTTTTTATTAAATATAAGTTTATGATATACAGGTATAACGCCAAGACAAGTCTCATATTAATCCAAGTTTTACTCAACACTAAATTAAAATAGTTGAACTTTAAATTCTAATGTTAAAAAAATGTTATAAGTATCGAGTTCTTCATTTACAAATAAAAAATGATAAAATAATTGACATGCAAAAAAATGACCAAAAATGACAGATGACAGCCAACAACAAAATTTTCACCAAAATAAAAATACATAGAAATTTTCCCATGCAAATACAGAAAAAATAACAAATAACCATAAAAAATCCATGCACAAAAACTCCCAATAAAACACTCTTCCATTTCCATTAATCCACACTTAAGATTTTTACAGTATCACAATTTCTTGAAAATTAAAATAAAAACTAAATTTGATTATCAAAATGAACACAGGCTTGTTATCGTGAGTTTGGTTTAAAAAAAAATTGTTACAGGATAAATTTATTCACATTCATAGTGTTTCACCATCTACTTTTATCTGCATCATATCAAATATCCAACTGGAACATCCATTTTTTTCAAAAAAATAATCCAATGAATATGCGAAAAAAATAGTGTAACACATGGATTATGTTTCAAGCACCTGCTTGATGTTAACTCATTAAAGCTTCTGGTTGAAGTTGACTGGTTTAAGATAATGTTTGTATTAAATAACATTTATCCAGTGGAAATTGAAGCACATAAATGACATAGAAATATAAAAATTGCAACACCACAAGATCTTAAAGCAAACAAAAATATGTTGTAAAGCAAAGTTACAAAGAAAATGTCTAAAGTAGGTGCCTCAAAAGCAAAATTTAAGTCAAATAATCATTAAGACTTTGAAATAATTTTACCTCTAGGCGATTGTGGTGGTTTTCCTTCAACATTGGATGAACGTGAAGGTGACTTTTGAAGTTTTTTCACTTTTTCAAAACTTTTGTTATTGTCATCTATATATTCCATATTAGTAAGACCACTACATGCCTCTTCTGCAAAAGAGAGATGAGATGATGTTTCACTTAAGTCAGAGCAACTGTCGACATCATCACTTTCCCCTCTGCTAGAGAATCCCATCGCTGCATCTAAATCAGTTTCCAGCAGGCTTTGACCAGAGGTCAAAGAGGTTTTTGAACTGGTCAATGTCGAAGCCGAGTCAGATCTCATACTTAATGGTTTTTTGTCATGTGACATGTTATCACTAGAAATATTTGTTGTTTGGATATGGTCAGTAAACGTAGTTTCTAAATGTTGCGGGGCTGGATATTCAACAAGCATGACTGGTTTCAGAACCTCAACATTTTGCTTTTTTGATACAGTCCCTGATTTTTCAGATTTTGTCCCATAATCCAATGTAACTGTATCTCCCGAGCTATTAGAGCTAGTCACATGCTCAGTTTGTTTTGTTGAATTAAAGCCTTTGTCCTTTTTGCTTGATTTTCGCTTTTTAACATCATTACGAATAAATGGATTATTTTGAAATGAACTAATATGTTCATTACCATCATAGTCAGGATTTCCTTGTTTACTGTTTCGTCTTTTAGTTGGTGACCCATTTTTCTTTTTTGACAAACTGTTGCTGCGAGAACGAGAAGATTTTGTTTCAGACATATAAGAGGGTAAGTCAGAATCTGACTTTTCTGTATTAAAATTTCCATTCAATTCTTCCTTCTCTGAAATACTATTACTACGAGATCGAGATTTACTAGTGCTAGGAGATCGAGTGGCACTGTTGTTACGTGAACGAGAAGCACTGCTATTACGTGAACGAGGTGATTTAGGTTCAATTGAAATATCTTTTATTTGTTCAGAATCAAAAACTTCTTTCAAAATTTTATTTTCACCCAGACTGTTACTGCGTGACCGTGATGATTTCGTTTCAGCCATGTAAGAAGGAACATTAGGTGTATCACTTTTTTCAGAAACAGAAGATTTATCAGAACTTGATGATTCACTTAACTGTTTCTTTTCCAACACACTATTATTACGAATCTCTGACGATTTTGTACCTGCCATATATGATGGGATATCAGAACCTGTCTTGTTTTCTGAAACTAATTTTACATCACTCTTTTGCTTTTCAAGCTTTTTTTCACGACTCACATATGGTTTTGGTAACAATGCTGGTGGTAACTTTTTCTTTGAACTCTGTGAAGATTCTGAACCAGCTGAATATAGCTGTTCTGCAATTCGTTTGATTTCAATTTCTGATCTTGACACAGTGCTGCTACTTTTTTGTTCAATTTCTTTCTTTTCAGTCGATCCGGTGCTATTCTGTCTATCATACAACATTTCTTTTATCCCTCTCTCTGATCTTGTTACAGTGCTACTTCCTTTTTTTTCAGTTTCTTTCTTTTCAGTTGATCCAGTGCTGTTTTGTCGATCATATAACATTTCATTAATCCCTTTGACCTTTCCTCTTCTATTTTGACCTGGTGAAGCTTTAGGTGATAATCTAGCTGTTGGTGTGGATGCGGGGGATTTTCTAGTTAATGATGATGACCTTGGTGATGCAGGTGGTGTTGCTTTTGGTGAACGTTTTTGTGATGGAGACTTCTTTCCTGATTTTGATGTTTGTCTTGTAAAATTAAAATCTCGTGGTTTGCCATTTGATCTTGGAGTTGTAGGTGGTTTTTGATCTGTATTGCCATTGGGTGGTGATGATTTCTTTTTTCCTGAGCTCAGATCTGTTTCCATTTTGCCTTTTTGAAGATTCTTTTTGGGAGTTCCTCCCCCATTCATTATCTTATTAGACTTTTTCTCTTTTATTTCCACCTCAGTAGAAGGTCCCTGATTATTGATAACAAGTAATTTACATTTTTCACAAAACTGTTTCAGTATTATTTGTTCAGCAATGCTGATGCACTTGTCTTCTGATGAATTTCCAGATAGCGAAACAACTTTTTGTAACAACAAGTCTATATTTGAAACATACTCATCCTCTGTTTGCGTTGCCAATGTCCTTGAACTTTTTCCTTTACTTCCGTGAAAATTTCTAGATCATTGTCATTATCAAAAGTCATTTTCTCAATGTCATTTGAGAAATAGTTTTCTACATCAACTTTATTAGTGACATTATCAGCCATATCATCAACACTAACTTTATCATTAACTAAATCACTACTGAATCCCTCTTGAAAACCAGTACCATCATTCATAATTTGTTCATTCAATTCTTGACCAATCATATCATGGTTTGTAATTCCACTCAAAATGATGTCTTGTTCAAATGTTTGTTCCACAAGATCATCATCATCAACATAATTGTTTGCATCATCATTTAAATCCACCCCCTGAACTTTTTCATTTACGTCCCTGTCAATTTCGATATCCGACATTTCAATTAAAGTATCCGGTGTTTCCGAACCTTTCCTGTCTTGGTTACTTAGTGTATTATCTTCAGTATCTTGAACAGCATTTGCAAAATCATATGCATCATTTCTATTCAGATAGTCAAATGAAGTCAAAGCATTTTGTGGTGTTTTTGCTTTTTCTTCTTCTTTGTCCTGTAAATCCTTACTATCTTGCCCAAAACGAAAAAAGCCTTTATTTGCTTGCCTATAATTACTTTTGTTATTTGACGGAGTAAAACGGTTTTCTTGTACTTGTTTTCGTCTTAATTTCATGCCTACTGGTTCATTTACAAAAACTTCACGTCTTTCAACTGTTGGAAATGAAATCTCTAAATTGTCCAGATAATTTTTTTCCTCAGAAACTTCATAAAAATTGTCACACACATCAGAAGTATCTGTTGCTTCAGAGGCTGTTTCAAAGTTCTCAAGGCTTGTTGTTGTACTGTTTTCATCAGAATTTTCTTGTTTTTTATCCATAGAAACAGAAGATAGTTCACTTTCTTTCTTTCCATCCTTGACAGCGGTGAAACCTACACCATCAACTGAAGTTCCCTCCCATTCAGAAGTACTTTCCTTTGTAGGTGAATCAGTTTTTGATGAGTCTCTTCCGAACAGTAATGCATTAAAAAATCCTTTTATTTTTGATGGTGAAGATTCAGCACTTGTAACAGTACTGTCAGTAGCACTACTGTTATCTTCAGATTTGGCATGATTTTCACTCTCTGATACATTTATTTGATTTGTTTTATCCACATGCTCACTTTGAACAAAATCAATGTTTTCAGATTTGTCCCCCTTAGAAGACTGCACTACTTCATTTGCATCTGATTTTTCCTTCTTCTTTTTATTTTTCTTCTTATTTTTCTTTTTCCCTTTACCCTTTTCTGTTGTTTTTGGACTTGCTGAAGCACTACTGTTTTGAACATTCTTTTTATCATCCTTATTTATTGATTTATTAGTAATGTTTGAGTTATCTCCCTTGCTAGAACTCTCAATGACAGTTTGACTTTTAACTGCTGGTTTTTGTTCTGTGTCCTCCTTTGTCACCTGTTTTTCACTTGATTCTTCAGTTATACTGTCATCCTCATTATGAACCTCCTCAATTCTCTCCAAACTAATCACAAGTTTGGGGCTGTCTTCAACATTCATAAATGTGTCGTTACAAATAATTTCAACTTTGTCTACATCATTATTAATGTTTTCTTTATTTGATACATCAGACAAAATATTATCAAATAAATTGCTGTTGCTATCAGTTTCATCCTTAGTTTTAGTGCTACCTGTTCGCCTTGTTCTGCTCTCTTGTCCCTCCATTCCAAAGACGGAATCAAGCTTTTTCATACCTCCACTTATGATATCCTGAATCCTGGACTGATAAATCCCTCCTTGAAATCGATCTGATGATGATGTGTAACTAGAACGATCTGACGGCTGAACATTTTGACGGAACCTAGAAACATATGATGTAGAACTGCCTGTATTTCCATCTTGTAAAAGTTCCGAGTTAAATGATGAACGAGTTGTTGGTGCAGAAAATCGTCTGTCGGATATATATGAAGTTCTAGACATAGGATCAGACAACTGCCTATCAAAGTTACTTGTCCGTTTGTATCTATCAGTGCTATCTGTCAAATCAGGAACATATTTCTTTCGTAAATCTGGGACTTTCTCAATTTCATCAAAATATGCATCAAAACTTTTAAACTGTTTTGTTTCGTAAGATTTAGAAGTTTTTGGTTCTTCAATTTTTGAATCAAAATCTAATGAACCAAGTTTTGTATCAACATCCACTGAGTCAAAAATTGGTTCTGAACCCTTTTTTTCAGTTCCAATATCGCTTAAATATGATGTAACACTTTGAATATTATCTCCCCTTGTTACTGAAAATGGCTGACTCCTTTCAACAGAAAATGGTTGAGTTCTTTCCACAGAGAAGGGTTGAGTTCTTCCTATTCCTAATTCAATGCGATTACTTTGAAATAAATTTGAATTATCAGTGTTAGTCAACATAGAGCTGCCACGCACATTCGGTACCTGACTGGGCTTATTATCAAATAACGCATCTATACTGCTCATACTGTCCTTAACTGCAGAATGTAACCCACGACGGGGTTTGTATCTATTTGATATTGATGAACTACTTTGTCTCGGAAATGTACTGCTTGAATATTCATATGAACCACTAGATAACTCTGGTTCTCCCAAAATAGAAAATCCACTTGTCTCCCTTGAAATTTCAGGTTTTGTTTCACGAGTTGATGTTAACAGACTTGAAAATTCTGGTCTGCTGTCTTGACCTGAAGAAAACAGACTTGAAAATTCTGGTTTCATTTCATGAGTTGATGATAACAAACTGGAAAATTCAGGTTTGGATTTTGAAACATTTTTACCATACAGACTATCCCGAAATTGTTCAAAATTTTCATCTTCCATAGAATCATCTTCCATTTTTTCCATTTCTCCTTTTTTCTGTCCATCATCCACTGGTTCTGCTGAAGTCATACCACTCAAATTTTCTGACTCGGTTTCTATAGCAGGTTCTGTTGTTAGTAATGTATAACTCTGAGATCTTTTAAATAATTTATTACTATCTTCATCTTCTGTATCTGTAGACGATAAATGCCGATCTCTACCTAGAGTAGCACTCCTGTCCAATCCTAAAGATCCAACCACTTTTGGTCTAGCCCCTCCAAAATCTTTATTATATGCAGTCTGATTATTAAATGTCCCAATATCTGAGTTAACAGAACCACCTAATCTCTCTTTGTATGATTTCAGTCTCAGTTCTCTCCCTTGGGCCAGCCTTGATGAGGAACCACCTAAGTTACTCCTTCGTGAAGTAATTTCAGCAGCCCTAGCTGACCCAGCTGCATTGGCAGCCTTCTGTTCTTGCAAACGTTTCTCACTTTCTAAACGTTTTTGTTGCAGTTCTTCTAAACGTTTTAATCTAGCAGCAGTTTCTTCCGACATTGGTGGCCATGCTGGAGTCACATTACTTGTACTAAACAGACTCGTCATCTTGACAAATTTTTACAAAATGTGTAACAGAAAATTACAAACAGTTACCTCAGAATTAGTCACAACCTGGGATTCACATATCCATGCACAACTTGATGCTTACATGTTTCAGTTCGTTCAAGTGCATCACACAATTCCCTTGATACTTTCATACTCTGAAGTTTTCATATCCAATCTAGCATGTCTAATTCTGTTCAAGTAATTGGGGAAATAAAAAAAATCCCATACTTTATCATTAACATACCGGTACAGTTGAAGGCGTTATAAAGATCACACGTTGTTATGACTGTACAACCAGTCAAAGAAAATATCCCATGTCATAATATCTAACATTTAAATCAATACATTGTACTTATATTAAACTGCCACGGCAGGCATGGCAAGCCAGCAAAACACAAGCTGTTATAATATCCAGTACAGTAATTATCAGTGTAAAAAACATTACGATCCATAATATGCCCTAATAAATCCAAATCCGGCTCTAATCATCTGAAGGTATTTGGATTTTAAATTTCAGTCCTCAAAACAGTAAACACTCAACCAATGAAACAACTTGTAACATATTTACTACATATCGACAAGCCTGGCTACCTGTACTGAATGTATATTACCTATAATACACCCACTGTCGTTAGATCAAGGGATGTTTATACAGTATGAAGGATTTGTCAAGTTTTAAAAAGCTTGATCAATAGACCGTGTCCATCTTATAAATCAAAGAAGAAAAGTCAGTCCTGTGTGTTTATACACCTTGCTTAAAACAAAACAAGTCTTCTTTTAAAATCTTTCCACTATCTCTATATCAGGTTTTCATTTCTTTATGACATGAGATAATATAGTCTATAGAATTATGAAATAAAAGATAGGTATATAGTTATACCTCACAAACACATAAAAGTACTTAATATCCAGTATCATCTATATAATGAAGTACCTATCCCTTACTTTTGTTATGGTGCCCCAAGGACAATGTGTTATATTATTACTGTTGACTGTCATTTTATTTATTATATTGGTTTTCAAGTGTCTTTACTAACCCCAGTGGGAGGGAACAGACAGGTGAATCACAGCATCATTTGATAAATTAATTTTACCAGTTGTAAGGTGTGTTATTTCCACCCAAAATCTAACAACAAAACTTTTTAAATATACCTGATATATTCACTGTTATAAGTATGATACTAATGCAAGTTGTAAAATCCCAACCATAGATATACCAAAAACCTGATTTAACTGAATAACTTAAATAATGTTTTCCAAAAATAAAATTGACCTGTCTATTTTATAAGAAAAAATTTAACCTGAATGATGTTTAGTTTAGACAGGTTCAATTGAATTGAAATTTGAAAAGAATGTAGTATATGTATCATACAGTCAAACTTCATTTATTCCAACTTCTATTATTCGAATACCTTAGGTTATTCGAAGTTCTCCGTAGGTCCCGACCGCCCTGCACTATAACTTCTTATTAAAAAACTTCGCTTATTCGAACTTTGTAATTCGAATACCCGCGATTATTTGAACCTAATTTGAGTCCTAAATTAGACTTTTCAGTAGAAATATACTCCCAAAAATTCGAAGTTGATATTTTTATTCATTTCTAAAACGAAACAACTCTCACCTGTACAATTTAATACAAACAAGTATGGTTTCACCTTTACCCGTTTATGCCAATGGTTACCCAAGCGTAACTGATGGTCATTTTGTAGACATGTGTACTCCATGTATTGTCCATCGTAAGCCATGTTCATCATCAGTCGCAAACAATTAATCATAATTATTCAATCAAACAGTAATTATAATCCCAGGTAATAGAAAATGAGCTGCACCTGTGTAGCGATACTCAAGTAAACGATAAAAAGAATTCTGTTGACCACGGTTACCATCATAATTTAAAAAAAAAAAAAAAAAAAGGCATCTGAATATTAATTTGATATTTTATATAGCCTAGTCGGGGAATTAAAAAAAAATCATTATTTTGTAATAAAGTTGCCAGAGACAGTTTTCTGCCTTATTCACATTTCAATTCTAGAAATTTTATAGACCTGTTCCGTTTCGTTTTGTTTAAAATTCTGTAAAATCATAAAAACGTGTATTGCGTGCATAAAAAGCATGGTGTACTTTCTTTGGATGGCTGTACTTACTGTGTCATATGTATTACCACGCATGTTTGATTTTGTACCAGATGGTATTAATTTTTTATTTTATAGAAATAAAATAAATACTTCTGTTTTTATTAAATTAATCATGATCGGTCATGACATTATTCATTATAGACTGACACCGATAAAACACTTTCAATGTGCAATAGAATACTGTTGTATCTTAAGATAACGTTCGGTGGATCGAGGTTTGAAGTTTCAAATTAACTTATTCGATTATTCGAACCCCCGATTAATCGAACCTAAAATGAAGACCCTTAAACTTCGAATAATCGAAGTTTGACTGTATTTGTTTTTAGAGCACTTTTTCATGGTGTGGATGGTTAAGGGTGAGATCCCAGTTCAGACCTTTCATTTTTTTAATCAATGAGTTTTACCAGAAACAGGAAAGGGTGAAAGGGGTGGTAATGATGACTGTGGTTTTGGTATAGAAAAAGGTGTTTTAATCCTCAGTCAAAATAAGACAGTCAGTTTTGGTAGGGTGGAGAAAAACTAGAGTGCCCAGAGAAAACCATCAACATTTAACTAGCAACAGATAAGAATTGTTACAATCGGGTAAACCTGAACAAGATTTGAACTTCAGCAGTGCAGTGTGGAGAGGATTTGTAATTTGTAATTGTAAATTTTATACCACTTAGTCACAAAAGTTGCCAATAATCTGTAAGATATAACTTACCAGTTACCACTACACTTAGTATAGTTTTGTAACAGAAGGCTAGCACACAGAATTATGTATTGTTTTTATAAGTCAAAAACAGGTGTATTCTATGTATATTATTGTTTTAAATCAGAAAAAAAACTAATTAAGCATGGATTTATATACAACATGCATTTTTAATAATGAATTGTGTCATGTTAAAACAATAGAAAATGTGTCCTTCATTAGATATCATTCAAATTATAATGAATGTATACATATATATATATGATTGTGATTAAGATTCATAATCCATTACCAGGCAGTTTGAATTTATGAAAAATCTAGCAAAATAAAACTATAGATATTTTCAGGCAAATGCTTTATGCCTAAAGGAGAGGAGTGGAGGGGAGGGGAGGAAAATATTTTTGTATCCCCAAGTCAAGATTCTCATATATTGATACTGTTCAGTCTGTTAAGAGATGGTGGAGAAAACTGGAGCATCAAGACAAAACAACAAACCTTTTATCAAGTTAAATGTCAAGTTTTCACAAACTAAAATCTCTCCAAAGTAAGACTCAGACCAAGGCATGAAAAGACCCCTACTTCAGACCACTTAGCCACTGAGGCCTCTATTTCTATTCAAGGAAATATCTATGCCAAACCTAGGCATGAAAAGACCCCTACTTCAGACCACTTAGCCACTGAGGCCTTTATTTCTATTCAAGGAAATATCTATGCCAAACCTAGGCATGAAAAGACCCTTACTTCAGACCACTTAGCCACTGAGGCCTCTATTTCTATTCAAGGAAATATCTATGCCAAACCTAGGCATGAAAAGACCCCTACTTCAGACCACTTAGCCACTGAGGCCTCTATTTCTATTCAAGGAAATATCTATGCCAAACCTAGGCATGAAAAGACCCTTACTTCAGACCACTTAGCCACTGAGGCCTTTATTTCTATTCAAGGAAATATCTATGCCAAACCTAGGCATGAAAAGACCCTTACTTCAGACCACTTAGCCACTGAGGCCTCTATTTCTATTCAAGGAAATATCTATGCCAAACCTAGGCATGAAAAGACCCTTACTTCAGACCACTTAGCCACTGAGGCCTTTATTTCTATTCAAGGAAATATCTATGCCAAACCTAGGCATGAAAAGACCCTTACTTCAGACCACTTAGCCACTGAGGCCTCTATTTCTATTCAACGAAATATCTATGCCAAACCTAGGCATGAAAAGACCCTTACTTCAGACCACTTAGCCACTGAGGCCTTTATTTCTATTCAAGGAAATATCTATGCCAAACCTAGGCATGAAAAGACCCTTACTTCAAACCACTTAGCCACTGAGGCCTCTATTTCTATTCAAGGAAATATCTATGCCAAACCTAGGCATGAAAAGACCCTTACTTCAAACCGCTTAGCCACTGAGGCCTCTATTTCTATTCAAGGAAATATCTATGCCAAACCTAGGCATGAAAAGACCCTTACTTCAGACCACATGGCCACTGAGGCCTCTATTTCTATTCAAGGAAATATCTATGCCAAACCTAGGCATGAAAAGACCCTTACTTCAGACCACATGGCCACTGAGACCTATATTTCTATTCAAGGAAATATCTATGCCAAACCTAGGCATGAACAGACCCTTACTTCAGACCACATGGCCACTGAGACCTATATTTCTATTCAAGGAAATATCTATGCCAAACCAAGGCATGAAAAGACCCTTACTAAAGACCACTTGGCCACTGAGGCCTCTATTTCTATTCAAGGAAATATCTATGCCAAACCTAGGCATAAAAAGACCCTTACTTCAGACCACTTAGCCACTGAGGCCTCTATTTCTATTCAAGGAAATATCTATGCCAAACCTAGGCATGAAAAGACCCTTACTTCAGACCACTTAGCCACTGGGGCCTCTATTTCTATTCAAGGAAATATCTATGCCAACCCTAGGTATGAAAAGACTCCTGCTTCAGACCACTTGGCCACTGAGGACTCTATTTCTATTCAAGGAAATATCTATGCCAACCCTAGGCATGAAAAGACCCTTACTTCAGACCACTTAGCCACTGAGGCCTCTATTTCTATTCAAAGAAATATCTATGCAAATTAGGCATGAAAAGACCATTACTTCAGACCACTTGGCCACTGAGGCCTCTTTTTCTTTTCAAGGAAATATCTATGTATTTCCATTCTTAAATCCTTATATACTGTCATACTGCATTGAATTTTAGTTATATTTTATTTATTTTTTATCTAATTCTAATGTTTATGACATCATACTCAGTAACACCTTTACCATTTATCAATATTTAATTGCTGTAATCATTTTTCATATTATCTAAGACAAAAATTAATTAAGAATATATTATTGTTTATCTTATCTATAATACACCATATTCTATTTGAGAACATTTGTTACAGACCCCTTAGGTGTGTAGATATAAAACCAATTATGTTTATTACATAACTTGTCAGACAGACTTGGCTTATGGCAATACAATAAAACATCCTACTTTACAAGTAGATATATATAACCATTACTGTTACAAGTTCATGTGCCAGTGAGTATTACAATCTGCCTAATACTAGTCTGCACCCAAGGAGATTTTTTAGGGTGCTAGCTCATCAAGTCAGCATACAGCACACAAGCATACCACTTCCCAAGTTGCATTATCCTGTTACCATTAGTAAACCAGTTGATAATCTGTCAACTTAATGCTGATTGCTAAGCAAGAAAGCAGTATTTCAAATTTTAAAGACTTAAGTACTGGCTAGTGTTTGAGTCCACAACCTTACTTTCTTCAAGATGTTATATCACAGAGGCAATCTAAAGCCTTAGTGTCACTGGTCTTAAGCACTGGCTAGGGTTTGAGTCCACAACTTGACTTTCTCCAGGATGCTTTATCAAAGAGCCACCAAGCTAATCTGAAGCCTCTGTGTCAGTGAACTTATGTACTGGCTAGGGTTTGAGCCCACAACCTCGCTTTCTCCAGGATTTTCTATCACTGAGCCACAAAGCCAATCAGAAGCCTTAGTGCCAGTGGTCTTAAGCACTGACTAGGTTTGAACCCACAACCACACTACTGCAGGATGTTCTATCACTGGGCCCCCAAGACAATCTGAAGTCTATGTGCCAGTCGTCTTAGGCAATGGTTACGGTTTGAGCCAACAACCTCCCTTTCTCTGGGATGCTCTATTACTGAGTCACCAAGCCAATCTGATTATTATAAAGTTTGTCAATTCAATTAGTTAAGTTGCTGATCATTGTCCTTTATTACTTTGGTTTTCTCCACCATCCCAGAACTGGCCACTTCAATACATATTACTGAATCTTGATAGGGCATGTACCACCATTACTCCAAGCAAAAGTGAAAGTTGTCTGGTTTTTTTTTTTTTCTTGGCTAACTGAGTTTTCTTTTATTTTACTTAGTCTATTGCAAAGGTATCAATTTCTGCTTTTTCATTATTCATCATTCATGGTGGCATCTCAATACAAATGAAATGTAAAGCCCAGTACAATCAAACTCTGCACAAGTACTTGCCTGTCTCTATTTAAAATGTTTTAAAAAAATTTCAATATGTTAAAAATATCATAATAAAATTTGATTATAAATTAATGACATTCCCATAAAATTTACGAACTTGTAAGATAGATACCTTTGAAAAGCTAAATCTAGGTAACAGTCTGCATGTGGGTGGAAATAGGATTAGAAAATCTTAAAACTAGTTTCTAAATTAAAAAAATTAAAGAGAATTTGGCCTATAAAAATCAATGAATGAATGAATATAGATTGAAAGGTACATGTATTACATATATTGAAATAAAAAGTTCTGATACTGTAAAAAATGTTTGTTCCATGTTTCTGGTTATAAATATAAAATGAAAAAATTATCATTCACTTAGGCACAAAAACTTATGATTGCTTATGAATCATCTACAGAGAAAATTTACAACATAAATAAAATTGTCTGAGAGACTAAAAACCAGACCCCATAACTGTGGCCCCTGATCCCACATGCACAACTTTAAAACAAGCAGCCCACATGACCTTGGTCTTTATGTTGGGTCATAACACATCCTTAGACCATGGCTTCAATTTTTCTAAGTTTCAGAAAATCCCTCTAAAGGAACAATGATTTATGTCTGTACACAATTTTCAAAAATACACTCTGTTCCTGTATTGTACATGTATGACCTTGGTGTTATGTCAAGACATATCTTTGGGCCATGAAAGATCATCTGTGTGAAAAAAAATTCCTCTAAAGCAGCAATGAGCAATGAAAAACCCTTGAACCATGGAAATCATTTTTCTGGAGTTTCATGAAATTTCTTTGAAGCTGCAATGAGTTATGGCTACAGAGCATAAATAAATTTACACAGATGGACAGACATGTGATTAGTATATAACCCCATTTCAAGCTCAACCTCTCTCTCTCTCTCTCTCTCTCTCTCTCTCTCTCTCTCTCTCTCTCTCTCGGTTCATGGGTTTAAATCCCTAGACTAGGTATCAACAAAATAATAAGATAAACTTTTGCATGGATTAACATCAAATCCAAGAGTGACTCTTGTTCATGGCACTAAAATTAGGATAAGCAAATTTGTGATGAACTTTAACTAGCAGTTCAAAATTGAGAACATAATTTTAGCAGTCAAAATTGAGAACATAATTCTAGCAGTCCAAATTGAGAACATAATTCTAGCAATCAAAAATTGAGAACATAATTCTAGCAATCAAAAATTGAGAACATAATTCTAGCAGTCAAAATTTGAGAACATAATTCTAGCAGTCAAAAATTGAGAACATAATTCTAGCAGTCAAAATTTGAGAACATAATTCTACAGTCAAAAATCAAAAATATAATTTTAGCAGTCCAAATTGAGAACATAATTCTAGCAATCAAAAATTGAGAACATATTTCTAGCAGTCAAAAATTGAGAACATAATTCTAGCAGTCAAAAATTGAGAACATAATTCTAGCAGACAAAATTTGAGAACATAATTCTAGCAGTCAAAAATCAAGAATATAATTTTAGCAGTCCAAATTGAGAACATAATTCTAGCAATCAAAAATTGAGAACATAATTCTAGCAGTCAAAAATTGAGAACATAATTCTAGCAGTCAAAATTGACAACATAATTCTAGCAATCAAAAATTGAGAACATAATTCTAGCAGTCAAAAATTGAGAACATACTTCTAGCAGTCAAAAATTGAGAACATAATTCTAGCAATCAAAAATTGAGAACATAATTTTAGATTACTCCTTATCTTAAATTTATAATAATAATTCTAAAATAAGTTTAACTTAAAATCTTATCTTACTAAAACTTAATATATTCTTGTACAAAATATAGGTTATCATATTTTATGGTCAACATTAATAAAACCAGTTTTTCTATTTCTTATCTCCTTGTAAACCTTGTTTGTTTTTTCATTGTTTATTGTACTACGTTAATATGGTTATTCTGCCCCAATAAACTTTTACAAACTACAAAACTGATAAATGAATGAACAAAGTGCTGTTTCAATAAGAAAGTACTTTTGCACAGTAGAGCCTTTCTTAACTGAACATCTTAGAGACTTGCAGTTTTCAAATTAGAAGAAGCGCTTGTGCTGTTGGTCCCTAAATAATAACTTTGTTCCACATGAAAACTTCCTGTAGGCCTTTTTTAGTCTTGGTTGAGTTTTAAATAAATCCAGTTCTATCTCTTTCTCATTCATAGTTTTTATTTTGCTTAAGTGCAATCATGTATTGAAATGTTAACTCGGGTTTTGAAAATATGGTCCATTTTAATTAAAGCCTTAATGCCTGGGCAAGGATGACCACAACAACTTTATTTCTAGATTGAACACTGGACTTACAACTTTACATGAATCAGTTTTTTGCATTGAAACCTGTGAAAAAAACCCTGAGTAGGTATACTGTGGCCGTGAGGTCAAGACGCTAACATTCAGACCCAAGGTGTCTCACTGTTATGTGTTTAACCAGGTCAACTACAAGTTTTTCCTTGTTGTGGGTGTCTCAAATGGTTTCCATATTACTTTTATAATAAATTGTGTGGTCTGCAATGTTAATCTTTGATGCTGATGGCAAATGTTCTAGCACACTAAAAGTAAAACAAACACCCAGTAACCTGAGTAACCCAAAAAACTTGTCTAAATGGAACTAATAGTTTAGGTATATTTCATAAAATGTTGATAAATCGACTGTGGTAATTTGAAATCATGTGTTATCCAAGCAACTTTGGTTCAGATATTTAGAATGCTTCTAATGTATTTGTTATACACATGTAAGTTTGTCTACAATACTACTGATATGCTGTAATATACAGTTCAGTACAGAAAGCCTTTTTGTATACTCAAGGTTTGTTTAAGACAGGTTTAACTGTACCTAAATATAGCATTTACTGGTGGATGATTAAATAAGATAATAGCAGTTTACATTTGTTTTGATAAATGTTTGGATACTTTGTACTTCATGGACAAAAATTCAGAATCAGCCCCTCTCTCTCTCTCTCTCTCTCTCTCTCTCTCTCTCTCTCTCTCTCTCTCTCTCTCCCTTTATTGCATAATACTATGCTTACTGCAAAAAGCAAAAAATAAATAAATTCTGTTTAAATTTCAGAGTGACATTCAGACTGGGACATAAAAACAAAATGCATTTTGCTTGTCCAAAAATATTTCAAAAGCCTTGGGCAAAACACATAAAAATTTGAAAAGTGTGCAGTCAAATTTTACAACATAACTTAAAAGAAAACAGTAATAAAGTGTGTGTTTATGATTCAGACAGATTTGTTGGTTATTTTTACCAGAATAAAGAAAAAAAAACAGACAGTTACAAAAAGAAAGCATTTGTTATAAACTCATATCAGGGTCAGCATGTTCATTTACCCAAAGGGTTAAGTTGTAAAACAAACCAAGCTTCATCATATGACCACCATCTTATCCTCATAACTTTAAACAGATATATTTTTTAAAACGTTTTTTATACATAAAAATAATAAGAATATGAAAGAAAAAAAATATTGAATTACCTCCCTTAAAAGCTTCCCAGTCAAAAAGTTGACCTTCACCCTCTTCTTCCATAATATTTTAAAAAACTGAAATTCAACGTTTTTCTTTTATGTTTTTATAAGAAAAATGTGAGGACTTGTTAGCAATATAAACATAAAATTGAGTAAAATAAATCGTAGGTAAAAATGCATTTTAGCTGCAAGGGATCTTTATTTGACAAGTTATTAGCATATATAAAACGTTGTGAACCGTGGACCACGGTAAAAACCTATTGCCACACATCATAACTTATCTCGAATGATTGACCGACTATCTTGAGGGAATTTACCGATCATTTACACAAATTTTGTCTTTACACTATCCTAGTACTCATTTAATGCACGAGAGTGAGTGTTAAATTGAATTTGTTTAAAAGATATGCACCTATTTTTTTTGTTTTAAGAGTTTTTTGTACCTATTCATTTTAAACTTAAAAGGGCTTTCAATAAATTTATAAATTTAAAGGAGTGTTTGTGGTTTGTTTAACATTTTAAACAACTTAAACAGAATTTAAGTAAATTTTAAAAAATTCAAATTTTAAATCAGTTCATTACAAAATTCTTTTTAAAGCAAAATTTTTTCTTTTTTTTAACTTTTATTTATATACCTAGTCTTCATAAAGGGTTTACTTATAGTGTCAATGTGTTTTTTGATGGAAATATCTGTAAAAAATACAATGTTGCTATAAAAACTTTACGTGTAAAATTCCTGGTGGTTTTTACACGAAGAATGATGTCCTCGTTGACATTTTACATTATATAGGCAAGAGGAAACATTCATTTTCTAGATTTTTATAAAAGTAAAATCTCCATAGTCAATCTTCATTTTTCACTTTAAAGAAATTCTATTCCCATTATAACTTGGTTCTAGTAAGTCAAAAATACCTAAGTTTTTTTCATTAGATTTACTTCAAAAATTGTTGCAAGTGTTGTCAACATACAGGGAGTAGTTTCATTTCTCTGTACCGGGTATTTTTAATACAAACCATATTTAAAGTGGTTCATTTCTGTCTAGCAAAAGGCTCTTCCATTAAACATGTTTTCCTATCTTTTATTTTTACGAATCACTTCAAAGACAACAACTTTATGTTTGATATTCGATAGGCTGAATAGAAACATTTATTTCCTATCTTCCATTGTTGGTTTATGAATTGCAGAAATTGCATTTAATGAAGAACAGAATGTGAAGGTAGGTATAAATTGAATTTCATAGTGCTAGTCTATTAAAAGATCATGACACAGTTGTTCCATATAGTTGAGAGAGAGAGAGAGAGAGAGAGAGAGAGAGAGAGAGAGAGAGAGAGAAGTGATGAATTTAATTGGATTTACAACCTAGTCAAGAATATTTCACTTATATTGAGATGTCACCAGCTAAAGGTGAAGAGGCAGAAATTTTTACCTTTGCAGTGTGCTTAGGGCAATGTGCAGGAAGGATTCTTTAATGATCATGCCTGCTATGATACAGGGCATCATTTTTTAAGGTTCATCCAAAGGACCCTGTTACTTTCATTTCTAAATGCCAAGTGCTTGGTGAAAGTATTCACTACCTCAAGTCTTGGTCAGACCCAGCCCAGTTCGAACTCCAGACCTCCCACATACAAGTGAAGCACTATACCAACTGAGCTACCGTAGTGTTAGAGATAGGGAGCATGAACAACGTCTGATTCAATCATTTTACAGTTCAATACTATTCTTTCTCAAATCAGATAAAATATAAGCTGTTTTGACTTTTTATCTGTTTATATATTGATTCTATGTAGAAAATAAATCAATAAACCAGTAATAATAAACTTTAGTCTCGTAGTGGGAGAATTTATTATTCTGAATTTATGTTATATGTTATTTTCCTAAATTCAATCAATTTCAGTTCAGCTGTTCAACCACTACACAAGGTATTACTATAAACTTGTATATGTTAATTTCAAAATCCACCTATCTGTGAAATTAAGATAAATTTCTTCCTTTAACATTTGACTGAATCTGGTTCAATACATTTCAGTTGAGGATTCAACTTCATAATGACATACATATTAGCTTAATTAATGTAAATTGGTTGACACCATTAGCTAGGAATCACTAATATCCTTTAAATTTAAAGTGACTTTTTTCTTTTTCAAAACACTGCTAAATCATAGGTCTTTATGAGATTTACAAATCTGAAGCCCTTTATTGAATGCCTCTGTAAAAAGACTAGGTGCAAATTACCATAAGTGTAAGATTAGGAAATAAATTTCTTCACCTTCAGCTTTAGCTGGCGACAGTTCAATACAAATATGTAATTGAGATAATCTTGACTATCTTGGAAGTGACTGTTCTTTCACCAAGCACTCTGGGTCCTTCAGGTGAGACCTTAAAAACAGATGCTGTGTGTCACGGCAAGTGTGGCATATAAAAACACCCTCACATTGCACTTTGTCTAAAGCCCACTGCAAAGGTCAAAATTTCTGTCACTTCACCTATAACTGATGACGTCTTGATATAAGTGAAATATTCTTGACTGGGACATAAAACCCCATTAAATCAGATCAAATTGACCATCTTTTTATAATAGTACTTTCAATTAACTTTCTGTGTATAAAGCTGTACATCATGCTAACAAGTACTTGATTTTGGAAAAACCAGTGTGGAGACATACAGATTGTACATTCAAAATGATGTTAGTTTTACTAAATGTTTATTTTAAAAGCACATCACAGACAGTATTTTTGTAGACATATTATGTTATTAGAAAGTACAAAATGTAAATGTAATAGTATTTGCATTTGATGGTCGGTCATGCAGTCATGATTCTTACACTTTGGAAACTGCTAATTCAATGTTCTTGCAAACAGAAACTGGCAAATGTACCTTACTACAGCCATTGAACTCAAGAACAAAGCAAACACAAGTAAATAATACAACCACCAAACAAAATGAGGTCAGGTTCTGGAATGGTGGAGGAAACCAGAGTGCCCACAGTAAACCTTCAGCAAGGAAACTGACAAACTTTTTCACACCAGGATCTACCAGTGGTGTTCAAACCTAGGTGGTGAGAGGCACTGTTAACTGTAAGTTCATGCTGTAGACCACTAAGTCTTCTATTTTATGGAGACCTTTTGTAGTTATTTAGAATATATTGTTGTCATGAATCAGAAAATATGCTAGTCCAAAGACTAAAATTATTAGACTTTAAGACCAGTAAAATTTTCAGCTACTATAATCCAATGTTGCAGAAAAAATTTTGTGTAAATTGTAAAAATCTGTATTCAAATGAAACTGAATGCTAAAACTAGATATTTACCAATAATGAACCACAGTTTTTGGACCAGTTGATTACAAATTGAACTAGCCTAGTATGATATCTCAATGTTAAAATATAAGAAGCCAAATTTCCAGATGATCAATGTCTCTCAAAGTTTGATGATGTATCTACCGGTAATTCCTTATCCAATGAATGTCAAAAAAATCGATTTCAAAATCTGGGTAACATTTTCATATCTAGGTTTGAAATGAAAAAAATTCTGATAAGACACTGATTGAGGTTAGTTCGTAACTAATATTTTCAGTCTGAATCAAAAAAAAAAAAAAAAAAAAAAAAAAAAAAAAAAAAAAAAAAAAAAAAAAAAAAAAAAAAAAAACCATTAAAACGTTATCAGGTATCATAAGAAAAACTAGTGAAACCTACTGAACATAATGAAGGCCAAGACTGTGCTGAAAAGTACTGATCTATGGCCGACCTGACTACTCATTGTCTCAGACAAGACAGAAGTGGCAAAATCTAAATGTGAAAAGCATTTTATTTTATTTCAACAATTACACACTGCATTAAGTTAGGTAACCAAGTATCAGAATTAAAGCAATATTCACCAGTACATCTAAAGCATTTGCAGAAAGAGTAATGACCATTACACATTTTTTACCATCCACAAAAACACCCCAGTACAAATTTCCAGTTTATAATTCATATATCTCCATAACCAGTATAGTATTTGGCACATATTATCAGATACAGCTAAGCTGGCATAACAAAAGACAGTAAACACTTTTTCAATATGAAAAGTTTAAGAAATATGCTATATGAAATTGGCAGCAACAGTAGTCCATATAAAATATGTTAAGGAATTCTGAAGCTTATCATAACTGTTTGTATGATTACACTTGCTAAAATTATGCATATTTCACAACTACAACATCCATCAAAGCAATAACTTCTTACAAACGAGGAAACATATATGTGTGCATGACTAAGTCACCTCTATTAAAGACAATATATTGCTTTTAATTTTATAAGTTTTCATATCGATCAAATTAAATAAGAATGAGAATAAATAAGATTTAACTCCGGTAACAGAAAAGGCTGCTTACAACTTATTTGAAGGTTTCTCAGTTTTTTAAACTTCTATAACTAATTAAATACTAATTATGATTCTCTAACTTGTTCATCTGAAGCTACGATTTCATTTTCTGTATTCATAGCATTTTCATTTGAATCAGTATTTTCTGCCTCTTTAGATTCCCCATCAGGTGGACTTCTTTCTTCCATTTTAGCCAAGATAGATTTTCCAATATCAGATTCATAAATCTGTTTACGAATTAACTCACATCTTTCTTCAAATGTGTATTTTTTCTCAAAGCATGGAGCCAGAAAATGATCAGGAAACATGGATGTAGAATAAGCTTCTCGCCTTGAAGCCCCATCAACAAAACCTGATCCGATAATTGCAATGTCTCTACTACGCCGACGTGTGGCTATAGCATTTGCACTAGAGAGTTCTTTATATTTTGGACTAGTTGGTCCAAGCCAATGTGTTAAACCAGAACTGTCTACATACGGCATTCCTTGTACTGAGCCTTCCATGTAAACAGGTAAACTGTCAGTTTCATCCACTGTGGCGGTCTCATTCGTAGCTGGGGTACTGACATTACTTGTTTCTGAGGAATGTAATGGCGAACTAGGTATATCTGGTAAAATAGATGGAATAAAAGAACTTCCTGTAGAAGATGACGTATAAGTTGAATGTTGTGACAAATTTAACTCCTCACGTAAGTGCATTAATCGATCACTTGAGGCAGATCTTGTTAACTGTCTACCATATATAATAGGTTCTGTATGAACAGTATGAACTGATGACGTTGCACTGTCAACAGAGCCATATCTGTTCAGTAAATAATTTGATGGCAGATTGTCAGAATGTAATGAATGAGACCTTTGTAATCTTTCCTCCGAGTTCTGAATATCAAAATCTTGAAGTGTTCTCTTTCGTAGTTTTTCTAATTCCTCTACCCTTTGTATGCCTCTTTCGACAGGAAACAAAGTGCTAAATGCTTCAGTACAAGTTTCAATGGCAGATCTCCTTGTTAAAGAACTTTCTCTACTACCTCTCACTGAGATGTCCATCTCAGGTCCTTCCTCTGATATACCTTGTCCAATGGTTGATCTCAGATGATCTAAGCCAGTTAATGAAGAATATCTACCACCTCTGCTCCTCTCCTGACGTCTACGAAGTCGTGATGTTCTTATCTGTTCTGTCCTGTTTTGTTCCCTACCAGTGTTTACAACTGAAGACCTTTGGTTGTACGCTTGTAAAAACCTCTCCCTGGCAGAACCAGGTCTGTCTGTAGAAGTGGTTTCACTAGTGGTTCCATTTGTAGAATCACCACCACTGCTGGATGATGCCAATTTTCTTTTCTCTTCAAGTTCTTTTATTCTGTCGAAAATAGCCTTTCTATCATCATCTACATCTCCTATAGCAGCGTCCAGTCTACTGGCTGCATCAGACACTGTCTCTGAATCTTCTGACCTTGATCTTAACAATGGCCTTGAAGATTTGGTTTGACTCGTTACATTTTCTGAATCACCACTTTTAGATTCTGAAACATTATCAACACTATCTTTATTTTCTGTGTCAGTGTTTTGACCTGTTCTTTCACCTCTAGAACGCCTGATTGGTTCAGAAGATGCAAACCGTCTTGTTCCTAGGTGGTGGTGACCTGGTGGTAGCATCATGCTCACGACGTTGTTCTTCCAATTCTCGTAGTCTCTGTAGTCGCGCCTGTGTGGCCTCGTTGGGAGGAGGCCAAATACTGTTCTGTAAAAGTGAGCTATAATTGCTACCCTCCTCTGCACTCATACTTGTTTATAATTATAAGCTAAGTCTACTACCTGAACAAAGGATTTTAAATTGTCAGAATTACACATACACAATATCCAAAGTTTTTTAAATCTGGTATGTCCAGTTTATGTCCTTCTGTCCACCTCTGATTATAGAGTAACAACTGACCACACAGATAAAACTGATTTAATTGTCCACCATAAATAATCTTAATGACAGATTATTATAATTCCATACACCATGTAATGTCCATCAAAAACACATAAGTATATACATCTATCTACCTGATATAAATAAAAATATACTGTAGATGTTATCAACACACTTTTACAGCCAGCTGTTCAAAGGCCTGTCCTCCATGTTATATTCCAAACATGTTTATTAAACAATGACTCATGACATCATCAAAAAGCTTAGACCCGCCAATTTCATAAAACAGGTTGACCTTAAAATTTAAAATGCTTGTACATAAAAGATCTCTGTATGAATATTCTATCCCTGGTTATTGTTTACACATGGCTGCCCCCAACACACTGATAGAGTTTATTACCATATATACAAGTATGTTAATACTAGCCAATCGAAAATCAATGCTATATATAGTCATGTCTGGGATTTCATTACTGTCATGTTTAAACAATAACTTATCAGTAGGTCAAAATAACCTGTTGAAAAAGCTGAATAGCTAGGAGAAAAGTAATAATGAATTAGTGAAAAAGTGGAAGTTGAAATTTTCAATCATTTATATGCCCTGCAGACTGTCAGTGGGTCGGAACAACCCACTGGAAAAAAATAAAAAATAAATATTTTCAAGGGAAATTATTTTCATTAATACATACACAACTTCAAAAGAACATGTAAAACATTTTAGATTTTTTTAAAAATCTTTTTCTATGTTTTAAATCATATTAAGCTTTCATTACCAGTTGACATTTTATTTGATTATTTTTATGACCTGTTAAATTATAAGTTGTTAGCAAGTCAAAGACCCATAGGAAAAAGCCAGAGGTAAAATACTTTTCGTTTCATTGAATATATAATTCAAATAAAAACTAGTAAACCTTTTTTCATCTTAAACACACAAACCAGTTTACATAAAAATATTTTCATTCATGAATAAATAACTTCATGAAAAACTGGCAAATAAAATTTTCATTTAAACTAACTCACAACACAGGTTGAGATATTATAATTTAAAATTTTGATTATTTTTTACTACCCCGCTAAGCACATTTTATTATTAACTTTAAACTAATTTACTCAGGTAAAACAGGTAATAGATAGGTAAAATTATTCTTGATAAAGGTATATCATATCAGTTATAACACGGGTGATAAATTTTCTTCCTCTACCTGTGTAAAGTTTAATGCTCGGAAATTCCAAAATTTACTTGCACAATGTTGGCTCATAATTGATAGCCCAAGATAAGGTGTCTGTTTAAAAGTACGGTAAACATAATATGTCTACCTTCATGAAAATAAATCAATTTATTAGGACATGAAAGTACAGCAATCAGGGAATGACAGTGTATATATTAGCATACATCAGCACACTGTATCTATATTAATTTTGTCATGGAATGGAAAGTATTGAGGTGGGTGGCAGTTAGAATGGTGTTTTACACCCAGGTCAAGATTATTTTACTCATACCAAGATGGATATCTTAAAATGGATGAAATCTCAAAAATGTTAAGAAAACAGCTTATTTTCGGTAACTAAACTGGAAAACATTTCAGAAAATGGATCTGCCAGATAGATTAGAATTGTAGCAAGTGAAATGCACTATCAGTCATAAGCTGAAGCTGATGACCTAGACATAAAGGTTCCTTATGAATAGATATTCAATCATTTCCTAATTAGAACTTAATAACTAATGACCTTTAATCAATCTTTATACAACATGGCCATGGGGTACAGCTCTCAGCAAGTGTTTCTGTCATACATTTGAGATAGCCTACCTAAATAAGAGATGAAGTGACATCTAGGTTACATTCCTCTATAGGATGGCTTAAATTCTAAGTTGCCTCCCTCTGCAGAACCCTAAAAATTTAGTTCAAACTCTAAATAGTTGAAAGAACTTTCACTTTATCCCCTGGAGGACCAAATAATTAGCTTTTCTTTATCAACCACACTATAAAAGTTATCCATCCGATAGAATTTTTCTTATGTATGACACATATCTTGCAGCTAAATTTCAATTTAAGACATGTTATTACCTCTGTTTATTTTTTATTATACAACAATATTTCTATTTTACCTCTAGGTGCAACTAAAATATATATCAATGTTTTTATCTTAAAAACATTCCATTTTTCTGCGAAAACACCTACATCAGCATTCTACATTTTATTATTGTTGTTATAAAGATTAAATACCGACACAAAAATGTAAAAACACATTATAAGTGTTTGTATAATTTCAGATTTAATACGCATTCAAAAATATCCTCTATCATATGAACTTATATTCTTTTATATCAATACTGATGGAGTTATCCCCCTTTGACTTGAAGGTAAACTCTACAAAAATTCATATTTGTGTTCATATTTATAACTCACACACTACATCATTCAAAATAACACTGGAAAATAACAACTATAAGTCACAACTACTTCTTCAATCAGACAAAATAATATAATTACAGTAACTATCATGGCCTGTGTATTTCCTCTATGTTCACTGTTAGATAGTATTATTTCCCTTTGATTAACACTTGAAAGTTTTTTGTAATACAAAAACTTAAGAAATAAATTGCAGTAAGTGTATGAAACTTATTCATGCTTTTTGTTCTTGTAAATTTTTTTAGTTTGATGACTTCATATTTTTCAAACTATATATGCTCTTTATGGAATGCATACAGCAAGTTTATGTATTGAAAACTTACCATATGTTTGAAACTTAGGTACACAAGTATTGTCAATGGTGGCTCTCTTATTGATGCAGACTTCGAATAGAAAACCAATTTTTCTAACCCCAACAATTTTAATGAAGTAAAATAAAATAAATAAAGATAACACTTACTGTTTTGTTTTAGTGCCTTGTTGTCACCACTAGATGTCACTTTAACTGCTGTTTTTGGTTCTGCTGTTGGTTTTTGGACAGGATGATTAACAACTGGTTTTGAAGGAAATGAAAATTCACTTCGGAATGTGTCTGGTTCAGGTTCAGGTTCATTTATACCTTCATCTTCTTCGTCATCATCTTGTGTTTCAGTTTTTAATTCTGGATCATTCTGTACATTTTTAGCCTCAACTTGAATGTTTTCAGATTTTTCAGTATGTTTACACTTATCGTTTGTTTAGGTTGTACAAAATCTTTTATTTCCCTTGAATTACGTTGCAAACTTATGGTTGCCATGGAAACCTTCCCAACCCCACTTGCCGACACTTTTTTGTCTGTTTGCAATTCTTTATCTGGTTGTGAGCCTGATATGTTTGCTTCATGATTGTCAGTGTTTAATTGATAAGGTTTCTTTTCTTTCTCTAGTTCTGCAAGTTGCTCATGTTGTGTATCACTCTTTTTGTGGGCTTTGATTTGATCTAGCATGTTCCTGCGCTCCTGTTCGACGTTCGCATCCAAAACAACGGGCCGACCTGCATGAAATATTAATGGTGGTTTTTGTTCTTGGGAATTTCTTTGTACTGTTTTTATTTCAGTATTTTCCGTTTTGACTGGTTTTATTACTATAGGTTTTGCCCTGAACACATTAGTGTCTTTTACAGCTTTTTCAGTGTCAGGAGGAGAAGAATCTTCATCGTTTGAATTCCTTCTGAAATTGCGTATTTGTTCCAATAAGTTTTCCCCTGATGGTTGTTCAATGGAGGATTTGATCAATTTACGTGGTGGTTTTTGCATGGCAGACCCATTGACCTTTAATGGCATAACTGTCATATCACTATTGTTACCGTTTTCATTCTGATTGCTTTTCTTTGATGTAGAAGAAGTATATTTTGAACCATTAACTTGATTTGTCACATTCACAACACTAGACACCTTACTTGTTTGTTCATGTTCTGTAACACCATTTTGAGTTACACTTCCTGACCCAGAAGTAGACTCGGTTTTTATGACAGTTACTGAATTCTGAGGTTCCATTCGTCCAAGCGCGAGAATTTTACCTCTTGTTGTTTTTGGTTGTACTTTGAAAGCTGATCTATTTGATGTTTCACCATTTTGGGTAGTGGATGAAGAATTTGATGAAGAATTTACAGAAATTGAAGATGTATGTTTTGGATTGTTCGATTCATTTTTTTTCATATTTAACTTTGATACATCAACTGTGGTTAAAGGTTTTAAAACAACTGGTTTGTTCTGGCCTGCCGTGTCGATAGTTGGATTGGATTTTGCTGTTTGTTTATCAATGGCTATGTTTACAGTGTCAGCATCCTCCGCTTTTATTTTGGCAGAATGACGACGCTGTACGCTGTTACTACCAGATTCAGAATTTTGGGTTGTGTTACGTGCAGAGTTGCGTCTCTGTACCTGGTTATTTCCAGATTTCTGTTTTGACTGTTGATTTCCTTGCTAAAATAACAAACAATATAATGGTTTTAAGAACATATATAATAATAAGACAAAAAGTTTTAAAAAACGAGCACTCGAAGAAAAAAAAAAAGGTTTTCCAGAAGTAGGAGATGATCTTATAGTTTGGGAAAATGAAAAGTCTAAATGATGATGTGAAAAAAAATTAATATAAAACCTAGAAAAAAATTGTTATACAAAATCTAAACAAGTCATGTTTACAATTTGTCCAGTGACAAAATATTAGTTAAATACCATTGTTCTAATGGAGTAAAGTAATGGTATTTTATATCCCAGCTGAGAATCTTTTTTACTTTTATTGAGGTGGTTAGATCAGGAATGGTGGAAAAGATGGTGCCCATATTCAATACATTTTTGTACGATCCAGTGGATGTTTTTTTTTTCTTAATTTATTTATCATTATTGTTAAACTAGAGCTCTAATGAAAATAAAATGGTACAGTACATTATTTAAAATCCTAAGAACAGAGTTGAGTAATGGTTATGCCCCAGTTAATTCTACACTTATATTGAGGTCGTCAGTTCTTAGATAGTCTAAGAAACCAGAGTGCCCAGGGAAAACCACACACCTTCGGCAATCAAACTGGCAAACTTTCTCACTAGGATCTGCATGAGTGGAATTTGTACCTAGGCAGTGAGGAGCACTGTGATCAGTAAGTGTGTTGTGCTTCACATCACTCTGCTACCAAGGCATCTTAAATCTTAAAAAGAGCAAGCTTACCAAGCTAGTTGAGCAGGAGTATAGCATTTTAAGAGCAGAATCAAGCTTACTTAGTCAGGCTGAAAACATTTTAATCACATCATCAACATTTTAAAGCAGATTACATAATCTTATAATTAAAACGACATTTTCTCTGATTATTTTATTTATTTATTTATTTATTTATTTATTTATTTATTTATTTATTATTTTTGATTTTGTTACAACAGGCAAATTGTAAAAATGTCTCTCACAGAACTGGCAACTAAGGAAGTGGGTATTATCATATAAATGCTGTATTGTGCTAGTAAGTACCTATGCAGTATACTGGACATGTGAAATCCCTTGTTTTTAGACATTGTAGACAGTCAAAATTAGCTATGTTAGAAAATATGAACAGACTTTGTACAATGACACAAGTCTATGTAAAAAATTCTTCAACCTGTAGATACAATTCAGTCCATAGAGATGTTACAGTATCCATGACAGCAAATTGCAAATAAATTTCATTTTCTTTCATTTTCACCTGCCAGATGAATCACCAAAAACTTTCAACTGTCTCTTGCATTAAGACTACACTTGATGTCTAAATCTGATGACTGATGTCCAGGTATATATATATCAAGACGTCACCAGCTATAGGTGATGTGGCAGAAATTTTGACCTTTGCAGTGCGCTTAGGGCAATATGCAGGGAGGGTACATTAAAGTGCCATGCCTGCCACTGGTTTTTAAGGTCTCATTCGAAAGACCTTGTGGCTTTCATTTCTAAATGCTTAGTGCTTGGCGAAAAAACAGTCACTACCAATTTAAAAGTCTTGCTCAGACCTGGCCAGGGTTCGAACCCTCAACCTCTCACATACGAAGCAAGCACTTTACCAACTGAGCTACTGTAGTGGTGAGGTCTGTCCAGGTATTTCTAGGTCCAGTATTTAGGGAGTATAAAGGGAGGTCCCTGACCAACTACATGTGAATCAATACTTAATTAGACATATATATAAAACATTCATTATTTATAGTTAGTCTAGAATTGACAAGATCAGAGAACAACAGAAATATAACACATTTTTTCTCTCCTTTGGTCTTACAGAACTTGATGTCCAGGTAATTCTTTAACTGGGATGTTGGGAGGTCCCTAATCAACAATCATATGTCAGAGAATTGATACTAAAAAAGTCATATAAATAAAGCATTTATTTTTATTATCAGCCTATATGTGACAAGGTCCCAGATAAACATATAGAAATAAAAACATCACATGATCCTTAGCTACCAATAACAGTCAAAAAAAAAAAAAAAATATGTCCATAAACCCTGTGGATGGTATGATAGTAATGATGTCTCATAAAAGCCATAAGTTTTTCTTTCAGCTTGTAAAAGTTAAGAATTTCTAAACAGAGCCATGTATAAACTTGGGGTTCTGGTAGCTAAGTGGTCTATAGCTTGAGCTTATGGATGGATTGCAACCCCTTTCAACACAAAGGGTTTCTAGTTTGTTTGCTTAAGGTCAGTCATTTCTCCAGGTACTCCAGATTCCTCTGCAATCTCAGAACTAGTATTCTTGGGAAAGAGTCTTGATAGGGTGTAAAACACCATTAACCCAATCCAATCAATCTGTATAACTAAAAACATGTTTAGTGGGAACAATTCATGCCAATATGCTTTGGTAATATGAAATGGTGAAATCAAATATGTATAGCAAAACTCTGATAAGTGAACCACTGTTTTGTCAAATGATATGGATAAATTGTGGTAATCATCCCTGATAAGAGTGTGACTGGTTTAGAAGATTGTGATGTACTGTGCTATAATGTATGTATGAAGTATATTGAAAGAGTGGAATCCCTTGTTTTGCACATTCTAGACAGTCAAAATTACCTTATGTAAGAAATGAACAGAGAGTATGTACATATATAATGTCTATGTCAGAAATTCTAGATGATAAAATTAAGTACATAGAGATGTTACAATATCCAAGAGATTTTTACTGGTCCAGCATTCATTTTTATTTGTCTCTCGCAGTAAGACCAACCTGAAAACCTGTCCAATCTACTGATGAATCTGCTTTGAAATGAATACATGTCTGATTTGAATCTTTCAGCCTTCAAGTTGTTTTGCTTTAGATGAATCTGCTTGGAAATGAATACATGTCTAATCTGAATCAAACTTTCAGTGTAGAGGGTGAATTCAGAGAGTTAACAAAATCTTCAGCCTTCAAGTTGTATGTTTAAGATGATTTTGCTTTAAACAGAATACATGTCTAATTTGAATCAAATTTTCAGTGTAGAGGGTGTATTAAAAGTTCAAAGAGGTAACACAATCTTCAGTCTGAAAGGTGTTTAGTTTTAAACTCTCGTGATCATAGGGATGTAGATAAGCTCATTTTGGAAGATTGTAATGTAAACTGAAAGCTTATCTGAACATAATCTTCAGTCCTCCAGTTGTGTGGTTTATAACGATTTTGCTTTTAACTGAAAACATGTCTAATCTAAATCAAAAGTTTCAGTATACAGGGTGTATTATAAGTTCAGAGAGTTTACAGTATAATAAAATATATATTTTACATTATAAAGATTATATTCCGGGGTTTATGCCTGTGTAAATCAATTTTACCATGAAAGCAATAAAATGATCATAATTCTTTTTACACTGACAAAATATGTTTGTTTTATGACTGTAAACAATGTTTTATGTGTGAACATTCTGCATACAAAACTTGTCTTTTCTGATAACCCTTTTATATGGAGTGCAGTGGAAAAATTTTGTTTTGGGGCTATATTCAATAGTTTTTTTCAAATTATATGGAGGAAGTTAGTTCTTTTAGAAAAAAAAAATTAAGGTCGGTTTTTTTTTTTTTTTACAATATGTCCTATCATGAAGAGAATTGTCTTGAGAAAATCAAAATCTGTTTAAACATATAGCCCATGCCATCAAATAACTTTTGTCTGCTCCTAGAGTAAATTTTAAACTATGAACTCTCTAATTATATAGCAATATATGTTTCACATAGAAATAAAACGATAAATCCCGAGGTGTAACCATGCAATATATACTAGTATCAATATTTGCATGCTAACTTCGTTCTGGTCCGACGTCTCCCATATCCATTTTTTCATATTGCACACTTTGTCATCTTGACACTGTTGTCTGAGGAAATTTTTTCCAAAATGATATTGCACTAGTTCTTATATCAATATATAAGAACTAGTGCAATGTTTCTATATTTTGAAACAAAAATGGTATTTTAGATGAAACACAAATTGGAAGCAAATGAAATAGATTTTGCTATATAATAAGTGTTATTGGACTGTTATTGTGAAATATTGTCCCAAGTTGACTCAACATTTGCATGAGCTTGCTATAATAAGAATTAGCTCTTTTGTACAAAGGATGCAAACTTTTAAAAAAAAACAAAAAACAAAAAAACCCATGCAATCTCATACAAGTTTTTCATTTTAAAAATGAAAATAAATTTAGAGAACAAACAGCCTGGAGATACATAACATCAAGGTGTAGAATGGATTAATATTGTTAAATGACTCAGCAATATGCAGTTACTTTTGGTATGGATGGGGACACCAGAGTGCCCAGAGAAAACCAGAGACTTTTAGGATTTGTTCATGTGAGATTTGATCTTAGATGGCAAAAGGAGCTGTAATCTGTAGGCTGACCTTTTAGACCATTTGGCCGCAGAGGCCTCTTCAAATATCAAGTTGTACAGTCAGGTGGGGTATTTTATGTGTTAACAAATCATAGGGAACATGTCAATAACATACATGTGTGTTTTCAAAATATTGATATACAGTAAAACGTTGATTTGTTGTCACCGTTTGTTAAGTCAAACTATGACTTTATAAGATAAACTGAGGGAGGCTTAAAATAAATTTTTTTAGAAGAAATAGATTTTAGTACCTCAAAATTGTGTTACAACAAATGAGTTGGCAAAGCAATCAAAGGCATTGAAAAAACTGTTACTGTATATGATTGAAAATTATATTGCAGTGTTTGCAAGATTTTGCCTGTAAAAAAATTTTAACCCACATATAGTTTACAATGGTTCAAAAAAATAAAAAAATTTGTATACTGCTAATGCTTAAATGATACTACATACATATATAAAATACCACATCAAATTCTTGTAATACTGTGTGTTTGCACATTTTCTATAAATTTGGTGACAGTTGAAATGGAGTGTTAATCAAATAAAGGGAAATAATCAATATGATTCTGTTTTTGTCACTAAAAGAGGTGTGCAAGTCTCATCATGTGACCAGTGTGAGTTTCCTGTAAGAAAGTTAAATGGGAATAATTGAATTTACAAGACAATGTATTTTTTACTGTTTTTGACAACAGCCTCAGTTTTCTAACATCCAACCAAAGAAAACGCTTTCCTATCCGGGTGAAAAATAAAACATTTCACCAAAAATTATAGTCCCTATACCAAAAATGATGTTTTATGTCTAAGAGTCTTCATAGTGCATACCTAATTTTTTTTAAACAAGAGGCCCATGGGCCTTAACACTCACCTGAAGATATGGCCAAAATCATTTGCAAGAATACATACAATATTCTAATATACATGCCCATACAAAAAGTTAATAGTTTTCAATATACAAATGTAATTAACAATTTAAGTCTTCTTCAAAATATCAAAATGATCTTCATTTCAATACCTTTAAATGTAAGATCTTAAATCTTATATCAGAATGATAGCCATATCAATTCCTACAATATTCCAATATACATGCCAATACAAAAAAGTTAATAGTTTCCAAGATAATTAAACAATTTCAGTCTTCTAATACACCTATGACCTTGACCTTTGAACGTATGACCTTGAGCCATGTATCAAAATGTCCTCATGTCAATATCTACAATATTCTAATATATATGCCCATGCAAAACATTAATAGTTTTCAAGATAATTAACAATTTGAGTCTTCTTGTGCATCTATGACCTTGACCTTTGAACGTAAGACTTTGAATCATACATCAGAATGATCTCTATGTCAATTTCTACAATATTCTTATATACATGCCAATACAAAAAGTTAATAGTTTCCAAGATAATTCACAATTTCAGTCTTTTTATGCACCTATGACCTTGACCTTTGAACGAATGACCTTGAGTCATATATCAAAATGATCCTCATTAAAATACCTACAATATTCTAATATATATGCCCTTTCAAAAGTTAATAATTTTCAAGATAATTAACAATTTTGTGTCTTCTTGTGCATCTATGACCTTGACCTTTGAACGTAAGACCTTGAATCATAAATCAGATCTGATTTCTATATCAATTCTTACAATATTCTATTATACATGCCAATACAAAAAGTTAATAGTTTCTAAGATAATTAAACAGTCTTTTAATGCACCTATGACCTTGACCTCTGAACGTATGACCTTAAGCCATATATCAAAATGTCCTCATGTCAATACCTACAATATTCTAATATATATGCCCATGCAAAATGTTAATAGTTTTCAAGATAATTAACACTTTGAGTCTTCTCGTGCATCTATGACCTTGACCTTTGAACGTAAGACCTTGAATCATACATCAGAATGATTGCTATATCAATTACTACAATATTCTATTATACATGCCAATACAAAAAGTTAATAGTTTCCAAGATAATTCACAATTTCATTCTTTTTATGCACCTATGACCTTGACCTTTGAACGTATGACCTTGAGTCATATATTAAAATGATTCTCATGTAAATACCTACAACATTCTAATATATATGCCTATACAAAAAGTTAATAGTTTTCAAGATACAGTGATAAATATATAATTTTTAGCAATTTCCCCACTTAGTGCCTTGCCATTTCCCCATTTTAAGCCCCATAGCTACCATTTGTGCAAATCTAAAACTAGATGACCTAAGAATGTTGTAGATGAAATAACTAAGGTATATCTCTTGTAGATTCAGAAGAGAAGATTTTGAAAATTTTTCACTATTTCCCCATTTATGGGACCCCAAGGGGACATAACTCCTTCATTTGTACCAATCTGAAAGGCCTTCACCAAGGCATCATAATCACCAAGTTTCATCAAATTTGGTTTGGTAGTTTTAGAAGAGGTGATTAAAATGTTAAAAGTTAATGCACTACGCATGACAGATGATGGGCGGTGAACCATTGCAATAGCTCATCTGAGCTTTCAGCTCAGGCGAGCTAAAAATCTAACCAAAATCTTCACTACTTTTCAAGCAAATATGGTGAAAATTAAAATTTAAGAAACACACAGTATAATTTACGAAAACAATGTACATGTATATCATAATTTCAATATCTAAATGTATCAAAACCACATACCCCCAAGCTTAAACTAGCAGGCTTATAGCATATTACAAGAACCCTTTTATCCCTTAAATTCATAATGAATCAATCCATTTGCCAGTTTGGAATATACCAAGACCTGACATAGGGTAGGAAGAGAAAAATACATGTATATCCATGCGTTTCATTCTAGTTCTGCCATAAAGACTTTTTGTCTACTAGTACATGTATAAATAAGAATTTACCCATAATTCCAAAGAAATAACAAAAGACTGGTTTGGCATCAACTTACAATTGCAAGTATTCACTAAAATAGCAGACTTTATTCATTCTTGGTTTGTCAATTTAAGGAAAAGATTACACAAAGTTTTTATAAGTACAGTTTAATTTGAATAGTAATTTTGATTTGACTACACTAAATGATATATTTTTTTTTTTCAATTTACCCTTTTTAATGATGGTTCTTCCATATCATAATTGCAACATTTCAGGTATAACACTGATCATTATCTAAATTCATTTAAAACATATCTGATTGCATCTAATTAGTGAATTCTTGCAATTCTTGCATTCATCCTTTAAAATAGTTCTTAATACATGTATAATATACATGCATGATCATGCATGTCAGCAGTTTCAAGATACCATTGACTAATAAAAGTTCAGAGCTTTGATGACTAGATTATTCTTGATAGACTTTTCAAATTAAAATTTAGAAAACAAAATGTAATTTTTTCAGTTTTGTTTCAAATGATAATGTCAGTATATAACTAATCTAATCATCAAAGTCTTAACATTACATAGGAAAACAGTAACAGCAAATACTCACATTTTTATACTACATGTACAAATTAATGGATAAAACAATAAAATTATTACAATAAAATCAATTTTATCTTTAAATACATACAAATTACTGCAACATTTTGATAAAACAACATGGCCAATGACAAATCAAAATGCATTTTAGTCGTAATTGACCAATCAAAAACAACAACACATTACCAGTGACCAATCAAAATGGAAAGGTCATTTCACAAACAAACAATCTTCATTGACCAATCAAAACACCATAATCAACAACCAATCAATGTGCAACAAATGTATTACCAATCTGTCTGTAGCATCCAATCAGATTTATCCATTGTAATCAGTCCTTCAGACAAAGATAGATAGTGATGAGTATGCAAATACATATATATTTTAATATAGTCTGTTGTTGCTTGTAGCAGAAGGAGAGCTAACATTTTTCATGTAACAATAAAGACATCAAAATATGTTTAATTGACCACTTGTGTACAATAAGTGACTTTTTAATATATGAAACAAACATTTAGAGATCCTTTCAGTTTGTATTGATTCTCCTGGGATAGCTAATGCAGAAATGTTTTATTGGACATTTCTTAGCATCCAATACAGGTTAATTAGAACTGTAATTATATATCAATTAATTATGTAGATAATGCCAGGTAAGTATAGATGTATGTATACATCATGCAATATCTACCTGGAGAGGACACTCTCAATATAAATGAAAGACGTCCATAAATAAATCAGACAATTCATAGATTGGTATTTTATTGTACTTATCAAGAAATAGGTAATTATACTAACAGCCCAATAACAATAATTGGATTCTGTATCAGTCAGACTACAAAGTTGGTTCTGTATCATTTTTATTAACAGAAGCTCACCTTGGCACTGCATAAAATAATCCAAATTATAGATCTTTATCTGATTAATTAAAATCTCAAATGAGATCAACAAATGCAAACTAATGAATGCTTTCAGATAAAGTGATCAATATCAACCAATGAGACAGTAATATGGATTAAGATCGGGACTTAGGGAGTTACAAAATGTATCAGATATACCTATTCCAATGAAGAATGTTATTCATTACTTTTTAAAGCAAATTTGTAAAACAAGTGTATCTCTGTACCAAACTTTTCTAATATTTCTCTTTTTTTGGTGAACATGCTGATTTTACATTTTGGAATGAAAAATAGTTGTAAAACACTTTATTGTGCTACATCTACCCCACATTGACATCAAATAATACATGTATACAGGTGAGCCATATAAGACTACTGTTACAAAAGCAATCAAGAAGGAACATTTTGTCCAACAGCTTAATTGGGGTTCACCAGTGTATTTCTATAATGACTGGGGAAAACTATTATTTCCATTAGATTTGGAATCACACAAGTTATTGTTTTCCTGTAAAAATTTAAGTAATTCCAGGTAAATGAAATGTAAATATTTCTGCACAAATAAACCATATTTGCACCTAAAAAATTAGCCACTAAAAAATTATTTAAAAAAATTTCATATTATAGAATTTGTATAAAGCATTAGCAATGAAAAATTAATTTAGAAAAATATGCCACAAGTCATTAGCGAAAACCTTTTTTCATCGATATGTTCATCCTGCCTAGTCAGTTATGATAAAGTCTTCAACACGGCAGAAAATGACCCTCACCAATAGTGACTAGACACCCCCTTGCACTGCAGTTTAAGAAGAATAATAAATGCTTAAGGTCTTTATTTCAGGTCAGTGCCATCATATAATGAACTGCTGTCAAGACAGAAACTATTCATGAAGAATCAGTACTCAAGCATAGCCTGATTGTGACATATAGATGGCTGCAAATATGATGTTAAATATCTTATAAATGGAGTGAATGAAATATTAAATAAAAGGCTGTGTTTTGAACTTACATTGGTGTAATAAAGGAACTTTAAACAACAGTGCTAATAAGCATTACCAACATAACTAACATACCAGACCGTGTTTAAATCACAATCCCAAAAGCAAACTTAAAAACTATGAAAACAGACAAATTAACCTTAACATGTGTAGCCAAGGAAGTGTGACTTGGTGATCCAGAAGGATAAGCACTTCCTGTCTAGCTAGCTACATCTGGAACGTGTAAAATCAAAATTGAAAATGAAAGAAACATGAAACTGTGAGACATGAAATATACCCAGGATAAAATGTATGGAATACAAACCTGTTGAAAACATTTCATACTTCTATTCATCAACACAGTGAGTTTGGATTGTGACTGAGTCATTTCTTTGGAGATCTGTTTATACTGCTGTGAGTTTTTATTGAGTGCTCCGAGTTCTGTACCTAACGAGTTAAAGTTTTCTTGTTCTTTGGTCATTTCCTTCTGTAGTGATGATATAGCCTCAAGCAAGTCCTTCAAAATATTTTAAATATGTTGTACTGTTATTCACATTTAAATGAAATACAAACAGTTGCTGATTCAAAAGCTAAAAAAATTACTTTTAATCAATTCAGTTAAAAAGATTTATATTATGATTTTTTTTATATATTATTTGATGCAGGTGTTTCAAACTGCTTATGTTTTTGTTCCTAGATATTGTGCACATAATTTTGATTATAAAAGTAGTGACGTGTTGGTCATTATTTTATAAATTTATTTTGATTTGGAGGTGGTAAATATAAAGGAATATATATACATGTATATATATATATAAACACACACACACACACACACACACACACACACACACACACACAGAGAGATATACATCCCTGATATTTCAAATAAGGTGGAACCATAAGAAAATTTGGAGACAGAACACCTGTCAGAAGAAAGAAAGGAAGAGTAATGATGTTTTACGACCCAGTCATGAGTATTTCACATGTATAGAGACAGATAGTTCTAGAATAGAAGGATTTCCAGATGTACCCAGAAAAAAAATATGTGACCTGAGGCAAGCAAACTGAAAAAAAATCTAAAATAAGGATCTGTCTATCAGGGATTTGAACCTAGATGAGATACGTTAGTCAGCTCGAATCAGGCCATTTAGTCCACAGAGACCTGCACAAAAGTCCATAAAAAACTAACATGGTCATGTATAAGTTAAACTCTTCTTTATTCTGTAGGCTAGCTATATAAGATGCACATAATAAAGTTTTGTTTAGCTTAAAGAATTTCGTTTTACTTAGCACTACACTAATACATAAAGATAAAAGGAACTATTAAAAATAAAAATATCCTCCTACACTAGTTGTTAGGGACAGTTTTATTTATGGCAACCATTTAAAAGTAAAGTGGGTTTTGTAAAAACCAAATCCTGAAAAAACTCGAAACCTGTCAAAACTGAGCCATAGAGGAACCCAAACTAGTGTTCACAAAAGAATGTTCTGAAAATATTTAAATCAAATAGCTTACTATATATCAGGTTTCATTAGAGTTGTTAATCAAGTCAGTCAATATGAAATCTTCAATACAGAAAAATACATCCCATACAAAGCAACTAGACACCCCTATTTCTGCAGTATTGTAGGCAAAAATAAAAAGCAAAACAATTGTTCTGAAAACTTTTTGAACTCTAAAATGAAAAAGCATACTAACTCTGGTTTTACAACAGGGAAAAAATGGACCATCCCATTGGATGAATTAAATAAAAACTTCACATTTAAACAAAAAAAAAAATGTATTTATTTTGGGATCTGGATAATCAGCCATCAAACATTAACCTTTTTGCACAGGTTTGTAGCCCTGTCAGTTTTAGTAGCCCCCAGCTTGAGCCACAATTTGTGTCAACCAGCTTAGGGGGTCCAGGAGCATGTGCACAGTCCCAATTCAGTACTATTTTATGTCTGTATCTTTTCTGTTTTCTATTTTTAATCATGTAGGACATGTCTTCTTTAGTCCTCATATACCAATGAAAAATTTGACTTACAAAACAGATTAAACAGCTCAATATTGAGTAAATGATACAACTTTTAAGATGAACTACTAGCCAATCAGGCAGAAGCAACACAGAAGTCAATAGCCTTTTTGAATTCTTACTAGCAGGCTTGCATTAATGTCAAACCCTGACTATAGCACCAATCAAATAATCAAATATAACAAACCTTGAGGCTCATCTCTTGTATTGTCTTGTCAAATTCTGTCTCACTACATTTCAACAACTCTGCTGTTTTAACCGACATGCTGGCGGTGGACATCTTAAAAAATAACAAACATACATTTATCAGCATATGTTATAATCAAAATGTACCAGAAATTGGTATAAATACATTTTCAAATGAAAAAAAAAATTTAATACTTGATAATAGTTTAGTTACAATCACTTTTAATTCATGTCCAAATAATTTTACTCTGTCAATGTGAGAAATTTTAGCAGTTTTTGTCATTGGAAACATTGTCAACTTCTCACTCCCAGCAGATATGTCTAGAGAAGAGATATAGGGGTATAAATAACCTTTGTATATATATATTTTGTTGGACCAAGAGGTCTAAAAGTGTTTCCAGTGAAAAAAATCTGTCTGAAAATGATTAGTTTTTATCCATTTCTTTCAAACAAGCAAATAAGACCATTTTGATGATGTCATAATGATGTCATAATCAATGCCATCTAAAATACAGTTATTATTCTTGGCAAAGCAATTATAGTGACTAATTATCTGTATTTGACTGAAGTGGTAAATAATATGAAACTCTTATAAGTGTAAGCAGCACCAATAATTATGTCTACTTCTTTAATGATTAAATGTATTACTTAAACTTTAAGAAGTTGACAATTCTATAATGCAAACACACTGGCCACATGCTGGCAAAACACTGTCACAGAGTCACATTGGGAATCACTTGGTTCACAATGAACGTTCAGATACTTAGCTTAAAAATATATGTATCATCACTGAAAAAACTAGGTCACTACAGCCAAGTAAAATCATTATATCAAACTCTAATAATCTGGTAAGTATATTTATGTTAAAAAAAATAAAAGCAAGTTAACTAACTAAACAAACAAGCAAATAAATATATATACAATAAATAAATAAATAAATAAATAAATAAATGAATAAATAAATAAATAAATAAATACCTCTTTAAAGTAAACATAATGAAATCCTTCAGAGTGTAAAAACCATATGGGTTTTCCTTTGTCATTTAGATAAATATGTAAAAAAGTGCGAATCCTATATTTGGATGGCAATGTCATTTTTCACTTAAAGTTGGTTCCAATTCATAAAAAAATATTACGGAAAAATAAAAAATATATCCTATATTTAATAACAATGCCATTTTTGTTTCAGGTCCAAAATTCAGATAAAAATCCAGAATACTACTAGAACGTTATCCAAAACATGATGAAATAGCAATTTTCTGTATAATAAGTTCAAAATTCACACAACAAAAACAATATCATATATATAATATAAAATTATGGTAATAAAATTTTTCAGTAAAATTCCTCAAATTCAGAATAAAATATTCCAGAAAAATGAATAAAATATCCTTTTTAAAATGTATTTGTGGATATATACAGAAAACATGGTTTATATATATAACAAACAAGTCTGTCGCTGTGACTAAAATGTATGTCTGCTTGTCAAAGTGTCTCTAAGTAACTATTTGAATCCATAGTAACAATAAAACCATGCAAACAGCTGACATTTACTGTGAAAATACCTCAAAATGACTTAAACCTTCAGACAACATATAAATATAATTGATAACTTGGAAAAAAAAGGACAAATTTAGTATTAAAGTTATTATCATAGCCAGATCTTAATTTTTATCCTACATGTAAAGGACTTTACTGAAAAAAAAATTAATATCAGTTTTACATAGTTGAAGGTTAAAATATCATTGCATCATTGTGACATGTAAATGAATTGATGTACATTAAAATTCTTAAATACAAGTTCTTTGTTAGCACTTTTCGGTTGACAATTCATGTAATGGTGGTATATTTTAGAATTCTGTATGTGAATTAACTGATGAAAATGATGCCACATTCAATGTAAGTACTATATCTATGCTTTCTTTTAAATGTTTCAGATTTTGCTGTACTTCATCATACTTCTAAAATAGCTAGCACGAGTCTGGAGCAGAGACTTGTGATCACATAACATGATTGTAAATACACTGTATTCTATGTGCTTATAACAGATAATGTAAGTCACCTTATCTGAAGCATTTTACAATGATATTTATAAATCCTTAAGTCAATTAGCTGTAAAGATACAAAAAAATAACATTTGACACTTTTTCATTTCATTTTCTATAAAAATAAATAATAAGTGCTGATTGCCTTGGAAAGTGCAACGATGCATTTTTTATAGGAAGGATTTCAAATATTAAATGCATATAGTGTTGCTTGCATATTAGAACTGTAATTTAACCAATGTTTGAAAAAAAGCTGTTTTTAATACAATGAAGCCAAATATTAAAATTGTGGACTTTTGCATTGAAGAGGAATACTGACAGTTTAAAGTTCTGAAAAATTTGAAAAAAATAAATAAAATAAAATTATTCACTGTTAAATCTTACCTAGAAAATAATAATTCTGACAACTGTGCATCAAAACATATTATTTTTGTTAAAAGATTTGAACTCATCAATCTGATTCTGAATTCCAGTAACTTACAATGCCTGTTCTACTGGACCTTATCAACCAATAAAGAAGTGTTCATTTTAATGGTGCAAAATAAGCAATCTGTCTGTATATTTTATTTTCTAAAATTGCTAATTTGCTTTATTTTAGGGTACAAAATCCAAAATTATTTGCTTAAAATACATTCAGTTTGTACATGTGTTAATTTGTAAGGGAAATAAAATGCATATAAACTAAATTATTACTTTATAATGAAGAGTTTTGGGGTGTTTACACAAATCATAAACTCTTATAATATTTAAAATGACACAGCACTTCTAAAAAAATCAATATATACAAAAATGTCAAAATTTTTCAAATAAAAAAATTGCACTGGTACAACTCATCATTCTGGTGAACAAAAAGTGTTTACCTTCGTATCATGTGATTTTACATTTTTATCATGTAATTTTTACCTTTGCTTTGTATCATGTGAATTTTACTTTTGTTTTGTATAATGTGATTTTACCTTTGCTTTGTATCAGTGTGAATTTTACTGTTTGTTTTGTATAATGTGATTTTAACCTTTGCTTTGTGTCATATATGTGATTTTTACCTTTGCTTTGTATCATGTGATTTACCTTTGCTTTGTGTCATGTGAATTTTACTTTTGTTTTGTATAATGTGATTTTACCTTTGCTTTGTGTCATATATGTGATTTTTACCTTTGGCTTTGTATCATGTGATTTTACCTTTGCTTTGTGTCATATATGTGATTTTACCTTTGCTTTGTATCATGTAATTTTTACCTTGCTTTGTATCATGTGATTTTTACCTTTGCTTTGTATCATGTGATTTCATCTTTGCTTTGTATCATGTGAATTTTACTTTTGTTTGTATAATGTGATTTTACCTTTGCTTTGTATCATGTGATTTTTACCATTGCTTTGTATCATGTGATTTCACTTTGTTTTGTATCATGCTATTATATGATTGCTTTGTGTCATGTGATTTTACTTTTGCTTTGTGTCATGTGTTTTTACCATTGCTTTGTATCATGTGATTTTACCTTTGCTTTGTGACATGTGATTTTACCTTTGCTCTGTCAACCAGACAAGTAAGTTTAAAGACATAAATTTTACATAAAGCTTAGAAAGCTTAAGATGGATTATTTCCCTTTGAATCGACAACACTCCCCAAACCCCCTCCCTCCCCTTCCCCCAACCAAAAAAAAAAGGATCAGAAATTTATATATAGAGTAAATAAATTGTATTTAAATATATGATATATTCAAACACATCTAGAAAATCTTTTCAGAAAAGCAAATACAAATATTTCAAAGTGCTATAAATGTGCAGGAGGGGTGATCTGAAAAAAGCTAAACACAATAAGGGGATAATAAATAATATGGTTTTTAAAAGCAGTGTGTACTTCATTAAATATTTAAATGGACTGATAAAATGCAGATATTACTTATATTGGAAATCTTAAAGCAGGTTTTTGCTGTAGTAAAAGCAAAATTTCTTAATCAAAACTGTAAAGGTTTGTCAATATGATGCTATGCTATCGAGCTATAAATATCAAGAAATGGAAAATCATGATGTTATGGTATACTTCACAGTTAGTGAACTGAATAATGTGTGGTTCATTTTCCTTCTGTAAAATTCAGAAATATTCATTCAACAACAAATCTATGTCATAAACAAAGGGCGTAATTATATAATCTTACCCTAGCAACAAGGTCCATCAATGTACTGCATACCGACCTATAGAATTCTCATTTTTTCTGATTCTTAAAAAAGTAGGCCTACATGCTCAAAATTCCCAGAATGGCAAATGGTTTTATATCCACAAAACATTTAATTTATCATGTGGTATATTGTGGACACCGGTTTCTACTTTAGGTTAAGTCGATTTAGATTCCGTTAAAAGTTTTCAGGACATCAAAGTTGGTGAATATTTCTGAACAATACAGTGTTACAAACCTCTTCAGAGTCTGAAGCTTCTTCAACTTGTTCCTCCATCCTGACTAAATGTAAAATATATCAGTTTAATTTTTTTTAGCTTACATTCAAATGAAACACCCTTATATTGTCACTGCAAACCTCTGCAATCCCATTTGTGCCAGCTGTAGGACCACATTTTTACTTCAGGTCAGTTATTTCTTTAAAAATTATTCATTTATAACATAAACTAATATACTCTCTTGAAAGGGCTAAATTGAACTAGAATTAAGTCATTTTGAACACAATTGTGTTTTTTCCCAAATAACATAAAAGTTACAAAAGGAACTCTTGTCAAGTTTTTCTTCTGTGCTTTGGTTCTAGACCTTGGACTTTGTAAATCTGTCTCGATTCTTTGGTCTCTTTGAACCAGCAATTTTTCTTGAAATCAATTGTTTAGGGATTTGTTAGTACTGAAGTTGAACTATAAGCTTTTCTTTCAGATAAGCTGATTTTTTGTTTTGAACCCACAGATTTTGTTTTGCAAAGACCAACAGATTTTGTTTTGGATCGTGAAATTTCCAAAGTTACTGGCCAAATTAAGTAGATCAATATAGAGTTTCCAATAAGCATTGGCATCAAAACTGAATAGCATTTAATAGACATTCTATATCCTAACAAAAGTTAAGTATGTTAAACTCTCTTTAACATCAAAAGAGCATCTTATGTAAGGTTCAAACCATGTAAAACTTAAACACATTAAGATTTAATTTTTTTTTAACTTAAAGCAACTATGATTGGAAACAAAAAGACTCCCCAGTCTCACACTCTCAAGTGAAACAGATATCACTGCCTAATCAGTGATTTTGCTATGGTTTTTAAAAACTACCTTCTACCTTTCAGATTGGGAAAATTTGGACCCTTTAATGTCACATATTATGCTCCGAATTTTGAAATTCATTGCAAAATCTTATATTGTGACAATATCTAACATTTTTTGTGTGTCAGAACAGTCTTGGACAACTGGATTTGTGTGTCACTGTTGCCTTTTGGGGAATTTTAGTTGTCAAATTGGGAAATTTTAGTCTTATTTCTGAAGGGGAAACTACCTTTATTCGGTAGCAATTTTAGGCAAACAAAACCACTGCTAATGACCAAATGACTTCACCAGTATACCACTTTCAGATTGAAAGTCCAACTATTTTGTTTACAAACAAGTTTGTGTTGTTGTACCAGTTTTTAATTAAAATCTGTTTACCTTATCATTTACTTAATTCAAGAAAAACAATCATTGCTACCTACGATCAGGGAGATAGAGTTTTTACGTCCCAATAAAGATTTGACTTCTTTCCACATTTTACCAGCTATAAGGGAAGTTTTATAATGACAATGAACAGTTAGGGATAGTATCTTGTGATGCTATTGGCATATTATGTCCCATCAAAAATTATTTTATTTATATTTCAGGGATAATGGAGTACCTAGTAAAATCAACTTTCTCAAATTATGATCATCAAAGTGGGATATGGCCTAGGTAGTGAGAGGGGTTTTTGATAGTATGCACAAAAGTTGGAGCATTTGGACACCAAATTTTCTAACAAAGGAGCTAAGCATGGGGACCTCATAATATTTTCAAGCAGTGCTTTGATTTGAACCCACAACCCTTGATTTGGAAAGCCAGTAATAGCATTACTGAACCATGTCAAATTAACAGACAATATGACAGTACTTATAAAGAGTTTTGACATGTAAACAACAATTTTGTTTACAAACAAATTGACCCAAAAACTTTATCATAGGTATATTGTTGTATATCAATCATATATAAGCACCTATTAATTATGCACTTTTATCACTCAATTATACTATGATAGATAACAATGTCACAACCTGAATTATGTCGGCTCAGCAACAGTCAAGGTGATAAACAATCTTATATCAAATTTATTATAAATCAAAATTTATCGGTAAGTGGTGTAATTCTAAGGTCAAAGCATACCTATATTATTGTAACATACACATACAACAAAAATATTGATGAAGTTAAAAGTATATTTATGAAATTTAAATAAATGTTGACCTTTTATAGTGAGATCGTTTAGTGTAGCTAAGTCGTCTTATATGATCTTTTCCTTTCAGAACCAAGAGTCTAACCTGTTTGCTTTTTTACATAAACTAACATATTTTTGCAAATACTTTACTTGATATATGTCCTTTTTAACTCCTAACTATGGATAATCTATTTCACAAATACACATTGATTGCAGGATTAAGAATAGGAGGATTATGCGTTTCATGCTTTTCTGTTCAGGCTGGCCAGTAAAATTTGAGATAGTGGAGGTATTCATTATTCTAAAAGAAAACTACCAACAAACTAACAAATCATTTACACTTTTATGGATTTGCCAAAATGGATTTTTAACCTAGGGATTGAGATGCACTTTAATCCAAAAATAACTCACCCACCAATACAAGAACTACAAAAATTAAAAAAATGAAAATTAAGAAACACTATTACAATACCTTGTCTTATATTAGATTTCTAAAGCTTATATCTCTGCTTTGTTAATTAACAAATGTTACAATTTTGTAATTCATGCTCAACCAGATAAAACACCAAATGGCTACCAAATTTTTTATCGAGTGAAATTATGGTAGGTAAACTTTTCAAATGAGTCAAGGTTACTTCACTTATATCAAGATGTCACCTACTATTGTAAATAATTCACTGAGAGCCTGAAGAAGACTGTCAATCACACAAGAATCTTCCAGAGATGAATTTGAACTTAGGCAGTGAGAGGCAATTTGCAACACAGTATTATGTAAGAATCAAGATAATTCACTCACTAAAAGCCTGAAGAAAAGAACAATCAACATTCAGCAAGCAAATTGACATTTTTTTTCACACTACAATCCATGAGAGAGGTGGTGCACCACTACAGTGAAAAGCAATGTCAGAGAAAAATTTTTCACTTATAACATGATGTCATGTAAGTCAGTGAATGAGCAAGCAAACTGATATTTTTTTTTTCACATGAAAATGAATGAAGCAGTGAGAGTCTCACTTATACAAGCCAAAGGATTGGTAAATTTCTTAAGACTCGAAGTAAAAGAAATCAGAAAGTAATCATGATTACACTCTATTTTGCAGGGCAATGAATTAAAACTCCAATTACATGTACGGTAATAATAATTTGTATGATTACTGATTACATCTGATTACTTATAAAAAAAATAATGGATTACAGTCAATAACAATCACCGATTACAATTACCTCATGTGTGAGTGAGACGCAATGTGCAATGCAGCTTTACATCCAGTTAATATTATTTTAATAAATGGATACAATGCAATATCACCTTCTACAGGTTCAAAGATTTTATAAACTTATAAATATCAGATACAGAAGGTAATAAATATATGTATATCAGCATTCTGCAGATTCTCAAATTTTGAGGGCAGATCAAATGAAGATATGGCCTTGTCTTCATGAAATATATCTACAAGGAAGGTCAATCTGATCATATAAAAAGGGAAATATGAGACATATGACACTAGTGTGTTTTGTTAAATAGGTCACATTGAGGATAAATTCACTTTGTACCTGTATGTCCTATTTATAGAAATTTGACATAGTAAAAAATTTCTATTAAACTTTTGATGTACCTTATAAGCTTTGCTTCTATTTGTAGATAATAAAGTTTTTGGCTAAATGCCTATAATAATAATTTCAAAACTATTTTAAATTTAATTGATAGAGGTTCATGCAGTAACAGATCACAGATCTAACATAAACCCCATTTTATAAATTATAATTGAATACAGGAGATTTGAACTGAACTTAACCTTGAAAAGAAGTACATTGTAACTGTTCAATGATAAATCCTTATAAGTTAAACCCTAGTGATGTGGTAGATATGTCATATACTACACCTAATGATGATGATGCCTCGATATAAGTGAAATATTAATGTCTAACCCGTTCAATTATCCTAAAACTTACCATCCATTTCCTTTTCTATTTCAACTTGAATATCTAAGTTTACACACACAGAATAAAGTATTTTTTTCCTAGAAACTGAGGATTCTTCAACCATCTTAAGACTGCTTCAAAAATAAATAATAGAATTTCTACTGGGATTTAAACGACCTTTACTCTACTCCACTCCAAATACAAAAGAGAACCATGGTGGCCAAGTGGTTAGGCCTTCAAACTCAAGGCACCTCAATGCTGTGGGTTTGATCCTGGTTGACTGCAAGTGAGAAAGGTTTTCTTCTTGTACCAGTAAAATGGACTAAGTGGTCAGTAATGTCTATCTGCAACATTGCAATTGTGTCCTAGAACTCTAAACTCATAGGTGTGCACTAGTAAAATGTATATCAAAAACACTTGCACACTCATGCACCACACAAACATGTCCTAAGATTAGCCCTAGAGATAAAAAAAATTTCTTGTCAAAAAAAAGCTGAAAAAATTGCTGATGTGATGTAAAACAACATTTAACCATACAACCAATCTGATATACATAAATGCAATCTAAAAAGACCAACACATGTATGACATCAAATTAAAATCTAATTCATTGATGGTCAGGTAGCTGGTATTTATCTCATTCTTTCTTTCACATGTAGTACCTGTGTATATACAGGTGTATATATGTATATTACAAATTTAAATTCTTTTAAAATCAGTAATATAATCCATTTATATAAAAGCAAAAACAGACTTGATATAGGTAAATTATACCCATACAGGACCAATACTTTTGTCTGAATGAAAACACTAAAAAAGGACAGGTATAAATTATCAGGGATTCGATAACCTGTATCTCCATTCATTTTTCATTACATTTATCTATTTATAACCAGGATGACTTTATCAGGAGCACAATTCAGGTGTAGACAGGTTAATTACAGGTGTTACAGTCAAGTTAGGATGGTACTTATTGGGGTCACCTAGCCTGGTGAGAAGATAGGTATCAGTGGTGTCCCCATTTTAAGATTACCATTTATCACAACAAATAATAACAAATCATTCCTATCACCATCTGTAAACTATTGACCAATACTTAAACCATAAAGGTTGACCAGCCGACTGTAAAAGGTCCACCTTATTTGGAAACAATGAAAATAAGAATGTTTTAGGTATCAATACAAGTATGTAAAATGTCTATATATGGCCCAAATGTCACTCATACCATTCTTTATCATTATCTACAAGCTATATTGACAAACACTTTAATAACAAGAGTCACTTTAGGTACCCATTACCAAATGACTTGACTATGAAGTGAGTTTTTAAAACTTTAACAAGTAATGATAACGGCCTCACCACAGATCCATTACCAGTAGCTTATTTATCCAAACATCGCCTACTGTTAATCAAACAAACAAGTTTACAATAAAGGAAACAGATCAATCCCATCTCTATTAACAAATATCTGAAAAAAACAATGATAGTTGAAGTGTAGCCCATCAAACTATAAATATCTTATTAATATTAATTCAACCCCCCCGTCAACCACAAACCATAGTACTGGCTGTCTCTGTACCAGTTCAAAATGAATGAATGATCTGTAAGTTCCAATGCTTCTAGCACTATTAGCAAAGTGGATCAGACATTTGAACAAAAACTCTGCATCACAATTATCAAGGTCACTGGTTCAAACTCCATTAGTTTTCCATGGACACGAAAACCTGACCCAGTGCTTACTAGTACATGTACACCATTTGCAGTAGCTTGATGTTGCTGAATTAGTAGATGGGCTTCCAGTCTATTTGTGGACTTCACTCCAAGTACTTCTACAACTAACTGTTTTTTTTAATATTTACGAGATTGATATGAAAAATAATTCTTACCTCAAGGACAAACTATAAAGCCGACAGAGGATCAAATCAACAACCTTTGAAACATATATACAACTTCAACCACTTAATAACGTGTCACCACAACCAATTGTAATTTATAATAAAGACCTCATCTGGTTAAGGTCCACTTTATTTCTATGTTATTAAAATCAAATTTCCCTTTCTGTGTTACAAATTGGTACATATGATATTTCCAAGTACCATGGCTTGTTAAAGAAACAGTAAAACATTAAATTACAATTTTTAAAAAATTCTTTATCACTGGGTAATTCAACTTCTAAAATGAATAATTTACCATAAACGCATTAAAAATTTTAAATTTGAAAATGATGAATTATAAATACTACAGGTACACAAGTACACAATAAGTCACTTTAACTAAGTAATTTTCTTTTAAAATTTTCTTTTCAATTTAGAATTTCAAAAAGGTCATACACCTTTTGTCAATAACAATAAATAGAGAATAACCTCAAAGTACTGCATTTAACTTGGACAGTACATAATATGACATCTACAAGTGTTTCTGCAATTTTTCGGAAATATTAAACAAAGTGAAAAATAAAAAGAACACTTAACCACAACCAATACACTAAAAAATGCAAAACACAATTTTGTGATGCTACTTTCAGATTTTTTTCAGTCAGTTTATGATTTTTTTATGTTCAATGTCATTGATGATTTTTAGATTACTATTTTTTTTGTGAAAAAGACATTCAATTTAAAGAATCAGGAAAGTCTGAATTTATATGAAAAAAAAAACACTTTGTAAATTAAAAACAAAAAAGCAGAGTATATATATAAAATTGTATATATATATTACCTGTGAATGTTGGTTCTGGTCTACTTCTCAACAGAAATCTATTTTTTTTACTAGGAGTGTTAAAACCACTACAATTATGTGTAGAGTTTTTTTGTGTGTGTCAGGAATTTATGAAAAAAATATAAATAAGTATGTCAACAATAACATGCTTACAATATGGTTGAGGAAATGCAGAAAGAATTTTAGGTCATGTACGTGCCCATTCACACTGGTGCAAATTTGTTGGGTATAGTTTTACAACACATACTGGTATGCAGCTTATACCATAAATCATTAAAACCAATACAATTGATCACAACAGTTCTTGACAATTTGAAGTAAAGTAAAACAGACAACTGAAAGTTGTAATACACATAATATCTGGATATGAAAAACATTTTATAACAGGGTGTTTATTATAAACCCAGAAAAGACCAGGCTTGTCCACCGACCTTAGCAATGGGGATTTTAGGGTCAATTTCAAACTGAGCTAATTTGAATGCCAGTAATATTTTTTTTTTTTTTTTTGGAAATATGAAGAAAGGATTCTATGTATTATCGTGTAAGAATCTTTGGTGGCTGAGAGGTTTACATTTGTCTTTGAAACCTGAAATATCCGAGAAGCTCATCAATGTATTTTGGTCCAAGTTAAAAATTTAGACCAGCTTTTCAGCTCAAGAATAACTGGCCTAAATTTTGAACTTGGACTAACAAACAATAAGATTATTTACATTTAAGGTTATTTAACTTATATTGAGAAGTCATCAACTGTAAGGAGCCTTGGTGGCCGAGTGGTCTAAAGCATGTGCTTACGGATCACAGTGCCTCTCACCGACTAGGTTCGAATCCCACTCGAGACAGATCCTAGTGTGAGAAAGTTTGTCGGTTCGCTTGCCGAAGGTCAGTAGTTTTCTCCGGGCACTCAGGTTTCCTCCACCAACCCAGAACTGACCGCCTCAAAATAAGTGAAAGAATCTTGACTGGGGTGTAAAACACCATTACTCCACTCCACTCCACTCATCAGCTGTTACACATATCATCAGATATGCAATGTTTTTATGCCAATTAGAAGACTAATTTTGTACTATGCTTACTTTGACATTGTGCATCCATTTTTAAGGTCTCCCATAAAGAGATGTTTTTACCTACGGTAACCAGTCAGTTTTTGGTAAGTCAAGGAATGGAAATCCTCAGAGCTCCATGTGTGATACCTCAAAGTATTTGTGCTGGACAATTATTTCTATTGGCAATGGAATCACATAAGGTGATGTTTTCCCGCAATAACATTTTTTCGGGAATATTTGATGTAAATGTTATCTATTTCATTCCGCAACAAACGTTAAGAGATATTAAACCTACACTAGCGATTTCCATTGTTAAGGCCTAAAAAACTTGCCTTAAGCCTTATCTAAGGGACAAAAAGGGTTAATGTGGTACAGATTTTCTTCCCTCCAAACTTAAAATCGTAAGCCTTTACAAATTTATACTTGGACTATATATTTATCAATTTTATCAAAAAAAACTGCATTTTCTTACCAACATCTGTTGTATGTATCTATTTAACATGATACGGATGATAAATGACATGTACCTTAGTGTCAGTTCTATTGAATAAAAGCCTTAAGCTGTAATAAACTCATTTTAAATGTTACAGATTTAAAACTGAAACATCTCAGAAATGTTGATGTTAAATGAACTATAGAAGTGTCATAGTGATTGAGTGAAGTTAATTTTTTAGGTGTCAATCCCTGTCAAGATTATTTAACTTAAGTCATAACAATGCCAATTATTGCTCATATATGTAAAGTTGTCCAATTATACACTTATTATGCAATAATTTTAATGTAAATAAAACGAAGATACTTTTTTTCATACGTTATGTGTTACATGTTATGTGTAAGGTAATACGAGACTTCGGATTTTATGGTCTAATCCAAAGACTATGCAGTGACTTTTATTTCTGAATAAAAAGAGCTTGGCAAAACACAGTCTTGACTCATTTTCAAGTTTCAGTCTAAACCCTTCAAAAATTGAATTCCTGACTAGGACGTTAAAACCCATTAAACCGAATCAAATCAACGCTCAAAAACTGAACCACCCGTCCACTCACTTAAGCATGTACCCTACCAACTTAGCCTTTTCAGATTCAAAAGGTGAAAACTATACTCTGATTGGCTACACTGGTAATCTAATTTCTCAAGTGATTAATGTGTTTTAAGATTAGTGCAGAGTTATAATGAAAATGTTTGAAACATAACATTTTTACAGGAAAAATAACAATAAAAAAACATTTTGCACAAGCTGTTATATTATGTGATACCAAGAGGTAGACTGGAGAATACAATGAAACAGATTACCTTTCCATAACCAGTGGAAATGGTAGTTATATTCAAAGGTAGGTAACTGTAGAACTGGTATAGATAAAACTAATGCACAAAGTGTGATAACTCTTACAAGATTATTCACAAATTTATAAAACATGACACTTAAATTCTGATGCTCATCAACTTTTTAACATCAAGATATAATATATACCATAATTTAAAAGTTTGAAATACTTCCTTTTGTACCCTCCAATAAAATGTTAATTTCAACTGAAATCGTCTAAAAATGTCAAAATCAAGCCACTTTGAAAATTTCCGTTGGAGATATTTTTTTCAAAAATTTTAAATAGAATTCACTGGGTCTAGGGGTACAAAGGAAAGTCTTACTAACAGTTTCTTTATAGGTATGTCATCTTTCATATTAAAAGTGTGAAGGTTGGAAAAATCTGAATATTGATTTTGTTAAACAAAACTTTGGAAATTTTTTTTAATCTTTGAAAACTTGCAGTACTCCTGAGTATGGTTACCTTCTACATTTTGATGGTAGAACACTTGATTTTGATATTAGGATAATTCATTATCCTTCAACGAGGAGAAGTAATATTCAAATCTTTGTAAGGCACTAGGTGAAATATTTGTCGAAAAACAATTTTATATACATGCTGTCATAATTAATTACATAACATATTCTTATTATACATTAAAATTATTTTGAAATCTTAATTATGTTAACTTTTGATTTAAAAGTTATAGTTTCCCGAGGAATTTAGGTGCTAGCATATTCTGTCATTTTTTAAAATTCTGACAACACCTTGAAATTTTATATATTAAAAAACAAAAAATAAATAAAAATAAACACCATCATGTAGAGATGGGTTGATTCCTAAAGACATAACATTTTTTACAGGAAAAGTAACAATAAAAAAACATTTTGCACAAGCCATTGTACCTATCCAATGAACACAAGGTAAAATCAAATAATTTTTCATTAGCAATGTTCAAATAGAGAGAGACAACTGAGAACACGAGCTAGCAACTTCCTAACAATCCTCAATTAAATGCTGATTTATTTCATAGTCTGTTTGTAAACAAAGCTGTCAGACCCACCTGTCACTAATTACGTCCTACAGGTGGGCCGTGTCTGGCCTGGGACGAATGAATGGGGAGACTGTCCCTTTGATTTCTGTGTGATGTGGCAGTGAATGTAGGGCCTACAGATCAAAACAACTTTCATCTACAAACATTTAAATAAATTTTGATTATGTGTTTACCTTTTTAACTTTTGTATGCAGGTATGTCAATTTTTTATGCTCCCGTAATTCTGTGTATTGCTTTACCGCGGCATATTTACATATCGAGATTACAGGTGACTTACGAGATTTAAACGGTAAGTGATTGTCCCATTATTATGAAAGGTAAAACGGGTATATTTACCAAAGGCGTGTGCATCTTTTTCGGAGCAGCATTTCAAAAACTTAAACAATTAAAACTTTTATTTATAATAATTTTTCAAATAAAGCATATCAGTTACAGTACAACTCGTTGACTGAAGTCAAAAATTTATTCCAAACCCAACATTGAAATGTTTCCCGCACAAATTCATATTGTGGAATCGTCTTAATACGTCATTTCCGTACAGCCATCGCTTGACCTCCATGGTAGAAGTGAAGATGACCATGGAAAATCAAGAGGAAGTTTTGGACGCGTTAAACTGTAATTATCTAATAATTCTAGTAACATGAGAATTTATTTACTTTTACTTATTTGGTATTTCCAGAATGATAACGAATAATGCCTCCTAATTTCTACTTTCAGGTTTTGAAAAGAAGCCCTCAGATGAGATCCCCCCAATTTTAGAACAATATCTGCGCCAAATTGCCAAAACCGGCGAAACGCTGTAAGTTACTTATTAGAAGTGTCTGTACTTTTTGAATGTTACTTAATTAAAAATATGTGTTATAAATGTTACAACGTTATTAATTTAAGAACTATTGTGTCCTTGAACTTCAAAGTTGTTTATAACCATAACCATGCTTTTGTAAACAAAGGACCAACGTGATGAAAAGCAGAAAGTCCATTTGATGAAACATTTATTATTAAAGTATTTATAATAGACATTAAATAATATTATAGGCAGTGAAACATAAATTGTGACCAAAAATAATACAAAAATGTTGATAACTCAGGTTTTTACTCAAATTTGAAACCAGTTTTGGTTGGAAATGACTAGATTAAGAATTAAGACATTTCATGACATAGTCATTCAGTAACAGAAATGATTTGCTCCTTTTCTTTCTTCCCTTTTTTCTTCCTTTTTCTTCCTTTTTCTCCTTACCTTATCTCTTGTGCTCTCTGTCAACCCCTAGGAAGGGTCAATGTTAGAATGTTCAACTTGAGTCGGTATGGTTGTGGGTTCAAACCACAACCAGACATACATTAATTTGAGATGCTGCTTCCTAGCTTGGCATTTGGAATGAGTAGGACTTCACATCTACTTGTTCTTTATGTAATGAAATTATTTGACTAGGAGAGTGATATGCTTGTTTACTCAATACTGACTTGGTTAACTAGCACCGCAACGAGATGTTACCCCGAGTGCACTAGTACAGGGCATACCATAATATATGTATATCTCGTCATGTGCATGCACGAACTCATTCTTAGATTAACTGTTATATATATTGATACTGTTATTACTTTGAATTATCAATAACATATTGGTTATGAATCGACTTAGGGCAAAATAAAATAATGATTAAACAACTCGGTGTGAACTCAAGTTCAGACAAAAATGAATAAGGGTCAGACAGTTTTTAGGGCAAAATTACCAGGATACATTTCAGCATTGGAAGCTCCTCCAGGTTTATTCCCTTTTTTACAAAGGATGATTAATAGTGGATATCATTTCAAGTTAAAAGCATACTAGTATTGAACACTTAAGTATTAAAACCACATTGATTTATTTAATAGTTGTGTCAAAGCTGGAACCAGAATTATGTTTTGGCAGTAGATAGCATTAATCTTGAAAACAACTAAATAGCGTTAAAGAAATGTTTTTGTTTCGTTTAAAGCAACTCCTTTTAGTATGTCCTTCTAGTATTTGATATGCTATTTATTAATCTGTTGTTCATAACATGTTGCTGTAAATCTAACCTGTTCAAAAATACCATTGTTCCTGAAAGCGGATTGTTTAAGGCAAGAGCTGACATACTCAAATGTTGAGCAAACCAAACTTTTATAACTATTTCTTCACTTTAGAGCAGATTCTTCTATGTATGTAAGGTATTATACATGTACTTTATGACTGAGATTTGCGAGTGAAGATAGTGACCATCAAAACGGAAGTTACAGTGGTTATATTGAGTCTGGCTTTTAAAGAAAATAGGTAAAAAAAATAATGAACAAGACTACTGGGAATTTATTTTAAATTTTTTATACTTTTATAAAATGGTACTACCAGGTAATCTTAAATTTGTATCAGTTTCTCAAGATAAAACAATTTACAGTTATTTTGTTTTTTCATGTAATAGCACAAGGTTTTGAATATTTAAGGTTTCCATGGCCAAAGTTAAAATCATTATTCATCACTAAGTTGGATCGAGTGATGAAAAAATTTCATCAGGAAATGTCAACTGATATTCCCAAATGTCCAAATGTTGACAATACAAAGTTTGAAGAAATGAGAGAAAGGATACTGGAGACAGTTGAACAGTTCCAAGGGTATGTGTCTTACATATCATGTATTTGATTGTTATATTTTTATATATGTTTGGGAAGGCTGATCAAATAGAGATGTGCACCACTTTGATCAGTGGAACAATCAAAACAAACATATACATTTTTGAAACCTGTGAGATGATTTTTCATTACATCAAAGTTTAATGTATTGAGAATGGGACAGGCTTAACCTCAAGTTTCAACATATTAAGAGCTGAAATGAATGTTTGAATATTTGAATGCAAATAGATTGTTGTTGTTGATATATGAATTGTACATTGGCATTCAAACATTCATTCCAAGAAGAGAAGATGGGGTCATTTACTTCTATCAATGGTGGCAAAGTTTATTATCCAAACAATCAGCAAAATGTTGAAAAAAGACTTCAGTCTAACAGATCCTACCCATTAGTTCTTGTCATTACACTATTTCCTTTTAAACGTGATTATTACCCTTGAATTTTCTTATACATGTATTTTAAAGCAAAGTGGTTATCAGAAATTTTTCGGGTTAAGGTGAAAACATGGATGCCGCACGGTTTTCTGCTTACATGGTCTCAATCATTTGGTTTATTTGAAAGAATAATAAAGAGATAATAGTTTTGATGTTATCAAGTAGCTACCATATGAATAAGATAATACATAAAAAAGGTAACTGCTTCATGAGTTATGTTGTACACATTGTTTTCATCCCAAGTGGTGTCCTATATAGATTTGTACCAAGAAAGGTGCACTTTCTTTTGACTGCCGAATATTCAAAATATTCAAAATAGATTTAAATAAATGTCCATGAATATTCAAATGCTGATTTTGGTGTTCGTTTCAGCTCTACAATATACCGGTATTCTGTAAAAGAATTGACAAAAACTGGTCAGGCATAAAATAAACAGGTCTTAAACAGGCAGACTACTACCTTAAACTGAAATTTAATAGTTAAGGGACGTGATCCTGTATTGGTCATTAATAATTCAATCTCTTGTTTAATATTTATCAAACTTTATAATGTGAAAATTTTATTTTGCTTTTCAGGGCACCATTTACAATTCAGAGGCTTTGTGAGTTGTTAACAGAACCAATGAGACATTACCAAAGAAGTGACAAATTTCTTAGAGGAATTGAGAAGGTATGGACATTTCTGGGCTTTAAATTCATTTTGTTTAATAAGTCTACAGTTAAGTCGGTGATACCCATACATGACATGTATATGTATATTTATTAATTGAATTATATATTTATAATATGATAAATATTTGATTTCACCATTGTTGTTAAGGGGATTTTTACACTAGTGGGGTGACACACTGACACCTTAAGGGTAATGTGGAGATAGAATGGATTTCTAGAAAGAAAGCAAGTTGACAATATTTGAAGATACTCACTTTTTACACTTTAATGTGTATTTATTAAAGCATTTGGTTCATTAACACATAAGATTTTTTTTTTTTTTAGAATGTTTTAGTTGTAAGCACAGTTGATCCTTTCGGGAGGTATGTAAAATAAAATTTACCAAAAAATTACGATCAAGAAAACTAAGTTTAACACAAACTCAAAGGGGTGATATATTGAAGGAATAAAATTATTGAATATAAAGATACAGCATATTGCTGATAAATGTTAATTCCATCATGTTATAATTTTTTTAGAACAACTTATTCAGTTTATTGGAGACCTCTTGCTTAGTTGTTATGGTTATGCTACATGATTTCAAGGTCATAAGTCGCAGTATAACTGCATGTATTATTCAGGTCACATTGCTCAAGCCTATCCATCTAATTCTTCAGTGAACTTGAATGCCACTTGCTGGCAAGACTAGCAAGAACTTTCAGGAACATTTATCACACCACTTAAACTAGGGCAATAACTGACTTGATCAAGTAATTTAAGGGATAGCTCTGGCTCCCAATATTTTGTCACCAGCAATATTTTCAGATATATTCTAGTGCCAAAATCCCTCTATTTGTGTGCTTTATTTGAATTGACACAGAATTCTTTGTTAGCCTAAAAATCACAGAAGTCAATTTACCAACCTTTTTGAAAAAAAAAAATATACAGTATATATGCCAAGAGGTTGCAATGATTCATGATGAACAAGTTAATTAGATATATTCAATTCTGTTACAGTGTATTTTACTTTTTATTCCAGGAAAATCGTATCAGAAAATAGAAATATGGTAAATGGACTAGATGGTTTAGATATGAATGGTTACAATGGTGGTCAAGGTGATGCCCCACCTGTTACACAGTATTCAGCATTCCCTTCATCTCAACTGACGAACCAGCAAGTAGATAAAAATTCTGTGATGAAAATCACAGAACAGTGTGATGAAATGCCAGAGGCAGAAAATGAAAAAATTCTTAAAGACATAATGGAAACAGAAAAATCCCAAACACATAATGATTCTTTACCTCAGGAGGAAACTACACAACCCTTCTCTGCTTCAACGGATGCAGAAACAACTTGTGATGCTGAACAAGATGCTTCAGAAACAACAGCTAACAATAATGCAAAAAGTGAAACGCAAAATTACTTTGGTGAAGTAAAATCGGAATCTGAAAACAGTGACAACAATATCAATGACACAAGTGATGGAAATTACATTACGCAGGATCAAAGTGATTCAACTGACATGAACAGAGTTCATACAGAAAATTTGCCAGTTTTGGAAACAGTTTCTGAAAAAGAACAGTATTCAGGTACAAGATTTTGGATATATGAACATCAGTTGTAGTGTCCAAGTGTTGGTAAACTAGATCTTCTTTGCTTCTCTTCAGGCTGTTCTTGTAAAAATAATAGTGGAATAAATTCATTAATAGGAATTCTAAATTAGCATATCTGTTTAGTCAAATGAAAATCTATATTTTTTTCAGGAAATAATGCTTAAACTTAACCCAGCATCAGATATGAGGTTCCTTTTTTGCTGTTTGCATTGTTACTGAAAGGGGGAAAATTTATATTATTTCCTAATTTGACCTGTGAAAATTTCCGAAACAACTTTGAACAAGAAATGTTACATACATTTCAATTTACAAGCAAATACACAGATAAAAATTATTGAATAAGTTGTATAAAACTGTCATGACCTACCAAGCTTTTAGATTTTGTCACAATGCAACATCTTGGACACAAGGGACCTTGTTGCAAGCATGTATTTATGTAGTTTACATTTTAACATAATTCAAAATTTTCATATTTTTTCAGCTTTCTTTAAAGTGCTTATTTTCTAAATCAAAACGGCAGAAGGTGGTTTGTTTGTTTGTTTGTTTTTTGTTTTTTTTTTATAGATAACAAGCTACTGTCATTAGTGTTGAGATAATTAGTTAATAAAAGTCACTGTTGTCTCATCATGTCATTAATTGCCTATTTTAAATGTAGAAATGTGTGTCACAGCCTTGGCATGCTTGTTGGCCTCTGTTAAGAGTAATGTTATATTGTTTTAGTAGATAGTACTGAATGTACTGAAAAAGAAAAGAAAATCTGTTCCTCTGATAGATGATTTATGTTTTCTTTTCTTTTATTTTATTACAGAAGAAACACCACAGCAGGAAAACCTAGCAGAACAGGAGGAAAAGTTGGTTAACTCCCCTAGAACAACCAGCACCTGTAATGTGGAGGAAACTAGTTCATCAGAAGATGTGACAAACTGTAATAATGATAATGAGTCAATAAGTTCCTCTAATAATGATGGGGACAATCACAACACTCAGGAAATACAGAGTTCTAACACTGTAGTTAACACACAAACAAATGACACCACAGCTGCAATTAGTACACAATATGATAAGGTGGATGTGCTGGCTACTTCAGGTATCAAGCTCCTCCTTCTCAGGTGCTAGACAGTACAGAATGTACATCAACTGATAACAGTGTAACACACACAGTTACAGATAGCAATATATCCTGTGAATCGTCTAACAGTGAAAACAATAGTGTGCAGTCAACAATGTGTCAACAAGATGCTAGTGTAAGAGACACAGAAGGTTGTATACAAGGTGATGTGAGTAGTGCTGTCAGGGATACGCAAGATGAGTCGTCAGCTCCATCATCATCTGTGAATGAGGATGTGTGTGCAAGAATTGTGACAAATTCTACTGTGACAGACCAATTGGAACATAATATTATGGATGTAGATTCCTCTAGTGTTGTAAGAAGTACAGAAATCAGAGTTGCGAAAACACACTTCATGAAAATCGGACTCGAGTAGAACAGACATCGTCATCTTCTAGTTCAGAGGTACCCATGGAGGAAGATTAAAATTCAATTGTCAACAAATGCAAATATTTCCACTGTATATTCATACATGTATATATATATTTCAAATAATGAAATGTTAAACTTAAAATGTTCAAAATAAAATTTTCCGAAATTTTGTTTTCCATTTTCACGACAGACTAGCCATATTGAAATGTTGATTTTTTTATTTGTGGCCATCCGTTGATTAACACCTTAAAATTTTTTATACGTTAATGTAAACATGTTTTACTATGATTTATTTTTAGCTTTATGGTCCACTTGCATCAGCATCACTATCCATTGATCAAAGCTTTTGATGAATTGAGAAAATAATTTAAGTTTTATCTTAAAAGCTCATTCATAGGACTAGATGGAGGAGCAAATTAAATTACAATTCACCATCTAAGCCAGTTCACTAGCCAGACACCTGTAACTTTTCATTTAGTTCAGTTATTTTGTAATTAGTTTATTTTTACTGAAATTTGATATTCTCACCGGCTAGGATATGAACATAATTTTGAACACTGTGTATTTGTTACAACTGTATTTGTTATGTATATATGTAGAAAAAATTTAATTACAAATCTTTTTTTTTTTTTTTTTTCCCTTGCCATATTTAAAAAGTATTGTTTTTCAACATCTTAAAATTCATTTGAGAATAGGCCAGTAAGTATATTCTCAAGTCAAGACTCATTGCACACATACATAAATTGTATACTTTGTATATAAAATAAAATAATCATTAATTCATTAGGTAAGTTTAACATACAATATATATTTATTTTTATCAAAAAGAGCAATTTTGAGGTTTTTGTAAATTAATTATTTTTTAATTTCTGTAAATTCATGATTTATCATTGTTTTCAGTATAAGAGTCTGTTTGTTTAAAGCATCAGTAACTGAACCATTTGGTTTTAAAATTCTTTATTTTGTCTCTGTGATCAGGTGGTCTTAATTGCCTAACACTGCATTCTGAATTTGAATACTATTTCAGAAGAGACTTGTGCAAGAAATTTTCTCACTACAGTTGCAGGAGGATGGTAGTTCTCTCTCTCTTTTCTCTCTCTCTCTCTCTCTCTCTCTCTCTCTCTCTCTCTCTCTCTCTCTCTCTCTCTCTGTTTTTTTGTGTCTTGTGCACAAGTTGCTTAAAGCTATAGTGGTTCAGGATCTAGTGAACTTCTACACTCTTATGAAGAACCAATGAATTTTCCATGTACACCCTTTATTCTTATCAGCTTTCATTATTGTCATTTATTATTACCAAAAGCATTAACTTATAGGTATACATAGATAAATGGTAACCTACTTGTGTGTTGTTTCTAAAAATTTTAGAATATTTTTGTAGGAATCAGAATTAAAATCTGTTTACATGTTTTGTTTTACTACAATGATTTTTTTGAGTTTTTTGCTAACCTGTTGGTTAAAGTTAAGAAGCTTTAAACAAGCAGGCCCCAATGTTACGTAATAATGATATTGTGTATGTATTTGTACTTATTAATGTAGAATTACATGTATTTTGTGTTGTTCATTGTTCAATACCTCAGTGCTAGTTATTATTGTTTTTATGCCTCAAAATTTTTCTTTTATCATTATACACATGTCATTCAAATACATATTACAGCAATGTTTACATTTTTGTATACAGTCCTGATTTGCATACATTTTCTACATCTGATTATTTTTACTTATATTCTGTCAACCAAGTTTATTTGAAACATTGGTCACTTTTTGTGAAAATAAATTTATTTATTATTGACATCTCAGGGTAAATTTTTTAAAAAGAAGGAAAATTCAGAAATTTTATTATTTTGATATCTCATAAGTCTCTGGTGCCCTTTGTACGAATCATTGCAAAAAATTCCTTTCTATTGTTACTCATTAATGTCATGATTTCTTTGTAAAAACTGGAGTTGTCAAACCTTTGTATTTGTGTTTCTTCAATAGCCCAATATTTGTAATGTTAAATCTAAATAAAATGCTTATTTAAATCTATCAGGTATTGTTGTAGAGGAACGTAGGTGGCCAACTTACAGTGTCCCCTTCCCTAGGTTTTAATTCGCATGGGCAGATCCAAGTATGAGAAAGCTTGTCAGTTCACTTGCTGAAGGTCAGGAGTTATCTCTTGGTACTTTGGTTTTCCCCACTATTCCAGAACTGTGTGCCTTGATATAATTAAATTTTTTTGACTTAGGAGCTAAACATCATTACTCCAGTATAATATGATCCAAAATGATTTTTTAGCCTTTTAGTTTATTCACATTATGGGTGCTAAAATGGCATGTGTTCATGATGTTGTAATGGTTTTAATTGAATCTTGATTTAAATATAATATATAGTACAGAATATATTAAGGTGATGGGGTTATGATGATGGTTTGATCTGTTTATAGGCAGGCTTTTAAAATAAAATGAACCTGGAATATTGAATTTAATGGACATAGGACTATTAAAAAATTAGTCTATAATTTTACTGCCATTATTTGTTTCAATGGAAGTTTGGGGTGTTTAAAGTTGAACTTACTGAATTTCTGTAGTGAGCAAATTTATTTACATAGTCAGATGGTGTTTCTATAAGATGGGTCACTTAAGTAGGTTTTACTTTATATGGTTTTGGTCACATTTTTAAGGTTACTTGACAGATTCTCTGCTTTTTAAACAAAACTTTGTAAAGAATTTTGTCAAAAATTGATGTTTTGAAATTTTATTGAAATTGTAAAAAACAAAAAAAAAGTTTTAATGGGCATTCATTGTTTTTCAAAACTTATCATTTTTGTATAAAGACTGTTTTTAAAGATGACTTAATTTATTTGAAGTGTGCTATTGAGAATTCATTTCTTGAATGACAAATTGGTTTTTAATTTAAATTGCACATGAATTTTGTGTCTAAAAAATATGAATTAAATTTGAAAGATTCTTTAAATTAATTTAATTTGTGTTATGTGATCTCTGATAAATATCTTAAGTCTATGATTATTTTTGTAGATGGTGGAATTGTGTAAACTTGTTAAAACTGTGTGTAAATTAATTGTATGGAAATAATTTTAAGACATTAATGTGTAACTGTCAATTGATAAATGATGTTGAAAAGAAGTAAGTATGTATGATTGTATTCAACTCATGATAAATGAGCTCATTTTAAAATAAAATGATAAATTATGAACTTTTGAAGTTGTTTTTGTTTTAGTTATTGTAATACATACAGGTTCTTCTTGTAATTTAGATTTGTTTTGCTCACCCGTGCAAATAAAAAGACAAAAAAGGTCGTGTCCTTGACATCTGCTTCCAAGGTAGGATATCTATATATAATGGACAAATGCATCATTACACTTTGTCTATTGATGGAGTCACTTGTATATGTATTTGTCTGGCAAAGTGATCTTATATTACTTTTGCAAATAGTGGTGTTCATAAGAATCTACATACAACTACTAGGGGAGAATGAAGGAATATTGACCAGGGTGTTAAACTTCATTTCTCCACTACACCTGTGAACAGTTGCTGGCTATCCTTTAGATTGTCCTAAACTCTGACTTTTACATATTTTTACAGTGTCAGCATGTAAACAAATGATTCTGATGTTAATTTTACATAAAGGCAAGTGTGCTAACACTCAAGTCATCAGAATCAAAATGGAACAAGATCAGGATCATCCTATTTTTGTGTTAGGTTTTGTTAAAGATTTCGTTCTGGTGGATAAGCTTGCTGGTAATGACCTACTACATTGTAGTAAATCGAGTGGAGTGGAGTAATGGTATTTTACGCCCCAGTCAAGAATCTTTTACTGATTTTAGGCAGTCATTTCTGGGATGGTGGAGGAAACTAGAGTGCCCGGAGAAAACCACTGACCTTCGGCAAGCGAACTGACAAACTTTCTCACACTAGGATCTGTCCCTAGTGGGATTCAAACCTAGGCGGTAAGAGGCACTGTGATCCGTAAGTGCGCACTTTAGACCACTAGGCCACCAAGACCCCTTGTAGTAAGACAAAGCATTACCAGTATTCTTACTACCAAACTTTTTTTATTTACAGACACAATAATTGTAATCTAAAACTCTTCACTTATAGACATGCCCTGCAGTATTTACAACAGTAACGGACCATCAGTACCTGGACATGAGGACATAAGTTTTTTAAAAGATCTTGTCCAAACAATCCATATCTTATTTACAATGCTGTGTGTTTGTCCAGGTCCCAAATATTGGCATGGGTTAAAAGTGTTTTACACAGAGTCAAGAAAATTTCACTTCCATTAATGCAATCTTTTAAAGGCGATGAAGGAGACTTGAGAAAACTGTCTATCTTCAGCATGTGAATTGACAAATTATCTCGCACTAGAATCTCTGCTCCAAATAGTTGCAAACAACAAAACAATGGTATTTTAAGGCAGACATTATTTCTAAGACTGACTCTTTTAAGTCATAGCTCTATTCTACCTAACAGCACAGTGAAACCTACTATAGTAATCAACTATATATAAAGAAAACTTGTCCATTAAGACCAGTGTTTTTTTTATGTTCCTTTAGCTTTATATTTCAATCAAAGAGAATTAATTAACCATGTGTATAAAGTCTAGCTATATTCTTTAGGTCCCATGGATGGTCTTAATATACAGATTTACTACAGTGTATATTTCAACTTAAACTGTGTCTGCTTCCCTAACAACTGACCTACTGAAGTTGTAAAATATTTATAAAAGCAACACAACCACAAATATATACGTAAAATATTTATTTTGTTTACAAATTTTAAAATTATTGCATGCAAAAATTACATTATCATTCAGTCTTATGTAGCCAAATTCTGTTTAATTTCTTGGATAACAATCTTATTTTGACTTCAGTTAGACTTAAGATCTCTTCATCAAAAAGAAAGTGATAATTATTAAACAAAAAAAATAATAACTTCTTAAATATTCAAAACCAAATGAAAAATGTCAGATTTATTTCTGTGAAACAGCTGATAACCAAAAAGAAAATTACAGAAAACATTTCTTGCGAAACCAATTCAGTCAATTTGACAGCTACTTTATTAAGAAGGTAAAACTGTATATAAAATAAGAGGCAAAATTACGCAAGATGTTTACATAATGAATAATAATTTTTTAATAATAAATAAAACAAATAAAAATAAAGAGCACCATAAATAGTAATGGCAGAAAAAAAAAACATTATGTAAATAAAAATAAATGGCAAACAGAAACTTTTTTAATGTAAAAGTAAACTGTAAATTTTTATACCCTCGTTTTCACAAACAAAATTCAAAATTATCATATCTACCTTTGCTATCATTATGGTAAGAATTGGAACAGTAACGCAAGGAGGCTATTTTATTTGATTTATGCCAAACGAGCAAAAATTTCTTTGTTTAGTTGATACCCACTCTCTTCTTACCTGTCATAAAAGTATATGTTTAAAAAATGACTACACCTTGAAAAGTAGCATCTTTGTCCTATCTCCACAACATCTGGGACGAGACCAAAGAAAACCTGAAGATTTGATGTAGAACAAGATATATATATATATATATATAAATATGGAATGTATACATTGTATATGTATAATTATGTGTATGTACAATATAATTAAAGGACTACAATTAAAATGGCTAAAAAAGCAAGAAAAATAATTGTGTAAAAAAAACGAAGAAAAATAATTGTGTAAAAAAAAAACGAAGAAAAAATTATGGCAATAATTGGCAAACAAAATGTTTATCTAATTATTCATTATGTTACCAGCTAAACCTTAGTGTTAGACTACAATATATTGTAAATAAATCTGGGACATAAAGATCCCCCGATACATTACAAAGATGTAAAAATCAAAAATACACTTAACAAGCAAGGATAAATTACAATCATAATAACTAACAATAAATTATGCACCATTAGAAGCTTGATATAACTAAAAATTTTACACCCCCGAAAAACTTGGAACTTTAACTCCAATTAAGTTGCATATGCATTTTCTTTTTGCAAAAACTGATGTCTTAAAAAATCTGTTTAAAAGAATTTTGGCGTCTTTGTTTTTCTGAAACATTGACTTTGTGTTACAGTAAAATTAAAAAAATCACAACAAATATGCACACAGGCTGCAAATCAAATACATATTAAAAATCAACTTTTTAAGTATAGAATTTCAGTAATTGTATTTTTTTCTTGGATATACATGTAATTTGAAAAATCAGCAACAAGTTTTGTAAGTGCAAAAAGTGGATTTCTTATTGACAAAACAAAATGGAATTTCAGTTTTTAACAGTTGCTAAGCAAATCAAAACAAAAACAAAGAAAAAATCAACTATAGGTTATCAAATAATAATCGGAGACAGTAAACACAACCTGAACTTGTATGTAAATAAACTGAGCCATATAGTTTTTATATAAAATGTGTAGCCACTCTTCAGTGACAACGACCAGAAAATGAAGTGCAAATACATACAAGCCACGTTTCGACTTTTAAAAAAATATGCAACTACACTTAAGATAACACAAAATTATGCATATTCAAAAGAACCAAAAACAACAATTTCAGTAAAACAGTAATAAAAAATAATAGACTAGCAAGAACTTGTTTAGTACATTTGTACTTATTTTCACATGTAAGTCTTATAGCCATATAAGTATTAAAATAACAATTAGGGACTAAATTTAACTGACTTTTGTAACATGGAACTATTTTATCAACAACAAAAAATATGGATGCACAACAAAATCAACAAGTGAATCTTTACCTTAAAATGAGATTATAAATTGAAACTTGTAAATCTGACGGAAAAAAATCAACAAAAAAGACAAAACAATCAAACACACTGATTAAAAAAAATGGACTACATTTGAAATTGTAAAGAAAATAAAAAAAAAAGGGGAGAGGGGATTTTGAAAAAAAAAGAAAAACCATTACAGTTTATTCAACTAAACATAGGTGCAATTAGATAACAATATACATGTAAATAAAAAAAAAACTCAGATCTAAAATGTGATCTCTTGATTCATAATTTGAATAAATATCGATTTTTCTTTTGGCCAAGTAAAACAACTGCTGTTTTAATGAAGTAACACAAAATGTAAAATTGTAAAACTATCACAATCAAATATAGAAGAAAAAATTGATGAAACATTTGTAAAACTCAGACCTGAAAATGTGATCTCTACATTCTGATCTTAAAATAAATTTGTGTTACCAGTATATGTTATGCAAAATAAATAAATAAATAAATCTCTACAGTTGGATTTTTGTATCTTAAGAAAAAATTCATTTAATTCCAAGAAATTGCAAGCTGGGTTTGTTCAGATGCTTATGTAACAGACAAAAACAAATCATCGCCAAAATATACTTAACGAGAGCAAATTAAAAAAAAAACATTAAAAACAAGCAAAAAACCCAATATTGATCAAAGTTTATTATGCAAAACATGTTTGTTAGTTTAAATTTGTTATGCAGAACCTCTGTTAGTTAAAGCTTATTATTTGAGACCCCTTTTGTTAGTTTCAGTTCATTATGCAAAAACCCCTTTGTTAGTTTCAGTTTATTATGCAAAACTCCTTTGTAAGTTAAAGCTCATTATGCCAGACTCCTTTTGTTAGTTTCAGTGCATTAAGCAAAACCCCTTTGTTAGTTTCAGTTCATTATGCAAAACCCCTTTGTTAGTTTTAGTTCATTATGCAAAACCCCTTTGTTAGTTTTAGTTCATTATGCAAAACCCCTTTGTTAGTTTTAGTTCATTATGCAAAACCCCTTTGTTAGTTTCAGTGCATTATGCAAAACCCCTTTGTTAGTTTTAGTTCATTATGCAAAACCCCTTTGTTAGTTTTAGTTCATTATGCAAAACCCCTTTGTTAGTTTCAGTTCATTATGCAAAACCCCTTTGTTAGTTTCAGTGCATTATGCAAAACCCCTTTGTTAGTTTTAGTTCATTATGTGAGACCCCATTGTTAGTTTCAGCTCATTATGCAAAATCCCTTTGTTAGTTTCAGTTTATCATGCATATAGATTTTTGTAGACACACAGCAAAAAAATAAATGACTTAACTTCACATAATTTTGAAATTTAAAACTAAAGGTTCTGTAAGCAAATTAAATACAAATGCGAGGCTGAGATAATTTGAAAAGAAGAGTATTTTTGTAATCATTGCATCGAGCAAAAAGCAAAGTAAAAAAAGCTAGCAATAATAAATACAATTAGATATATAAAACTCAAACATACAGTAAGTAATATTAATGCTATATAAAATGCAAATTCATCTTTTTTGTGGTGTCCTTTTTTTCCAAGAAAAACTTCTGAAAACTGGAACACCCACTAAAATTCTTTATTCCACAGTATTGAAGATAAAAAATTTGTTTACATATACGTAATATATACATGTATATACAAATATAATGAAATGTAAAAATAAAATAATGGCATTGACATAAAGTATGATATTGTGTAGAAAAGAATTAAAAATCAAATCAAGTTTTTGAAACTTAAAAAATAATTAACTGATTCAGACAGCTCATCCTTAGCACTCGTGTAATATGGCACACTTTTGATCATATCATTTTCTGAACCACAAAAACTTCACCAATAAATAAGTTTCTGAAAACTGAGTTTTATAATTTAATTTATTAATGAACCATATATGCAAATATACTTATAACATTGGTAAAACATGCAAAAATCAACAAGAAATTAAAAATAAAAAAATTTTTACATCTTCAAAATAAACAAGACTTCATAATTATTTATCAGGCATTAATTCCTGAAAATATACCATAAAATTGTTGACCTCCAAAAATTTGGGACTGTTGGAGATGGTTGGCACCAATTAAAAAACATTAAGAGGAATATACAAATGAAAAATTGATTTTTTAATGTAAGTCTTGCATATTTTACTAATTTAACAACTTAATAGCACTTTTTCATTGAAATAATGGAGTTATTAAAGAAAAACAAATTTGACGAAAAATTATGGAATTCATAGAAAATCAAAATATTGAAATAATATAATAGGTGATATTTGTAGCACTATCAAATCAAAATAAATTAAAATAAAATAAAAATTACAAATTATTGTAGAAAATAAGTCTTAACAATATAATATACTCATGCAATTGAATTCAACACCCCTATAGATTTATGGACTTGGCCATAGACTAGAGCTGGTATGTACCATTAATTAGAAAAGTAGAATTCATACATCACAACTAGAAACAGGTACAACATACATACTATAAAATTATATAGTATGATACATACCTAAGTTTTGATCATTCAGTTGTATAACTTGCTTTAACATCCCTACAGGTGTGCATTGACCAGTCCAAGGAGTTGAATTCAGAATGTGCCATTTAAAATAGGGTTTGTATAGATAAATGTATAAAACACAACCATGATAAATTTTGATAATTAATTTTGTAAATTTTCATTTAGTTTTTACATCTATAAAATCAACTTATAACTGTAAATAAATGTAAAGAAACAACAAATAAACAAACTAAATACAGATATTGTTGTTGATCTTGGGGCTCCAGCTCGGATTTCTGTTACTGTCGTGTCTATTGGTATCTGACCACCTGAAACAAAAAGCAGGAAATATTGTTCAGCAAATTAATAACCATAAATAATAAGTACTAAAATTGCAGACAAGTACAGACAAGTATTACTCTAAATGGTAAGGTATGCTTCTCTGTTACTTCCTGGAAAATTTACATAAATAATGCGACATTTTTGTTGATTTGATTGGATTGGTTCAATGTTTTACGCCTCAGTCAAGATTCTTTCACTTATTTTGGGGTGTTAGTTCAGAGATGGTGGAGGAATCCAGTGTCCATACTAAAAACACAAAACTGACAAACTTTCTCACAATAATATCAGCCTGAATGAGTTGTTTACCTAAGCCGTGAAAGGCTCTGTGATCTGTAAATGCAAGCTTTAGACCACTTGGTCAACGAGAGCTCAGCATTTTTTATGTGATTATCCCCCATCATTTTATGTTTATTTTTATGTGATAATCCCCCATCATTTTATGTTTATTTTTATGTGATTATCCCCCATCATTTTATGTTTATTTTTATGTGATAATCCCCCATCATTTTATGTTTATTTTTATGTGATTATCCCCCATCATTTTATGTTTATTTTTATGTGATAATCCCCCATCATTTTATGTTTATTTTTATGTGATAATCCCCCATCATTTTATGTTTATTTTTATGTGATAATCCCCCATCATTTTATGTTTATTTTTATGTGATAATCCCCCATCATTTTATGTTTATTTTTATGTGATAATCCCCCATCATTTTATGTTTATTTTTATGTGATAATCCCCCATCATTTTATGTTTATTTTTATGTGATAATCCCCCATCATTTATGTTTATTTTATGTGATTATCCCCCATCATTTTATGTTTATTTTATGTGATTATCCCCCATCATTTTATGTTTATTTTTATGTGATTATCCCCCATCATTTTATGTTTATTTTTATGTGATTATCCCCCATCATTTTATGTTTATTTTATGTGATTATCCCCCATCATTTTATGTTTATTTTTATGTGATTATCCCCCATCATTTTATGTTTATTTTTATGTGATAATCCCCCATCATTTTATGTTTATTTTTATGTGATTATCCCCCATCATTTTATGTTTATTTTTATGTGATTATCCCCCATCATTTTATGTTTATTTTTATGTGATAATCCCCCATCATTTTATGTTTATTTTTATGTGATAATCCCCCATCATTTTATGTTTATTTTTATGTGATAATCCCCCATCATTTTATGTTTATTTTTATGTGATAATCCCCCATCATTTTATGTTTATTTTTATGTGATTATCCCCCATCATTTTATGTTTATTTTTATGTGATAATCCCCCATCATTTTATGTTTATTTTTATGTGATAATCCCCCATCATTTTATGTTTATTTTTATGTGATTATCCCCCATCATTTTATGTTTATTTTTATGTGATTATCCCCCATCATTTTATGTTTATTTTTATGTGATTATCCCCCATCATTTTATGTTTATTTTTATGTGATTATCCCCCATCATTTTATGTTTATTTTTATGTGATTATCCCCCATCATTTTATGTTTATTTTTATGTGATTATCCCCCATCATTTTATGTTTATTTTTATGTGATTATCCCCCATCATTTTATGTTTATTTTTATGTGATTATCCCCCATCATTTTATGTTTATTTTTATGTGATTATCCCCCATCATTTTATGTTTATTTTTATGTGATAATCCCCCATCATTTTATGTTTATTTTTATGTGATAATCCCCCATCATTTTATGTTTATTTTTATGTGATAATCCCCCATCATTTTATGTTTATTTTTATGTGATTATCCCCCATCATTTTATGTTTATTTTTATGTGATTATCCCCCATCATTTTATGTTTATTTTTATGTGATAATCCCCCATCATTTTATGTTTATTTTTATGTGATATCCCCCATCATTTTATGTTTATTTTTATGTGATTATCCCCCATCATTTTATGTTTATTTTTATGTGATTATCCCCCATCATTTTATGTTTATTTTTATGTGATTATCCCCCATCATTTTATGTTTATTTTTATGTGATAATCCCCCATCATTTTATGTTTATTTTTATGTGATAATCCCCCATCATTTTATGTTTATTTTTATGTGATAATCCCCCATCATTTTATGTTTATTTTTATGTGATTATCCCCCATCATTTTATGTTTATTTTTATGTGATTAATCCCCCATCATTTTATGTTTATTTTTATGTGATAATCCCCCATCATTTTATGTTTATTTTTATGTGATAATCCCCCATCATTTTATGTTTATTTTTATGTGATTATCCCCCATCATTTTATGTTTATTTTTATGTGATAATCCCCCATCATTTTATGTTTATTTTTATGTGATAATCCCCCATCATTTTATGTTTATTTTTATGTGATTATCCCCCATCATTTTATGTTTATTTTTATGTGATAATCCCCCATCATTTTATGTTTATTTTTATGTGATTATCCCCCATCATTTATGTTTATTTTTATGTGATTATCCCCCATCATTTTATGTTTATTTTTATGTGATTATCCCCCATCATTTTATGTTTATTTTTATGTGATTATCCCCCATCATTTTATGTTTATTTTTATGTGATTATCCCCCATCATTTTATGTTTATTTTATGTGATTATCCCCCATCATTTTATGTTTATTTTTATGTGATTATCCCCCATCATTTTATGTTTATTTTTATGTGATTATCCCCCATCATTTTATGTTTATTTTTATGTGATTATCCCCCATCATTTTATGTTTATTTTTATGTGATTATCCCCCATCATTTTATGTTATTTTTATGTGATATCCCCCATCATTTTATGTTTATTTTTATGTGATAATCCCCCATCATTTTATGTTTATTTTTATGTGATTAATCCCCCATCATTTTATGTTTATTTTTATGTGATAATCCCCCATCATTTTATGTTTATTTTTATGTGATAATCCCCCATCATTTTATGTTTATTTTTATGTGATTAATCCCCCATCATTTTATGTTTATTTTTATGTGATTATCCCCCATCATTTTATGTTTATTTTTATGTGATAATCCCCCATCATTTTATGTTTATTTTTATGTGATTATCCCCCATCATTTTATGTTTATTTTTATGTGATTATCCCCCATCATTTTATGTTTATTTTTATGTGATAATCCCCCATCATTTTATGTTTATTTTTATGTGATAATCCCCCATCATTTTATGTTTATTTTTATGTGATAATCCCCCATCATTTTATGTTTATTTTTATGTGATAATCCCCCATCATTTTATGTTTATTTTTATGTGATAATCCCCCATCATTTTATGTTTATTTTTATGTGATAATCCCCCATCATTTTATGTTTATTTTTATGTGATTATCCCCCATCATTTTATGTTTATTTTTATGTGATTATCCCCCATCATTTTATGTTTATTTTTATGTGATTATCCCCCATCATTTTATGTTTATTTTTATGTGATTATCCCCCATCATTTTATGTTTATTCAGCAGAGAATAAAACCTTTCTTTCATTAATTTTTTATAAAGCTGAATTTATTTCTTATTCATGATGTCCATATCTCTGTCAAGAAATTTAAGATCTTTGCTTGAAGGAAAACCCTTCTTTTTTATTTAATAGTGTTTATAGAACAAAAGAATTCCATCTAAGGGGAATAATTGACAGGTAATTATGATGTGATATTTAAGAGATGCCATACTTTTGATTGCTACCCATATAAGATGTCTCTTACTATATTATATATTCACCTATATTTGACCTTGTTAATAGAAAGATGTTTTTGACCCCAATGAGGTCAGGATATGGTAGAGAGAACCAGAGTAACCTGCAGAAAATCACAAGCCCTAAGTAAACACACTGACATACCTTTTCACACTTGGATCTGCCTTATGTTTAACTCAAACATGAGACAGTGAGAGGGATTGTGATTCATAAGCCATAACTTTAGACTTCCTTATCACAGAAACTATCATGCATACCTAATGTGAATAATGTTGCTGGTGAGCTTAATTTGCCATCTCCTCCTTCACTGTAACCTAACACACGTAGTCTGTAAACCAAACCATCCTTTAATCCATATATTGTTCCATGATTGGCTCTCTCTACATCAATGTCCCGAGCCAGTCGAATGTCCTCGTTTAATTTCCAATATCGGATCTAGATGAAATTAAAGCCTTATCATTATAAATTCAAATATACGGTTTACACAAAATCTGAACAGTTAGGCCATTCATGACAAGATCAAATTTTTATATAACCCTGAAGAATAATCTTAGTAAAAATTTATGTGTGTGCATGGATTTTAAAGGCACGATTCTAAAATGATGCAAACGTTTGTGTAACCACGAATACAAGTGTGCACATGATTACAGAATGTCTCATCTTAGAAGATTTTTCAAGAAACATTGAATGTTCACAAAGGATAGGTAATCAAAATTTATCATTTACTTTTAAAGTGTATGAGTATACCTCTTATAGTATACATGCATAGCTCTCCTGATATATAGACTCTCAAGTTAAGACTCTATCATAAACAAAAATAATCAAGTATATGTGTTTTTTTTTTAAAATAAGTCACAAAATAAAGTATCATCTGTCTTTATTCATGACAACCTGACAATTCTGTGGGCCACTGAAAATTTCACATGGCTACCTAAAAATTCAAAGTGGTAACCAAAGAGCCACCTGATAATTTTTTTTTTTTTTTTTTTTTTTTTTTTTTTTTGTGCACCACACAAAACAATCCCAATTCCTAATTTACATACTTACAAAAATATTATGCCACTTAACAGTTTCAGTACAAGTTCACAGAAGAAGGGTTTCACAAAATAAAATTGTTAAATATAACATTACCTTGTATCCTCTGAGTGGATCTTCTCCCTTTTGGCTGGTGACACCTCGGAATGTCACAAAAACTGAATCTGCTCCATGACTCCATACATGTACCTCTGTCGGGTAGAGTTGTGGTGCTGTAAGAAACAAAACACTTGTTTAACAGAAAAGAAAGAAGGAAAAGCTAGCACATCAGTTACCTGTACATCTACTTCATCTAAACGCTGGATATAATAATATTGACAATGATTCTCATACAGAGGGGTATAATAGATATACCACAAGTTGCATGTACTGGTATGTAGTTTTATTGATACTGAAGAAGTACTAGTAGGAATAATACAGTACTAAAATTTCAATATGTAATGATTTATTCTATACCAATACTGTAAAAATTATTTGTTATATATCGCATTTTAAAATAAAAGTATCTTATTTCATCTACAATTATATATGGCACTGCTCTTTTCTGACAAGAAATCTTACCAATAACTATTTTTATCTGTTTTTTTATTTTTATTTTTTTCCCCACCAAAACATCATGTGACCTCCGACTCCAACTAGATTAGTCAGGAGTAAAAAGATGATTTCCGTAACAATAACTTATTAAAGCCAACAATGGCATGGTGAGTTTGCAGGCAAAAAAAAGTGTTTTTCAGCTTTATCTCTTATGCTACAGCAGTAAAAAAAATTGTTTTTAATTGTTTTTAATGACCAGTTGGTTCTGATGTTGTTTAATGTCACATTAAGAACTTTCACCTATTCGCAACAAGAGAAAGTTATATAACTCTAAGTGTTTGTCAAAGAACAAGTTTGTGTTTCTTGAGGTGTGCAAATGTGTTGTACTGTCTGCCTTGAACAAGGTCACTCATAATGACCTTAACATGCTCTCTCACAGAACCAGTATGCTGCAAGGAAAACCAATTAATACTCTCCCCTTGATGATAAGTACGAGATGAAGCAGCAAGATCTCAAAGAAACCATTGTATTTTGTGCATCTCTGTTTATCAACGTACATGCTCTATCCGTTTGCTGTGGATATTTTTCACTTTTTGGTCCATTACCAGCCGAATTGTAGGCAATAACACTGACATAATACCATTCATTAGCCTGTAGACCGATGATAACAGCTGATTTCCTATGACCATCACCATTATCAAATATCGCCTGTATAGCTTGGAACTCTGTCTCTCCATAACGCTTCCAGTAATTGACCTAAAAAAACGACACAAGATTACAAGCCTGATTTATAACATTTCACAAAAAGTCTAGATGATTTCACTACAATCAAAATGTCATCAGCCACTAAAATGAATTCTTTTACTCATGGCTGAACAGAGCATACAGTACAACTTAATGTTCTGACTAGTCATACAGCATGTTACCAACAAAAAAAAAACATATTTTGGAGCTCATACAGAAAATATTCATATGCTTTCCATGTAACTTAACCTGATAAATTCTTGTAGCAATTTTTTTGACATGCTTAAGTATTGCAGTCAGTGAAGTCATCGGTCTGTACATGCAAAATTTGGTGCGGTAGGTAATAGGTTCCATCTCTATGAAATTAACTGTTATTTATCAGCAAGTTGCATTATTTCGTTCCACACAGAGATTATAATCAAGCGTTTTCCATATAGTAGGAATTTTCCTATTAACCTTTACATGTATAGTTCATGAATATGTAACTAACAGTGTGCCAACCACAAATCTTAATTCATGCTCAATTACTGTGCATGGCCAATTTATACAAATAATGAATATGTGGGGGAACATGCAGGAATGTAAAAACCTTAACTTTTTTAATAAAGACTTAATATCGATCAGTACATATATGTGTATTTAAGTGTGTCATTACCTTGTATCCTAATAACACTCCTTTCATAGTCTCACGGTTATTTGGGACAGGATTCCAGTGTACTGTTAATGCTGTACTGTTATATGGTTTAGCGTATACATTTCTCGGAACACCCACAGGCACTAAAAATCAAAAATATACTTTTACATATGCAGATAATTGTAAAAAGAAATATCAATTGTGATAGGTCAAGCAAAAACTTAAGTTATTATTCATGTGACATCTGAAAAAAAATTACATCTTTTGCAAAAATATCTGTAGTATAGTCCAGAATGAACTACATGTATGGCAACCCACCACAGGATTGTATTTTTCTCCTAACAGACATTCTTCCAACATTTAAGCAACTAAAATTTTTTAACCTCAACCTATGGTACTAATAACTACAGATTAACTGCCACATGCACCGGCTTCTGCACACTTTGGTAGAATCTTAAATCAAGGATTGATGTATTACTTACTATCTTCTGCTGAGTAAACTACTGCCGATGTGAAGGCATCTGCTGTGCCGTTTTTATTAAACGCTGTTACTGTAACATCATACGGTAAATAGAAGAAGTTGGCACCAACCATTGTTGTAAAATTCCTGGCATTTCCATATACTCTTTGCTGAAAAATAAAGTAAAAACACAAAATTGAAAACAATAACTTCATAGAATTTATTGCTTTGATAAAAATTCAATTTTTTTTACTATTGTGATAAAAAAAAAAACATTAAATGAATGTGGAGTAAAGAGTTTTATGTCTCAGTCAAGATTCTTTCGCTTATATCAAGGTGGACAATCCTGAGATTGCTGAGTAAACTGGAGTACCAGAAGAAAAACAACAACCCTTGACAAGTGAAGTAAAATACTTTCTCAAATTAATTTCAAATTGAGTTGGAAAAACACCTAGGCAGTGAGAGGCACTGTGAACTCTAAGCATGAAAGTTAGACCACTAAGCTACTGAGGCCCTATTTAAACAATCAAGAATTCAACTAATAAAATATTTACAATCTATCCAACAGCAGTTTTGATTGATTTGAATTTCAAAATTTCAAATTCAATATATGTATTTGGGGACTTGAACATGACTCTTACATGGCAATCGTTGTTTTAGCAATTAAGTGCTTTTGTGTGCTCATCACTGTTAAACATAACACAGATACTGACTGATATTAGTTTTTTTATATAAATATACCCACCTCTTCCCACTTTGAATCTCCTTCACCAACATTTCTCTTCATTCTCCATTTGACTAGGTATCCTATATCATCTCCATTTAAATCTTCAGCAGACAATGGCTAAAATAGATAAATTATACAATTCAGTTTTAAAGGCAGAAACATATTTCACCAGTCCTATATTCTAACTAAGAAGTGAGAATAAACATGGCCATGTAGATTAGGTTAAGGATTTTTTAATCAGTGTCATAGATTTGAGCACCATTTTTATGATGGTTGAAAGCCTAGTGTAAGCAGTATTTACCTTTTTTGTCAATAAATTATTTGTTACAGTGATATTTTACATGGTTTTATGGTAAAACTTGCAACACTTTTTTTATATACATGTAAAATCACTGGTCCATCAATACAAGTGTTATATGATCTCTTTCCTTTATTTTTCAACCTGTAAGAGTATTTATACATGTACAGTAAAACCTTGTTATAACGCCAACATTTATCCATTAATATTTTGGAGTTATAACGAGTTTGGCAATAAACTGAGAGAGACAGAAACCGGAAGTTGACATGTGTACTTTTTGTGGTTAGAGTCGGATACGTACATTAAAATTAAAATTGGAGACGGCTCGATTAAATCGTTTTCTGTGGTAGACTCACATGATTTAAAGAATCATTTTATTGATTTATTATATTCTTGGCTCAAGCATTAGTAAACACAACTTCAATGTCTTCTCAGAATACATAGCACTCCCATGTCATTTTCTTGGAGTGCCTCTGTCACTGTCATGGCCTTTTTGCTAGCCAAATTATCACCAACAGTTCTTCGTTTTACTCCAATTCCCCATAACGTAAAAGAATAATCAGCAGTTTGTAGCTGTGTAATTTTAGCACGTTTTTGTAATATTTCATAATATACTTTTTCTGTTTGATATTCAACAAAATCCCTTTTTTGTTTGTGTGTCGACGTTTTGTTTATACATTAAATATAATCAACAAACAAAAACAAAGATCAGCTGAGTATTTTTTATTTATAAAAGAAACACAATTCAGTAATCGCTATTTTTTATATTATTGGGAAGCCATACATACATGTAGTTGTATATGCATGAATGAGTCTCTGACTGTCCAACCGTGTGTCTACCTTAAATAAAATCAGTCACGTGTGGCCATGTTAATTGGCGATAATATCGAGGTTACAATAACGGTAAAATGGTAAAATCATTGGTTATAAGGTAAGGATGGCGGATGGTGATAAGCGAATTTGGCATTAAAACGGGGGTTTTTACATCAGGGGAAAATGGGTCTAGATGATACTTTGGCGATAAACGAGTTTGACGATAAATTGGGTTGCGATAGATCGGGGTTTTACTGTATATTTAAAGACCCACTTGTCCATATTTCTAAGTTTCAATGGGTGGTCATTATACATGTATCAGGTTCTGCAGTATCTTGAAAAAATCTTAAGTCAAATAACCAAAACAATAAACATTGTGATTTAAACAAATTCAGTTTCACTATAAATTGTAAATGTTGCCAGATATTCATTCTTCTTTTCCACACAATAGAGTAAAAAACACACAAAACTTTAGTTTAAATTTAGACTATTTCCATTCAGTTTTTGTAGTTGTTCTTCACCATTCTATCTGAATGCATGCTTTTTAGCTTATTCTAATGCAGTAACCATTTTTCAATTTTTCGCATTCAACAATCTAAACAAAAATAACTACTTACTGTCCAATATATAAACAGGTTCCCCACTTTACCCCCTCCACCACCTACATAATCGACAGCCTTTATTGGTCGAGCTGGTTGAATCTGTTTCCATCCTAAACAATATGAAATTTATAAAATCAAAAAATACATAAATAACAAAATATGCTCACAGTTAATTCATATACCCTTAAGAAATGTGAAAGAAAGCCAAAGCCTAACTTGTAGCTTGCTTTTATCAATCATAAAATAATAATAATAATAATAATAATAATAATAATAATAAAATCAAACATGTCTGCCTCCATTAAAAACAAAACCACACCAACGGGCATGTTGAGATCTTTAAATAAGCGAGGAGCTTAAAATTAATTAATTACACAAATATTACCTAATAACACATGTTTAACTGTCACCCATCTAACAGAGGTAACGTCAAAATTTAAAAAGACCACTTTGTCAGTTCTCTCTAATAGCATGATGAAAATACAATGATCTTTAATACAGTGTTTATCAGATTTATTAAACACTATAAACCAACCTGAAGGAAAACTTGGCTGACCAATGCCGTAACTATTAATAGCTATAACTCGGAACTGGTACGCTACACCTGGTTTAAGGTTCTGGACTAATGCAGTTCGTTTGTTAACGTTTCCAGGTATGGCTGTGTCCTGTCTTCTTATATCTGAAATAAACAATCAGTATAAATTCAGATTGTCATAAAAAGAGTTTTCATTCCTTGTCTAAATGGCTAAAATTTGTTTCCAAATGTCAACAAAAGCATCTCAATACATGCATATTACGTACCCTGTCAGCATTATTTGAAAATAATCATGGCCAAACAGCTTGTTATAAATAGCCTAAATTCAAAGCTGACCTGAATTTTATAAGTGGGGTTTTCATTCCATGTCTCAATTGCTAAAATTTGTTTCCAAATGTCAACAAAAGCATCTCAATAAATATTTTAATTACCCTGTCTGCATTGTATGAAAATGATGGTGGCAAAACTACTTGTTATAGATAACTTAAATTCAAACTTGACCTGGATTTTATAAAAAAAAATCTTTACCTCTAACTACAGCTTGATAATTTAATATGCACGATTGTTTAATCTTTATTTCAAGATTAAGGTAAACAGCACAATGAACTATAATTAAAGGGAGGTAATTTTACCACTACTTACTTGATCTCAAAAATTCCCATTTTTTGGAGTAATCGGTCTTTCCCTGTATTAAGTAAAACTGTATTGTATCACCATGTTCATCCCCATCAGTCCACTGAACCCTGACCGCTCTGGGTCCAACAGTGGGATCTTTATCCAATATTACACCAACAGGCTGTCCAGGTGGTCCTAGAAATTAAAGAAGATAAATTTAGTAAAAGACCTGTTGTCACTGGTTCCTAGAAATTGTAAACAAGAGTTTAGTATTTGCAAAATAACTTGATGTTTCATTTTCCTCTGCAGTAAATGTGCAACTCTTTGAAAAATGTCCATTTTATAACATTCATTGGGCCACTTTAAAGCCAATATTATTTTACTTAATATAATTCTCTAAGAATCATTCTATGAATAAGTTGTTTTCATTTGATAAGGTCTAATCTGAAATATTCATGACTATCTTTGAACTATTAATGACTCCTAGGAGAATCTAGGGTCTCTCTCTCTCTCTCTCTCTCTCTCTCTCTCTCTCTCTCTCTCTCTCTCTCTCTCTCTCTCTCTCTTCTCTCCTAGTTGCATCCACTTCTACTTGTTATATTTACCTAGTACATTTAACTTGGCACTTCCTCTGGCTTCATCAACACTTGTTCTAGCTACACATGTGTACACACCTTCATGGTAATACTGAACATTCCGTACATAGAGTCCACCAGTGTTGGCATCACCCTGAATATAACATACAAATATTTGTAAAAAAAAAATATAATACATGTAGTGAATCACTGCAAACCATAATAAAACTAAAATACTCAGAGAGGGATAAGCAACCCATTTCCTATAATCATGAATTTCATTCAGACCCTCTGTGAAATTCACCTCAATACAGTTGTCATCCTTTTTTACCATGGAGATAGGTATTGTACAGTTTTATAAGTTCCTCTGTAGAAACAATGAGTTCTGGCTTAGTAATGTTTTTCAAAAATACACTTTCTTTAACCTTGAACATTTTGCTTACAGGCTTGGTTCATCATCAAGTCAATGATGTAGGTTCAAATTCAGTAAAAATCTTTGGACAACAGAGATTATCTATGTAAAGTTTGATGAAACAAATTTCTCTAAAACAGTAATGAGTTATAGCCCATACAGGAATTTATGTAGACAGACAATCAGACAGATATGGCATGATTATTCCTAAAACTCAACTGATGGGGGTGGTGGCAGTGGGGGGATTATTATGTTACATCATGCAGCAATCCATTAATTCACAATTAGAGGTTCTGTAAGTTTTGTCCTATATGTTTAATTCTAAACATCATGGCATATGAAAATGCTTCCTACATTTTGACAGGACAGAACAAAGGTCACATAGAATCAAGTCAACTGGTATAGTATTTCAACATTTTTCTAATTACAATGTACATAAGTTCTCTTCATACTCTGAAACTGCAAATTCAAACTGGTAACACCACAAGATTGAAATGAAGTGTAGTCATGGTGTTTTATACCCCAGTCAAGGTTTTATTTACTTATATTAAGGCAGTCAGTTAAGGGATAGTACAGGAAATTGGCATACACATAGAAAACCACTAATTTTCAACAAGTAAACTTACAGAATTCCTCACACTGGGATCTGCCCAAAGTGGGATTAGAGCTTATTGGTGAGAGTCACTATGACCTGTAAACCCTGATATGCTTTAGACCACTTGACCACCAAGGACCCTAAACATGGCAAGATTTGTAGACCCTATTGCAATATTACATCCACATGTACAACATTTACTTCACATTTGTGAACACAACAACAAAGTCACAAAACTTATTTTAGTGTAGACTTTTGTTGCCATGGTTACAAAATACTGATATCAAGAAATAGCATGTACTTCCAGTCTTTCACTAAATGTAGAATCAAATATCATGCAAAAACAATGTCATTCCAGGACTTGGCATTGTTCATATTTTCCAAAATAATCTGCACAAACATTATAATGTATAGGCCACATGGTAAACTGGAAAACCCCATTATCCCAAGGTTCTGCTTCAATTTAAAATGAAATCTATAACACAGGGAAATCATGTAATAGAATTCCTCCTATGACTTGTTTAGAGAGTATTAATTTATTTCAAATCTTTAAAATAGCATTAATAGTGGAATCTTTATTGGTTACACTTAAAATCACACAGGCATAAGTTCATAAGATATGGTTAAAAAGACCTTTAATTTTTTATAATGTTTGTTGAAGTAAATGTCAATATATTATTTTAAGTATATGATATCTGCATCTTTTCACTCCCCAACAGAGAATTTGGTTTTATTACCAGAATGGTTCCACAACATATTTAGAAATTTGATTGATAATATAGATGCAAAAATGGACCAAATGAAATCAATCTATTAGATAAGCAAAAGGCTAAATAATAAAATACATCATTATCCTATTTTATGTCTACAAAGTTTTGAAAATTTTCAACTAGCTATTCACAAGAAATGCCCTAAAGAGCATTTGATGCCTAAAAAAGCTTAAATACAATAAATGCAGCAAAACCAATATGTCTCCCACTTTGTTTGGGGGACAAAATAAGCATAGCAATAACATAATAACATGAAAGAAATATTTAAATGACTACACTATCAAGCCATGAATTAAAAAAAAAAAAATAATCCCAAAGAAATAATGACTTTCTACAAAGAAATGACAATAGCAAGTTTTTTCCCAATGCTGAAAAAACACTAATTTTTTAAGGATTTTTTTTTTAATTTTGCAATGAATGCAGCAAAACCAATATTTCTCCCACTTTGTGTTGGGGAAATAATAAGCATAGCAAAAAAAAAAATATAATATTATAAAAACATTAAAAAAATTAAATGAATACACCAGCAATCCATTAATTTTTTTAAAAATCACATAAACCTTAAGATATGACGACTTTCTTCAATGAAATGACAGTGGCAAGTTTTTCCCAATGCTAAAAAAACTAATTTTGTAAGGTGAAAATTTTTTTTTATTTTGCAATGAATACAGCAAAACCAATATGTATTTCACTCTGCTTGGGGGGAGGGGGGGGGTTGAATAAGCATAAAAATAATATAAAATCATGAATACAACAAAAGATTTAAATGACTACAACATCATGCCATAAAAAGAAAAAGGTCAATAACAGAACCCCAAATATATGATGATTTTAAACAAAGAAATGACAATGGCAAGTTTTTCCCTATGCTGAAAAAATTAATTTTGGCAAGTAAAAAAATCTCCTTATAAATACCCCCTTTTTAAAAGATTTATATTCTAAGGTCTTGAATAGGTGGTTTTTCCACATAAGTAAATTTTAATGTACATGTATTTATTTAACTAAAATGTATATATATGCTTTATACATAGCAAATATTTTTATAGGGATAAGTGGTTACTTCATGAAACTAACAGTGTCTCCAAAAAGATGGTTTAAAATGTCATGTACTTAAAATGTTTTGTTCTAGCCGTTTAGGCTTAATTTGCAAATACAAGTACATTTACAACATATATACAGTCAAACCTGTCTATAAAGGCCAACCATGGGAATCAATTAAAGTGGCTTTATAAGCAGGTGGCCCTTATAGAGAGCTGGCCTTTAAGGCAGGTTTGACTGTGTGTATATATATAAATATATATATATATATATATATATATATATATATATATATATATATATATATATATAGGCATTAACTTTTTACAAAATTTAAATCTGCGATAGCCTCCAGGAAGTTTTTGAAGCTACGTTTCTGAGTTTTTCTTCAATATTAAACAAATATGTTGAAGAATAATAAGTAGAAAGAATTTGGGAAAATATTTCTTGGTTTTCCTGTGCATTAATAATCATTTTTGCCATGGATTTATATTCACAGTAAAACTTTAACACAAAAAGAACATGCTTTTGGAGTAAAATGAGCAAAATCAAGCAAAACTCAAAATGAACACTTAGAAGTGATGAAATTAAAATTGTTGAGTGATCAGCAAGCAAATAGATTTTTATTTTCAACATAAACAAAATTTTTTTTTACAATATTCAACTATACCTCTGCAGTGGTGGAAGACTGTTAATAAAATGAAATATAATTATCAATATGATGTTGAATTTTTTTTTATAATTCAACAAGTCAACAAGTGCTTTAAAAACTTTGAAATCACTGAAAGAGCAATGCATTTTTTTCAAAATATTACATGTTAAATGAATCTGGTATAATTTTATTACATGTTTTTTAATTTAACATCATAATATTATTGATACTTGTTCATGTATATCATTTAAATCATCACTGTAACACTAAATGAGTAAAATTATTTTCACACTAAAGTTGAACAAGGACGCAGCTAATATTTCTTACTTAAACACACAATATATTTAGTCCAAATGATTGAATGATTAATGGGGTTTTACATCCCAGTCAAAAATATTTCACTTATGTCGAGACATCACCAGCTATAAGTGAAGTGGCAAAAATTTTGCTCTCTGCAGTGCACTTTTGGCAATGTGCAGCAAGGCATTTTAATGTGCCACACCTGCTGTGACACAGGCATTGTTTTATAAGATCTCATCCAAAGGATCCTTTTTTTATCTAAGTTTTGAGTTTATTTAAGTCAATTTTATTAAGTTCTATGTGTTAATATTACATACCATTTTATAACTGGTGTCTTTTTTAAAATCAATTGGATTATCATTTAACAACCATGAGTAAATAAGATCCAACTCAGGATTATAAGAGGCCCTACATGGAAAAAATGCTGTACTGTTCACCTGGGCATCTCGTTGTATTGGTTTTTGTTGAAGGGTGGTGCCACCTGATGTAGAATAATAAAAGTAAAATGAGCAGGGTTTTCATAAAATTTATAAATGTATAAAAATCCAGATTTAACAAAATATCTACATGAAAATTAAAAATGTGATGATCACCTGGGCATTCCATTTTTTTAAAGCTGTGACCAACTCGTGGCAAATAAAAAAGTTAAATATAGAAAAACAATTAAGGCTATTCATAGTGGAATTATTAAAGTTACAAAAAATTTTAAAAGGGGCAGAAAAAAGTATGATATCAAGCCATAATAATGAACTATTAGTAGATCATGATAATTCTTTTGAAAATCATATAGGAAATCAAAATTTTTTTCTCACTACTTTTACAAAATCTGAGGAATGAACATTAATGGTAAAGTTGTAGTGTCCACAAAAAATTATGAAATTTTTTCTGATGCTCACTAAAAAAAATATATGCATGGTTCTGAAAGCAGCCAATAACATCAACAATATAGAGATTACCATAACAAGATTTTAGGGCATGTTCCCATGAAATCTTCAAAATACCCATAGCAAGTACTTAGACTAGCCTAGCCATGCAAGTTATGAAAATAGAGGGTATCTATAGACGAAATTCTAGGGATTATTTTTGCAAGTTATAAAATAAGAAGGGAAGCTGAAGATAAAATTCTAAGGCTTATTTCTGCCAGTTAAAAATTAGATGCAAATCGTAGATGAAATTTTAGGAATTACTTAAATGATAACTGATTTTAAACATGATAAAAGGGTTCTACTTACTTAAAATTATTAGCTTAGTTGAACTTTCAGCTTGTCCAATGTTGTTTTTTACTCGACAGGTATAGAAACCTTCGTCACTCTGTTGTACATTAGTTATTAGAAGATTACCGTTAGGTAGCATTCTAATTCTAGATGATGTATCACCGGGTCGTAGATTCATATTAACATTGTTACGAAGCCACATGTATTCTGGGTATGGAGCAGCTTCTGGATTGCAGATTATTGTCACATTTCCTCTTAAAGTACCCAAGAAGGATGATGGCAGTGGGGTTTTGACAAAGGATGGTTTAAAAGCTTAAAAAGAAAAAACAACAAGAGTACTGCTAACAAAACATTACAAGCCTTGACTTCAATTCTCTTAATCATTGTGAAATTCAATGCAAGTAAACATTATAACCTTTCTTTCGAAATTTTACCAAATGAACAAATTATAAGTTTAAGATTATAGCAAAATACAATACCGCCTATCAATTTCAGTAAAATAAAAAATTTAAGATTTTTACTCAAAGGGGTATAACTCCTAAGAAAATGATATAAATGACTAAAATTCCAATTTGCACAGGATATTTTCCTTTAAGCTATATCTTAGATAGCTTTTTATAAAAAAAAATCTGACATAAAAATTAGGTCGTGTCCTTCACCTTGGATCTTGACCTCATTTTAAAGTCAGATTCTGAAGAACTTACCCAAAACTCGTAATTGAGCAGTGCTTATGGAGACACCATGTGAATTAGTTGCAAAGCACTGGTACATTCCATTATGTTTTTCAGCCTCCAACATGGGAATTGTAACTGTATTTTGGCTGACTGTGATACTTCCATCTGGAGCAGTTTGTAACATTTTTCCATCCTTAAACCACATGTATGATAGTGTTGGTATACCCCTTGCTTCACAACGCCATGTTAACTGGTTACCTGCATCAACATGTTGATCTTTTAATGGAGATGTGAAAAATGGTTTTGCTGTCAATAAAAGAAAATTTTGAATTAGTTACTAAGGATAAGGAAACAATAAATATCAGGTGCTTTGTTAACAAAAACATTACAAATGGATTGAAATGCAGTGTTTTTCCTCAGTTTTTAAAAATTGGAGAAATGTGTTCCCTAACCATACAATTTTAAGAATCAAAAAATTATTTTGTGGGGACATTTCTACAAAAAATAATCATTGTGTAAATTTTTTTCCTAGCCAAGATTTATATACCAATCTGGTTAAAACTTATACCAAGGGGGAATGCAGCTTAATTTTTATTTAAGTAAAGAGAAACACTAATCTATAAGCCAGCTTTAGAACAATTTGCCACTGAGGATCCAGCCAGTTTGAAGCTGAAAATGAACCATGAGAAGTGTTCAGAGTTTTGTTAAAGCAGGTTGTTGTTGGCTGTAATGTTGTTGCATCAGCAATTTTTCAGTTTTATGCTAGTACAACAAGATTATTTACATGTAAGAACAAAGCTGGGTCTACATAAGATGTACAAGTGCATAATTTTGTGTGCCTTGAACTAGCCTGCACTCAAGCAACATTTTGTTAACGAGCTTGGCTGCTAGCTTGACGACTCAGTATGCTTGAAATAAGCGTACAACTCTTGCTTTGTTTATGACATGAACAGATTTAGGGACAAACTCAGCTAACCTTCAATTCTAAGAGTAAATGACTTGGAATCGGAAGATCCTGTTCTTCTACTGTTAACTCTACAAGTGTATTGTCCTGCATCTTCCAGTCGGACATTGTGGATTTTCAGCTTTCTATTGAAGTCTGTAAAAACCACACGTTCATCATTTGCTATTGGTAATATCCAGGAATAGACAAGGGTAGGCCTAGAAAAAATAATCAAAACAAAATTTTATCTTAAATACAGATAATGTCTACAGAAACCAGTTTTACAATCATTCCTTAACTAAGATTTTCTCTGTCTTAAATTAAGCAATTTTTGGCAATCTCTTATAAAACTATAAATAAACATTTTTTACAGTTTTAAATATAGATGTTAGGAACTTAAAATAATCTTCAAAATGACATCTTAAATTCATTAATGGTTTAACAGTTAGGAAAACTGAAAAGGTTTTAAATGTTCAAGATTTAAGTTTATGGAAAATCTTAGTTAAGAAATAATTGTGAAACTTGACCCAGTAAATTTATCGCAAAACTCATGACATGACTATACTATCTATTCTTTCAGTTTTCAGTCCAGAAATTAGTTATATGAGTCATCCCAAGCATTCCTGTCTTGGGCCTTTCAAAGATTCTCGAGGTAAACTTTGGGAAGGGTTAGAATAGTCACATGCCTTTTTCCACTAATCTGGTATCTTAAATAAAGTACAGGTTATGTATACAGTGAATTCATCACAACACTGGTAAGTTCATGGCTATACTATTTATACTTCAGAATTCAATACTGAAATGAGTTATTGGGATCATCCCTGGCTTTAGTTTCATAAATCATTCACTCAACTGAGTGTACACTCAACTCAAATATTCCTATTCTTCTGTCATTAATAATATAAAAATTTTAAGTTTTATGAGACTGTCTGACAATGTTTTGTTTTGTTCGACACACCTAGTCATAAAACAATTTTATACAACATTAGATTATCAATTGTAACTGTGAAATGTCAAAAAAAAAATTGTCATTGAAATATATCCTAATTTGAGTTGAGTGTAAAGTCAGTTAAGTGAATGATTGTTAAAATGGGGCCTTACATTCCTGGCTTAGAACTAGTATAAAAGATGAGTTATTCAGGATCAGCACTGGTTATATTTGATAAAGACCAATGATAATTGTAGACTGAGTCTTTATCATTGCAACTGATGCATGTCATATGTCTTGTATCATTTTTAAATACAGCCCTAGTCAACTCTTTTATAATGAAAAAGTTAAATGAAGAAAAGGTAAAACTTCATTTGCAATTAAACATTTTATCAAGACTGGAAAAACTGACAAGACGAAACAACAGTCAGTAATTCTGAGGGACAATTTGTTTTATATTTGATCCAATGACACAAGAGCCTATTCCACAATGAATACTATTTCTTTAGATAATCAGGATAAGGAGTTCATCAAAAATGAGTCAAAGTATGTTAAATGGTTCTGTAATACTCACGTTCCGTAAGCTAGACATTCCAATGTGATGGTCTGTCCAACTAATGGTTGTCGTGGAAACACTTGTATAAAACTATCTTGTATCTTAGCATTAATAACACTGCTTGCTGAAAATTCACAAAAAATATCAATGATTTTATTAGTTATCATATTATGTAAAGTTAAAAACTGTCCATAGTGCAATCCTAAGGCCGGTTCTTTGACTTCAAGCCTTTCATGAAAATTGTTCGTGCAAGCACACACAAGTGACTGCTATCACTTTTGTAAGGTTGTTAACTTTTTATTCAAGATGGCATCCCCCAGACAAAGTTTTTATGAAATGGTTTAAATAAAATCTGAAATCAACATGCATTTTACTTTATATTTCTGTGCAAGTGTATGGTATCTTTCTAGAAGGTATTTGAATGATATGATTAATCAAAACTTGTGTACAGTCAGGGATTTTTCTGGCCACTCACAGGGTCCGGTAAAGGGACCCATTCCCAATGCCAAAAAGCATACATTTTTCCCAATTTTGTAGGTAAAAATTCCCAAATGATTCTGCTTTGAGAAACTTAAGAAAAAGTGAAAAAACTATATTTTTGGTGTAGCTTGTATATCTTTATAATAACCTGTATTTATGCACATTTTGATTTATACTCAATGAGGATCTGGTAGAAAGGGAGCAACTCAGATGTTTGTATTGAAGCCAGTCTATGAAGATATTGTGTTAATGTCTGAGTGAATTGGTACAAATGAGTGACCACCAGCATGTAACAAAATAGTAAATATTCCAGGCAAAATATTTGATGTGCTGACAATGTGAAAATTTTTAAAGTTTAATGAAAAGTTTTCCCAAAATGTCGATTTTGTCAATGATTTTCCCAATTTCATCCCAAGGTCCCTTTCCCAAAATGGCCAGAAAAATCCCTGACAGTTGCTGCCTGATATAATTTGTATTTTGTTATTTTTCTTCAGAAAGGTGTCGGTGTCCTAATCTTGAAAGAAGATTATTCTTAAAGCATCTGGATGATTATGATGACTTAGATTCAATGTGAGTACATGTGTCCATTCAATAGACATAAAAATTGTATGTGCAGTGGAAAGTGACCAGTAATTTGAATGGCCTCATGAATTTAATCATTATCTAAATGATAATGAATTATTTTTTTATTCATTAAATACACTTGAAAGATCATGAATGTATATAACTTATACCTCTGTAAACAGCAACTGCTATATCCATAACAATTTAATACTAGTACTCAACACATTTTTATAAAACATAAAAATACAGGTATTTCTAAAATTAATATTAATGTTTTTGGTGTACAAAATAAACCACAAACATGAAGTATTTTTAATGGGGTAAATAATTAAGCACTGGCACATTACTCAGTTTGTCTGGAATAGCTACAGAAGTTTAACGACCATAATTACCATATCTCAACAGTTCAATACTAATATTTACATTCCAAATTAGATTATTCCTTAACTAAGCCATAACTGTTTTTTTTCCAATTGATACAACTTTTCAAGTTATGCAGTTCTTTTAGATTATACTAGAAGCCATGTTGATTAAGTGAATAAAGGCGAAACTTGCTATGACATAATGCAGTGTTTACATCATGTATTTCGGACCACACACTGCATGGAAGTGGACATGTAAAGGTGAAAATACAGCAAATGTAAATTTTTGTAGAATAAGTTAAAGTAAACAGTTTGTACACAGGCAGAGCTTCAAAAAGTATGAGATGATACAGATAAAAATGAACCCACACAAGCCCCAGGCTGATGATTATGGTGGGACATGGGGAGAAATTTGACAACAATACTTACGACTGCCCTGTACTTCCATGGTGATATTTTTACTCACACTGCCTGAGCTAACTGTTGCCCCTACATAATTTTGTGATCCTTCATGTACAATCAGATTGGCTAAGCAGTTATATATTCCATTATCTGCTTTGGTCACTTCAGAAAAATAAAGTTTTCCATCTCCAGAAATAAAAATATGAGGGTTATAATCTGTAAATATCTGCTGTTGTCCCCTCTCCCATCTGTAATCAATGCCTGCAAGAAACAAGAATTCCATGGATTTAAATGTCTCACCTGGTTAGTTTTTGATTGAGTAATAAAACAAGAGGCCCAAAAGGGCCTGTATTGCTCAACTGGCACTATATTTGCATGTGAATTTCAGGCAGCCATGCCGCTAGCTATTGTCAGTTGAGCTAAAATGTTTCAGAAAAAAATGATATGTATGTGAAATGGCTATACATCTACTGTCTATATACGAAATTGTATGATATATAAATGTGTATCGGCCATTCATTACTTTTTGCTATTTAAAATATCGGTGGCCATTTTGGATGCCACAGTTTGTGCAAACTTTAATCTGCATCACCTAGGGACCTTGCACACCAAATTAGGTTCAAATAGGTCCAGTAGTTTCTGAGGAGAAGATTTTCAAAGAATTGGCTAAATATAGCACCTTATTTGAATATTCTGCTAAAAGCGACCCAATAAAAAATGTTTCTGAAAAACCCGTTATATATGTTAAATGGCTTTGCATCTACTTTCTTTATACCAAATTGGAACTAAATTGGTTGATAAATAAATGTGTATCGGCCATTTATCACTTTTTGCTATTTATAGTAAAGGCGGCCATCTTGGATGCTGCAGGAAGTTGATTTGTTCAAACTTTAATCTGCATCACCTAGGGACGTTGCACAACAAATTAGGTTCAAATAGGTCCAGTAGTTTCTGAGGAGAAGATTTTCAAAGAATTGGCTAAATATAGCACCTTATTTGAATATTCTGCTAATAGCGACCAAATAAAAAATGTTTCTGAAAAACCCGTTGTATATGTTAAATGGCTATGCATCTACTTTCTATAGACCAAATTGGAACTAAATCGGTTGATAAATAAACGTGTATCAGCCATTTATCACTTTTTGCTATTTATAGTAATGGCGGCCATCTTGGATGCTGCAGGAAGTTGATTTGTGCAAACTTTATTCTGCATCACCTAAGGAGCTTTCACACCAAATTTGGTGAAAATGTGTCCAGCAGTTTCAGAGGAGAAGATTAAAGTTTACGCACGCACACACGTTCGCCATGCCATAAGCTCAGCTGGCTATTGCCAGTTGAGCTAAAAATTATTTTAACATAAATTTCACATTTTGACATGCCGCCCCCTCCGCCTTTGACGACACCTTAAAAGTAACACCTGAGTCTCGCCTTATGGCAATGCCAGGCTCGACAAAAAAAAAAAACCAAAAAACCAAAAAGTGAATCACTGAGTAAATGAGCGAGTCTGTGCAAATGTGAATAAATGAGTGAATGAGCCAGTGAGGCAAGTCAGGGAGTGCATAAAGAAGTGAAAAAGGTAATAAGTAAGGAAGAGAATGTATGAGTCAGAAAGTGAACTAGTAAGTGCAATAGTCAATGACTGCATAGGTAGGTAAATGAGTGAATGACTGAGTCAGTAAGTGAATGAGTCAATGAATGAGTAGTGAATACATATCAGTGAATTAGTAAGTGAACAAGAGAGTCAGTAATTGAAAAAGTCTGAGTGAATTTTACTTTTAAAATCAATTATGACAAGACATGGTAAGCTATGGATGAAGTTGGAATAATTCATGTGTTAATTTACAATACTCATTCAGTTTTGAGTGCTAACTCAGGGCTCTCACAGCTCATTTTGGGAAGGGGATAGGGGCCCTTGAAATTGGGATAATAGCATCGTTTTGACTGATTTGGGGGAAAAAAATAGAGTTTCAAAACTTTTTGATAATTGCTTGTACTTATTTTATTAAAGATAATTTATATAATAACTAATGTTAACAAATCAATACAATGTCAGAACAATTTTTTTACCCTTTTTTTTTCCCTTTTTTTATTCAATGTGGAAAAATCTAGGTTGCAATTGGGAAAAAACAGCCTTTTATGCATTGGGAATGGGGCTGAATGTCAGCCCCAAATCAAGCCCAGTGAAAGCCTTGTAAATGATCTTTAAAAAAACACCATCCCAGAACTGACCATGTCAATATAAGTGAAAGAATTATGACTGGGGCATAAAACACCATTACTCCACTCAACTCCACTCTTTGCTTTATAAGTTTACATGGCTCAATCAAAATTATAAGTTTGAACTTTAAACTTACCACCTGATGAACGATAAGGAATATTTGGGCATAATATAACAGTTCCCTGATATTCTAGTGGGTTAACATTTGCTGTGTCAACATTGGAAAACTCTCCTAGATCTAAAAATATCAAATAAAAATAAATTATAATAATAATAGAAAAATAATAATTCAATTTTATAGTTTGAAAACAATGAAATTACATTTTTAGAACTAGTGATCACATGTACAAGAAAATACGTAAAATAGGAATTAGTACATATATCTTGTCTCCTAAATTCATTTTACATTTTTAACTGTAACACTAGAAAATTACTCATTTTCTGATCAATTATTTACATCAAGTCAAATATAATAAATAAATTTAAATACTCACTCCCCTAAGAAAGTAACTAATTTCAGGTGACATTATTTATTTTGTCATCATGATAACAGTATTAAGGGCCTAAGGTACTGTTTTAAAAGAAAAGTAAGAGGTACATTTGGATATACCAAAAATGTATAAAAATAGCGTGATTTTTGTGATTTCTTGTCCAAACACATAAGGACGGCCACTTTTTTATTGACATTAAAATGCAAACAAAATTTTAATTTTTTCTTCACAAGACAAATATAGGAGTTTATAGACAGATGTGTAGACAAATTCAAATTCAAATTATGGGGCACCTTTGGGACATTTTCTGATCTATTCTGCAAATGCACAAAGCTTATTTAAATTAAGGATTTAATTTTCATGATCAAATAGTTGTAGATTTATTATACCAAATATAAATAAAAACCAAAGTTTCCTGTGTTTAATAAATAAATATATCAAGTATGGCACAGAAATTGTAAGTTTCAGTCAATTTTAACCGAAAAAAGAAAAACACCCCAAGAACCACAGGACTGTAAATACTCAAATTTGAACTTGACCAATATTTTACCAATATATACAAATATACAAATACATGTATATATAAATCATCATCAAAATTTGTTGAAGATAGCAAGAAATACTCATATGGCTGCTTAGAAGCCGAAGTATGGTTGACTGATTGAGAAATGCCAAATATGATGAACATACAGAGAATGGAAAAACATTTAGAATCACTAATGTGAAAACATAACAAAATTAATTGCAAAGTATAAATTAACACACTGTAAACTTACATGCAAAGGACAAAAATGCTGGAGCTGACATGACTTTTCCGTAAACATTTTCACCTGTACACCAATAATTTCCAGAATCAATCCTTTCCGATGGTTTTTCTATGGACAATCTTCCACTGGTAACTGTGTATCGTTTATCGGTTTTGTATGTAATAATTTCTGTGGAGCCATTCTTTGAGGTGAACCATTCATACTTTGGAGAAGGCAAAGAAGATGCTAAACACTCGAAGTATACTAGAGATGTGTAACCTAGAATTTCTGTGTTTGCAGGTTGCTTGAAAAACTTGGGACCTTTTGGAGCTAAATTTGGATCTGAAAATGCTGTTCCGTATGCTGTAAAAAAGAAATTTTATTTTACAAGAGATAAGTGAGTGACCTGCAAACCCCTGCTCCACACCCTGCATTGTGGTAACTAATGCAATATAAGCAAATTTATTGCAGTAAAACGTTTCAGCTTTGCAACCAGAGTTAATAAGACTGGATCACAAATGATATAAATATTCTAAACAGGCATATGTCATTAATTCTAGAGAGAATATATTTTGTTTCAATATGCAGGCCCCAGTTTTACAATCATTCCTTAACAAAGATTTTCCTTAAATATGACAAATTTAACATCTTTATTATTTTGTTAATCATTAAAATAATCATGAATTTAAGGTGTCATTTTGAAGATCACTTCAAGCTTATAATATCTGTATTTAGGTTGTCAAAAGTATTTACCAGTTGTTACAAAAAATAAAAAGGTTCCAAAATTTGCTAAATTCAAGTTAAGGAAAATCTTAGTTAATAAATGATTGTGAAAGCAGAGTCTGACCTATTAAAGAAAGTTCTTATCGAAATTTTGTTTTAAAAATTCAAAACAACTTACTAAAATCTCTGTCTTCTTTTTTAATTCTCCATGATTCCTTTTCTGGAATTTCACAGATGTAAGCCAGAGTCAAAGCTTCAGTGGCGATCACTCTAGTCCAACCGTATCCCCCAATAATCTCTACAAATAAAACATTAAGATTTAATTACAATTTCACAGATCTATGGTCCAAACATATTCTTTATTCTTTAAGGATCTTTACAAAACTTCCAAAAGATCTGATGATTGCTAGTCTCCCCATGGTCTCTAAATTACAATAATTTCAACTTTTTGATCCAAGGTTGGTGAACCATATGTTTTAAAGCCAGGATGACCCCAAGTACAACTCTGGATTTGAACATTAATAAATATTTCCTCCAATTTGTTTTGGGGCCTTGGTAGCCGAGTGTTCTAAAGCGTGTGCTTACGGAATACAGTGCCTCTCACCGTCTGGGTTCGAATCCCACTTGGGACAGATCCTAGTGTGAGAAAGTTTGTCAGTTTGCTTGGTTTTCTCCGGGCTCTCCAGTTTTTTCCACCATCCCAGAACTGACCGCCTCGAAATAAGTGAAGGAATCTTGACTGGGGCGTAAAACACCATTTTGTTTCCTTATATTTACCTTTAAACCTGTATATAATATTGTTTCCCTGTTTGTTTCTGTCTTCAGGTGTTATCCAGTATTCATCCCCCTCCATTCTTTGTCCAGTTGCTTCCCATCGGAATTTCCCTGGAAGGGAAGTATCTACTACGCCACTGGTGTACCAATCATACCTACATAGGAAACATCAAAGATTAAATCCGATTTCATTTTCAACTGAAATTTAATTTTTTTTTTTTTAACTTAAAAGTTCAAAAAGACACACCTGCATATTGCATTTTTACTGGCTTAAGTTTCATAAGAGATGTCAGGCTTATTTATCACCTGCAACATTAAGTATATACATGTATATGTGGTCCATCAACCCTCAACCAAAAACCTTCACATTCTAATTGCCAAATACTTGTAGTAACAAATGACACAAAAAGATGCTGTGTTTATTCTTTTTCTAATCATATGATGCCTTAGAATTAATATTAGAACTTTTAGCAAGTAAATAGGAAGGAATGAAGGAAAAATGGATATTACTGTATTTATTATGCACAGTGATATATGCATATATCATACAATAATACATGCATACCATTATAAAATTCAAATAAATATGTATTTCTCAAAACCAAAAGACCTATGAGCCATTTTAAATTATCTAAAAACATTACTAAACTTTAAGTTTTGATGGTCAAAACAATTAAAAAATTTATTTAGACATTTGTCCTTGAAAAACTACCGTAAGTAACAAATATCAAAAAAAAAAAAAAGATACAGGTCACCATTACCAGTATCCTGAATAATGTTACAATGCCTCTAAATACCAGCATTGTAGCTTCCCAAATTTAGGAAATCAGAAAGCTCTGGAATAAATGTATAAATTTAAACCCAAACCTGTTTAAGTCATGATCAATCAGCCATCTATTAATAAAGGCATGTTCTGTATAGTCATCAATTGACAAAAGGGAAGCACCATCCTCCTGAAAAATAAACAATGGAAATTTTTTTTATAATTTTTCATAAAATTATTTCAATAAGAAAAAATTTAATTTTTCATTGGAGTGGAATAATGACGTTTTATGCCAGTCAGAATTCTTCCACTTACAGTGGTCAATTCTGGGATAGTTGAGGAAACACTGACCTTCAACAACTGATAAACTTTCTCATTCTAGGATCTGTCCCAAGTCAAGGCTTTGATTATTCACTCGTCCACTCGTCCTGACGAGTGAAATGTGTACTTGGGGGAGTGATATTGTTACTACCACTGGTCACAGCCGAGTTAATTTATTAGACATATACATCAGGGGCTTGTTGCAATTAATAAACAACAGATAATATAGTGTTTGTCTGGAAAACCTTGTAAAAGGAGGTCAATTGTAACTAGCCCCTTTCTAGACATCGGCTGTTCTGTCACAAGTGTCAATCAACAAAATCATTTAAACCTTTGCATCACATGCATAAATCTATTGTTTCGCATTTGGAATTTACTTAGTGTAACATAAAATCCAACCAATGTTCCGAGTGTTTATATACTTGTCGGTCCTTCAAGTATGTCAAATAAAAGTAAACAAACTGTTTTGTATTACTTTCTAAAGACAAACAAGGATGAAACAGCTGATAAAGTTTTTGAAGACACTGATTAGACTACCGCTGATCTGGCGACAAACCAGTCACAGGTGGAAGCATTTCTAAACCTGCCACTTCAAAACGAAAGTTACTGGTTACTGAAAGTGAAAAATCCGAAGTTCTTGAAAAGCCTAAGAAGAAAGTCAGAAAACATAATTTATTGGTAAAAGATCTGGCGGTACTCGTTTTTCATGAAGTGACTGTGCCAAGTTAAATATCCAAGTGACGAGTGGTTTTCTTCTTTAACTAGGCACTTTGCCCAGTGGCATTTAAAATTCTATCTAAGGTCTGCCAAGTGCGATTCAAACCTACGTGTAATTGGTGAGAAGCACTTTGATCAGTAAGCATAATATGTATTTGAAACGTTTGTCTAATTTTATATTATTTTTAGTATACACTTTACTGAATCTTTATTTTTCTGTCCATGTTTTGATGTCTCTTCACCCACCCCATCCCATTCCCAACAAAAATTACCCCATATTTATCAAATTCATTTGCATTTAAATATTTCACATTAGGTTCATCAAACATCCTCTAAGGATACCCATTTCAATAGGAAGCGTTGGTGGCCAGGTTTAAATCATGTGCTTATGGATCACATTGCCTCTCAATCCTAAGTTCAAATCTTACTTGGGAGTGGAGTAATTGTGTTTAATGCCAGTCAAGATTCTTTCACCTATACCAAGATGGTCTGTTCTGGGATGGTGGATTTAACCGAGAACTGAGAGATAATCATAGCGAAATGACAAACCTAGGTAGTGAGAGGCACTGTTATCTGTAAGCATTTTTTAGGCTACTCAGCCACCGAGGCCCCCTTATTCCACTCAGAAAGATGTCAGTGAGAGAAATTTTTTCAGTTCCATTGCAGAGAAACTGTTTTTTCCCTGAGTATTCTTGCAGGTAGTATTGACTCCTATTATAAAAACTGTTACCTCACACTGATAGCCATCGATGATAAATGACAAAATAAAAATTAATATTTAAAAAAAGAGAGAAAGAAAGAAAAGAAAGAGGAAAAACTGTATCACTATTCACTGCTTTGATAACATAACTAGAATACTACTCGTCCGTAGACTTAAAGTTACACTAATTAGACTACCGTTGATCTGACGACAAACCAGTTGCAGGTGTAAGCATTTCTAAACCTGCCACCTGTCAAAACTAAAGTTACTGGTTACTGAAAGTGGAAAATCTGAAGTTCGTGAAAAGCCTAAGAATGAAGTCAGAAAACATACATATTGGTACAAGATCTGGTGGTACTTAAGAAAAGAAAGTCTTGTTTTTCATGAAGTGACTGTGCCAAGTTAAATTTCCAAGTGACGAGCGGTTTTCTTCTTTAACTAGTCACTGTGCCCAGTGGCATTTAAAATTCTATCTAAGGTCTGCCAAGTGCGATTCAAACCTACATGTAATTGGTGAGAAGCACTTTGATCAGTAAGCATAATATGTATTTGAAACGTTTGTCTAATTTTATTTTATTTTTAGTATACACTTTACTGAATCTTAATTTTTCTGTCCATGTTTTAATGTCTCTTCACCCACCCCACCCCATTCCCAACAAAAATTACCTCATATTTATCAAATTCATTTGCATTTAAATATTTCACATTAGGTTCATCAAACATCCTCTAAGGATACCCATTTCAATAGGAAGCGTTGGTGGCCAGGTTTAAATCATGTGCTTATGGATCACATTGCTTCTCAATCCTAAGTTCAAATCCTACTTGGGAGTGGAGTAATTGTGTTTAATGCTCCAGTCAAGATTCTTTCACCTATACCAAGATGGTCTGTTCTGGGATGGTGGATGAAACAGAGAACTGAGAGATAACCATAGTGAAATGACAAACCTAGGTGGTGAGAGGCACTGTTATCTGTATCCATTCTTTAGGCCATGCAGGAAGATGCCAGTGAGAGAAAGTTTTTCAGTTCTATTGCAGAGAAACTGTTTTTCCCTAAGTATTCCTGCAGATATTATTGACTCCTATAATAACAACTGTTACCTTACATTCACTGATAGCCATTAGGTAGTTCCCAAGATAAACAAGAAAGCAATAACTCACAACTCCTTAGATACCCATTCCTGTGAATATTATTTACTGTTTCTATTACAACTGTTACTTACGATACCTCACATTTACCGATAGCCATTAGATAATTCTCAAGATATACAACAAAGCAATAACTCACAACCTTCCTGGATACCTATTCCTGTGAATATTATTTACTGTTACAGTGCTCTAGGATTCCCATTTCCTGTCTCCAGTACCAAGTGAATTTGGTCATGGGAAAGTGATAATTATTGGCTTTCTTCCTCGTGGGGAAGTGAAATTTATTACAAAAAATGAATATTATCCATTATCAAATGCAGTTTCTTTTATACATTTCCACTGGTCAACATTCATGATGCAACCCTGTCAGTTGAAATAATAACTTTTTTAAATTGAAACCTGTTCTTGGAATCTCCATTCCCTGTAAAGGGAGATAACTTGTATAGCATCTGTAGTTTCATACCTGGCTTTAGAATCAAGTAGAGACTTTTTTATTTTATTTATTTATTTTATTAATTTATAAAATGTGAAAGGACACAAAAAACAGAGAAAATGAACCAGAGGACAAGAGCTAAAATACAAGCTTAAACCTAAATTTCAAGTTGTTTTTTTTTTTTTTTTACAGATAACATTTATTGTAAATAAATTGATTTGACCTATGCTTGATTTTTGAATTTTCATTTACTCACAATCTATATTTTTCTCGCCAAGATAGGGGAAGTGAAATTGTTATGTGAGAAATTGGATTTTTTGTTGTGACTTTCCCGTGGAATTTAAGTTAGTGTCAAGGAAAAATCCTAGAGTACTGCTGTTACCATGACAACGGTTACTTACCTCACATTTACTAATAGCATTTAGGTAGTTCTCAAGAGGATACATAACAAAGCGATAACATATACCATCCCTGGTCACCCATTCTTGAGGGCATGCTACAAAAAAAAATAATTAGAAATTAAATATTGTCCTTCACCTGTGAAAATACAAAGCTTGATTTTTTGTTCATTGTTAAAAAAAAATAATAAAGTGCAGAAGAACTTAGATTGATAATTATTTTTTCACTTCCATGGTTCTGATGGTAAACTAAATATGGTAATAATTTGAAATTAAATATATGTACTAGTATACTGTTAAATAGGTACTCCAAAAAACATGTGACTGTTATCTCTGCTATGTGACATATCATGGCTTGCTTAGACATATCCTTAGTCCTGCACTATTACAGAACCTCTACAAGACCTCTCCTGGAAGCATTTATGAGCAATTCCAATACCACACTTAGTGTTGACCCCTAGAACTGTGACAATGGAGCAGATAATTGAATTTCTTTATAGGAAAATATTTGATTTTATTTCATTAGTGACATGGCAATTTCAAAATCTGTGCTACAGTTTTTTTTTAAAGATAGACAGGGGTTGCTCTGGCTCCTAAAAAACAGGTGCCAAAAAAATCGCCAGTTGTGGATTTTTGTCGCCAGTTTTTGGAAACTGGAGCCAGAAGATAAAATGATTCACCATCGGCATCTGTTCAGTACCAGATTCTATTTAGCATTTTAATTGCAACTTGTTTGTAAAATGAAGAATAAAAACGCAATTTAATTTGTATTTATTTGTTTATTTAACACTACCTGACAGAATAAAATGCATGCACTGAAATTTTAAACAACCCCCATCAATCTTTCAGGAAAAATGCAAAAACAGATGCATGCACAGGCTTCCAATGCTCCCCGTAAGAAATTAAAATCACGAATTATTTATCATTTAAAAGTCTTTTTTTTTTTTTTTTTTTTTTTTTTTTTTTTTTTTTGGAAACGTTAACGGCAAAACCATGACTATTGTCACCTGAAAATATTAATCATGTGTGAAATTAAAATGGGAAAGCACTAAAATATTCTGAATTATCAGATTTATTTACGCTGACTTTCCGAAAATAATCTAAATAATAATAACAATGATATTTGAATCGCCAAATGAAGTTAAAAATACAGTAACGCATTTTTCTATATTTAGATCCAATATTACATCATGATACGACAGTTCTGATTGACTGCTAGTTTAACCTTACATACAACAAAAAAATCAATATTTACACCAAATACGTAAAAGATGGCATTAGTGAAATTTTTTACCATTTATATTTAAAAAATAAATCGTGATTTGCTGCAACAATTGCCCTTGACCCACATTCATTTAGTTAGTCCTTCACTCTGACCCGGATCTGACCTCACGATCATGAATAAAATTTGCATACGTTATTTTAATCGGTCTGGTTATTAAGAAGAAAAATTTATAACGCTTTCCTTTTTCAAGACATCACATCCAGTTGTAAACGAGTTGCAGACTTGAGCTGTAATACAAATATCACAGTACATAAGTTTTGTTTTGTGATCGTACCTAAGCCACGAACGTCCAGATTTCCAAGTGTCCATAAATTTACGTGTACTAAGGCGTTTTAGAAGTATGAACAACTTATCCCGTTTTCTTTTCTTTCTTTTTTTTTTTTTTTTCTGGTGTTTGTTGCATCTGCACATTTTCAATAACATTGCTATCAGAACCAAAACCAAAGGACGATAATTTTGCAATTTTAGATTGTTGGGTTGCGGTAAAGTCCAATTTACGTTTACCCATGATAACGGGTGAAAGATTTTTTTAAGTATGTAAAAACTCGTCATTTTGCTGTCCATTTTAAGTGTTGTCGGATCTTTGTGATTTTTACAATGTTTATTTTTCGAAAATTTTGCCGACATAGTTCACAGATTCTTTATATACAGTGCGCTTGGATACACAAGAGAACATTAAAGACACACGACCACTAACTAGGTGGTAAACTAATTAATAACAGAAACAAATTAAAAGTATAAATTAACTCTTTCATACTACCTAATCACTTTAATTGCCATCTTTAACACATCTTTCTACATGGCTTCCAAGTAAATCCTTTGTTAATACCTGTCGTCTGTATACACTGTATTTTTTCGACACGTGCCGATAAGACTCTTTTATTTGGGGACCACTGTGGGATAATTTTTGTAATCGCCAAAAAAATCGCCAGGCGCCGATTTTTATCGCCAAAAATCATAAAAAATCGCAATTTGCGACGTTGGCGACCGACAGCGCGACCACTGATAGAGAGAGAGGGCTGATCAGTAAAGAATTGAATTTTAACACTTATTTGGCAGTTTGTAGGTGAAATCAAGTACTTACTGAATGTGTTTTGAGCAAAAACACTGATGCATTGAACAAATAGTAGTGTAATTAACAACATGACAGCATATCTGAAAAATAAGCAAAAAATGTGATTAATACACCACAATCTGAAAACTGTGGTTATCTATACTGCCAGTTAAACCTTGTTATAATGTTACCTTATCCATCATGTTATCACCATCATAAACCCAAATGTTCTTTATTAGTATTAGTATTTATTAGTGTCCCCTAATTAATCCCTAAACTCCCTTTGAATCTGACACAATAAATAATGACTATAAATTAGGGTTTTAATTCTTTGAAGGTATAATTTTTTAAGAAGAGAGAGATGAAAATTAAAAAAAAAAGTCTTATGTGTTGACAATTTTAAGCTACATTTTGTAGGTCGATTTTAAAAGTACTCTTTTGAGTGTATATCATTTAACCATGCTTTGGTATGAAACACCCTAGAACTCACGGAAGTGATCTTCCCTAACCCCCCCCCCCCCCCCATCTTCACGGTATCTCAAGTCTTCGAAAATTAATGCAAGTCAGGTAAAAATCGCAAATGAAATAGTCTTGACTCTCGTAAACAAAATAATTCAAGTTGAAATTTCCATTTGAAGTTACGTAATTAATAAAAATTACCTGTAATTAGCAGTTTGTTTTCAAATCATTATTCACAATGGCGGGCACACCTGAAGTTGTTTATAGATGATATCCTCGGGATTTTAGAGTTTAGTTTGAATAAAAACACCCAAGACACTCCGAATTTACACCTGACTCACTAGCGCCATCTATATCTTGTTTAATCACACAGGTATGCTGTATGATAAAGTACATGAGTCATTTGAGGTCTCTGACCCAATTCAAGTTGTCCTAGATTAAACTTTATTAGCATTTTACATCCACATCCACGATTTTTTTTTTATATAAAATTTGAATTTTTGTATGATTTAAAATTCATAAAATCAGTGAGCCATTACAGCAAAAATTGTTACATAAACGTATTTATAGTTTTCTCTGGAAACTGATAATTTATAGTTTCTTTTAGGTAGTGGTAGTTGTTTAAAATTCCGAGCATTCCCGATATTGATCAGTAAATTATCATTGGAGTGCGATTTTTTCAATGAAATAAATATCTTCAAAAGTAGCATATGACTGCAATTATGGATCGTTTCCGGGTGATGTTTTTATTATTTTATTTTATTTATTTATTATTATTAGTTTATTTATTTATTATTTTTTGGGGGTTTTGTAAATAAGGTTTTATGATTCAGCAAAGAAGAAATAAATGAAAATAACGTGCAGAAACAATTCAAATCAACGACGTATTACTTCGATAGATAGTCAAATACCAAGTCTGGTAGATCAATGATGATACCGAAAAAAGAAAGTGAAATGACGCGGATAGAGAAGAAAAAAAAAATAAAAATCGGCTTTAATTATATCCGAGCTAGGCAACGTTACTATTTACGATGTCATATGCTGTTCCAGAGCCACATAAAGCATCGATGATAAATGACAAAATAGAAATTAATATTTAAAAAAAGAAAAGAAAGAAAGAGGAAAAATTGTATCACTATTCACGGCTTTGATAATAAAGGAATTAATGTTAGCCACTTAGTAAATATCCGAATTACAGAAATGAATAAATGACACGAACTTAACATCTTGGCAATACAATCAATTGTTAATGCAAATTATGCACTGGCTATCAAATAAACTATGAGACCAGGTGTACCGGATGGACGAATTATATAAAGTTGACATTCATGATCCTTATATTATTTAAGCAATGAACATGCTAAAATAAATATAAGGTAACAGACAGTGTGGGTTTTGACTCGGGCCTGAATGTAGACAGGGTGGGTTTTAACTCGGGTCTGAATGTAGACAGGGTAGGTTTTAACTCGGGCTTGAATGTAGACAGAGTGGAGTTTGAATCAGGAATGTAGACATTAACTATTGGTTCATAGTTTCGAAGAGACTTCCGACTCTTTAAACTATTATATGTTTCCTTTAAATTTGGAATGTTTTTTAAATTTTAGTGTAGCACATGACAACGCAATCAGTTAGAAACGACACAATTAAATATAAAAACATGTGCACAGTTTCTGAAATATTTTATAATTTACGAGAATATAAAAAAAAATCATGACTTATGCATTCACAAATCCGGTTCTGTCAAAGTGTTATGCCTTATCTTCTTTGGTATTCAATATTAGACCTTTTCCAAACAATAAGTAATGTATAACTTTTATCTATAGAATTCATTTAGAATAATGCCGGATGGTACGGCGGCACAGAGGTGACACAAATATTTTTATACCGCGCGCTCACGTGAAAATTATTGGGTGCTCACACGAAAGCTACCACGTTCTAACGTGAAAGTTATTGTGTGCTCACACAAAAGTTTTTAAGTGCACACGAGGTAGCTAGTTAACGCGTGCTCACGATAATTTTTTTGCGTGCGCGTAATGGTTATTGCGTGCTTACGTGAAAGTTATTACTGCAATAACTTTGAGGAACTCACGCAAAATGTATTTACATGAGCACATGATACTTCTCGCATGAGCACACACTAGCTTTTGCTTTAACACGTGGTAGATTTTGGATGAGCACGCAATTTAACTTCCGCGTGAGCACGAAATAGCTTTCGTGTGAGCACGCGATAAAATATTTTTCGTGTCACCTCTGTGCCGCTGTATGATGACAATTTGTCAATGAAGTAGATTTTAGGTTAACTATGTACTGAGGTTTCTTGTTGTTTTAACAAGAATACATCATAGCATACAAATTTGTAGTACACATGTACAATTTTTTATGACATTGTACAATGAGCATTTGTTTTATGCATCACAGAAATTTATTTAACACGAATCAAGAAATAAACCATTGTCAATAAATGTTTCTTTCTTTCTTTGTTCTTTTTTTTATTACAAAAACTAAGTTTACGCATTGTTGTACACTCATTATAATATACCACATACGGTAGTCCACATCATGTGAAGATTTTTTGTTAACCAGATCAAGTATGCAATTTATTAACCTGCCAATCTTCTATCATGTGTCACAGAATTTAATTTAAAGAAACAAACCAAAGTAAAAAAATTTTAAAAAGTTACAAAGTTTCCGCATATATATCATATTCCACATTATATATATATATATATTTACCCTGTTTTATTAATAAAATATAAATTTAATTGATTGTTCTTCGGTCAATCACATATAGCACAACTTCTCACTTTTATTAGTTTTAAATTACATATATTTTTCCTAAAAAATAAATAAATTTTCAACGTGTTACGTTCGATTCATAAGGACTGACTCTCTCATTTTACACAGTTACCCATTACATACTGTAAGCTGTTTGTATTTGACATTTATTTTTTCTTTTGCAAGAACGTCCACTTTCAAAAACAGAGAATTCAGATGGCGGATTGATTCCGATTGGGAATTTCAACAAGGGGAAACCTGTTTAATTGTTCAATAATTAAGTCCAAATAATATATTTTAACACGGCCAATCGGCATTCAAAACTGTAACGCATATTACTTTTCTAGAGGTACTTGGGTTTGAACCCCCTGAATCTGACCCTGATGAGCTTTATGTAGTTAATTATTACTTGTTAAATATCTCGCAAATAATTAAAATTCTCACGAATCCATTTAGAATATGCAAGAACTCAAGGGAAAAGAAAGTAATACAAAGGAACAAAATGGTCATTGTACATGCGCCTCGTTGGAAATATATCTATGAATTACTAAACCATAAACCAATCCCAGATCGTCCAATAATTCTGAAAGTCAAAGTGAGGGTTGAATAAGGTGTTCAAAGGCTTTAATTTTAAATAGGCATCTAACCGTTCACCGACCTCTTTGTAAAGTAATTGAATAACTTTCATGAATCCATTCAGAATATGCTAGAACTCAAGGGAAGAGATAATACAGGGAAATAAAATATACATTGTATATGCGCTTCGTTTGAATAGATTACTAAACTATTCCCCAATCCCAGATCGTGCAATAATTCTGAAAATCAAGTGAGGGTTGAATTATGTTCAAAGGCTTTAATTTTGAATAAGCTTCTAGCTGTTCGCCGAACTCTTTGTAAATTAATTGAACTAACTAGCTTTGAAAGAATCACCTTGAACTTCTGGCACATCATGCCACACAAATCAACTCTTTCATTAAAATTTAACTACCATGTATTACAACAACACAAGAAATCGTATGGTGGCTGAATGAAGCCGGCATAGGGAAAAAATATATGTATGTATGTCTTTACGTGCGGACGTGAAATTCACGTACCTACGTGAAAATATTTTTTCTCTATGGTCTAAATCAGCCATCGTAGAAACCAAATGCACTGAAAGGAATTGCAATTAAAAAATCTTCGTCTTTATTGAACAATTTAAGCTATGCCCTTCATTTTGAACTAAAGTGAATCAGACATCGACTCAATGAACAATAAGAACATCATCAAGCGAAAAATTAATATAATTAATTTCTTTTATGAGATGTATATTGATTGACTAATTATAAACATATTATTATTATTATTTAATTTTTTTTATTTCGATTATTCATTTATCTATTTATTCATTTATTTTGATTTTGCGTACTAGATTTTGGACAGCTATCCACCCAGATTAGAGATCCGGAAATAGCAGCAAAATTATCTGTGTCAGTAAATTAATCTTTTCAAGCTGAATGTTTGATTAACCATATCTTGATGAAAAGAATTATACATTAATTTCAAATAAAAATTGATGATGGCAAATAATCGCCGTTCATGAATTATAAACAATTTTCAGCGTTCGATTTTTTAAAAATTTATTTATTTATTTCATATCTATTTATTCTCTTTATTTAATAATAATAATAATAATAAATTTTGAATCGGTTCTGATCGGAAAATTTTTTAATGTGGTAAATTTACCATAGATATACATTTTATGTTAACATTTGTAAGTTGAAAAAAAATGTACGGAGTCACAGTAGACACTCCAGATCTTTCTGGATATTAAAATCGCTGATAAACTACCCATTATAATATCGGTTATAACCTAACCCTAAGTCTGTGATTACAGACCCCCAGGCCGGCTTATGTAACTTGCAACTGTCGTCACATGTTGTATTTCGCAAGTAATTAAGTTAAAAATTACTAACTTGTGGTATTCGCATATATACTTTTGTGCATATCTGCATAAATATTATCCTTGTGATAATACTGTAAGAAATAAACTACTTGCTGCACCAACTGGGGAATTAGCTCAAATGGTAGAGCGCTCGCTTAGCATGCGAGAGGTACCGGGATCGATACCCGGATTCTCCACTAAATTTTTCTTACTTTTTAACTTGAAAAAAATATTGACATTAGTTATTTGAAAGTTTTTATTATTGAAAAAAAAAAAACCTGAGGATTTTAAAATCTAAACGGAAAATATGAAATGTACAAAGCAAATGTCAGCTTAAAATTGCTCGCAAAAATGCTGTTGGAGCATATATAGGAAATGCTTCAACTTCAATAAAGAAGAATTAATTGGATCAAAAGTGTAAAAATCTGTATGTGGATCTATGCTTATTTTCATTAAATGGACTCTGAAATAATCTATTTATATCTTCTTTCTTTTTGTGTTTCATGTAATCCAAATCTTTATTAAAAAAAAAAAAAAAAAAAAAAAAAAAAAAAAAAGCAACCGTATTTACACGTATTTATTTGTTTCGAGATTATCTGTGTTTTATAAAAAAGACTTTGATATTCACTACTGGTGCGTTAAGTAAGCCAAAAGGTAGATTGTTTATTTGATTAAAATTGGGTTTGAAATATACGAATAATAAGATATAAAAAGGAATTGCTGTTAATGTTTATATTTATCTTTATTTACCATATTTGGAATTTATTTTCTTCTACATATCTTTTTCTCCATATTATATGTAAATTTACTTTAAATGACCTACATATAATTTGTGTAGAATATGATACATGTGTTTTAATATTGTTGCCAATAAATCTTGCTCAATGGTTTATCATGTCCCGGGTTTGATTAGAGTTGTTCATCATGTGATTTAAAAGTATATGTGTATGGAACAAAAATGGTAAACAGTGTCACGTGCAGAATATTAAATTTACCCTTTATAAAAATATTCAAAATACTACTGGCATATGAATAGTGAATGCATGTTATTTACTTTAAATTTTTCCATCGAAAATCATTTGATAGTAGTGACCTAATCTTTTTTCTTTTTTTCTCTGTTTTATACCTTTCCTCAAAAAATTTTATTACAAATTTTATTTTCCTTTGCAAAAAAGTAATTGGTCACTTATATCAAAGTTACATTTGATATGCTGATGGTAATCCGGGGATGTTAACTTTCCACTTTTTCTCGGTGTTTATGCTTTTGGCAAAAAGTACAAGTCTTTGAATTTTGAGAAGAGAATTTACCTTGATACAAAATTTTGACTAAGGTTCCCAATTAAATAATAATAATAATAATAATAATAATAATAATAATAATAATAATGATGATAATGGTAATAATAATTATACTATAATAGAAATAATAATAAATCAAGATCCGCCGAAATGTGGTAAAATCAAGAAAAAAGTACTTTGTATACGTTTTTCCATTTTTTGAATTAAGAAAATATTTACTAGTTTACAATTATTGTGTTTGTCGATTCTGTCAGGGACTATGAAAAGCCTTTAACATAAGTATATCATATTGGGAATAGAAATGCACATTTTATGCAATAATCTTCATTTTAACTTTATTTCTCTGGGGTACAAAATTCCGTAAACACATGTAATGGAATTGCATAAATTATTCTAGTTGTGATTACGGCCTTGGTTTTAATTTGTTTGTAGATACAGTAATTGCACTGAGGATAATTAAAATATGTCATTATGTATTTGCACTTTCAAATATTTAAATTTAAACTTTATTTCTTTTACAACGATTTAGAAACAAGTTGTGCAACTTATATTAATCTAGCTTGTTGGCCCGAATTGTAGCGCGCGTGAGGTCTTATTGTGGGAGGAAAACCGGAGAACCCGGAGAAAAACCCACGTGCTCAAGCAGGTGACCTCATACCTTATCACATACGACGCTGGGAATCGAACCCCGGTCGCATTGGTGATATTTAATGAGACGCACATTCATTAAATGCTCCTTTTTTAAATTTCATGAAGTAAATACATTCTAAAATTGTAATTATGTCACGTAAGGAGCTTTTACAATTTTCAGGAAAGTAATATAAAAAGATAGCAGCCATGTCGTCATTATTAGAATATTCTTTATTATATAATTATGTACACGACAACAATATAATCAAATATAGAGAGAAATGTTGATTTGGTTATTTAATTGTGATATTAATTGTTATATTAAAGTTCAAATTCAATAGCGTTTGTAAACCAGATTCTATTTCTAGATGTGCAGGAAAATGAATTAAAGAGTACCTGTAATGATTTTCAGTTAAATCAATTCTTTGTCAGTTATTTAACGATCAACTGGTGTAATTAACTTTTTGTTTCCGTGTTCAATGTCTGCCAAACAACCCGTATATATATGTTGGTGGCTAAAAAGTATTTCTTTTATTTCAAAAAGTAGTTATAACTCTCAACAACTTAAGAAAATCACATCTTTCTTACTCTTACCCGACGAAAGAATAGCAATGGTCTAGATTTTCATTTAACAAATTTTATTTGGAAATCCAATAAAGTTCACTCAATAACACATGAAAGTGTAATAATATTATATAAGATGTATTTACAAAGTTCGATGGTTGACATAACATAGGAACAGTAAAATCAACAACGTCTTAATAAAAAACATGAGTATAATATACAATATGATAAACATGTAATATAATATATGTATAATATAATATGTCTGATATGATAATATAATATGGTATAATATAATAATATAATATAATATAATATAATATAATATAATATATATAATAAATATGGTATGATATGATATAATATAATATAATATATAGTATAATATAGTATACTATACTATACTATACTATACTATACTATACTATACTATAACATAACATAACATAACATAACATAACATAACATAACATAACATAACATAAACATATCATAACATAACATAACATAAACTAACATAACATAACACAGTATAGTATAGTTCCGTATAGTATCGTATAATATCATATCATATAATACGATATAATACAATATAACATAACACAACATAACATAATATCAAGCAAACTAAAATTTGAATCAGATGTATTATACAAATATTCACATTAATGCACAATAACAAATGTGTTCTATCTATCTCAGGATATAATTACAAAAATTACGGGGTAAAATAGAAAAAGATATTGTTAATCATTAAAGTGTCTACCTTTTAAAATAATGTACATAAATGAACGACAGTTCTTTATGATGGTAAGGTCTTTTTTCATAAATGCCAAAATTTATAATATATCATTGTATTTGTTGATCTTAGACTCCTAGTCTTACATTGGTTGAATCGTGTAGATTTTTTCTCTAGGCGGTATGGTAATGTCTGGTTTAACTGAGTAGAGTTTTTCTCTAGCAGGCATATTTTTGTCTATTTCGTTCACTTTATTGTCACTACTGTCGTTTTTTTCACGACTTTTCAAATTTTCGTGTTTTTCATGGAGATGTGCGAATTTATAGAGTGACATAAAAGTATTCACAAATATAGGAATCATTAGAGACAATAGAAGCACACCAGAAATAGCACAAAGGCATGCTATCAGCTTTCCACCGACTGATTTGGGAACAACATCACCATAACCGACGGTTGTCATGGTGATAACCCCCCACCACCATGCATCTGGGATGCTTGGAATGTCGTTGGTGGACTCAACAAAGTAAAGGAAATTTCCAAACATAACGATTCCGGAGAACAGGTACAAAAATACCAGTATCAAATCTTTATATCCGGAACGAACTGAATATGTTAAAACTCGCATCGCTGCTACATTCTGCATCACGCGCAATAACCGGAAAATCCGAAATATCTGGAAGAATTGTAATATTTGAAGTCCTTTGTCCGTGTATCTGACCTTTCTGTAAGTATTTTCTAAGATAATACTTATGTAAGACGCCAACAAAACGACTATTTCAATAATATTTAAAACGGACATAAAATATTTTTTAAGACTTGGACAGCTTATTAACCTTAATATAAGTTCGATGGTAAAAAAGGTTATAACAGTGTACTCAAAACTTGCAAACTTGTCGTTTCGTTTCTTTACTGTTGTTGGTAGATTGACTTGACTTGGTGGAATGTGTTTATCGTCATCATCGTAATCATTTTCTGACAAGTTTCTGGCATCAAATTCTTGTCTGATCCTTTCCAATTCCGTATATGGATCAGTATGGCAATCGATATTGTCCAAAAAAGTCTTGCTTTTTTCATCAAACCCGTCAAAATAATCCATATATTCTCTCAGTTCGCATGCACTCAGTGTTTGGTCAAACACTGGCATAGTTGACAGGGCAAGGGATAGAACCGAAAGCAGTACGAACACTAAGGCTACAACCAGATACGCCTGAAAAACAAAACAAATGATTTAAGTTTGATGATAAAAACACTGCATATATTTTAAAATAACTGTGTAACGACCACCAAGCCGGCGTACCCACTTCCCCATTTTAAATGTACTGGGATCTTACAGAGTCGGATTAGAACTAAATTTATTCAAATATTCGACTACTCGGCGACAGAAACGCCTTTGGTAGTCGTTACACAGTTATTTTAAAAATATGACCAGCAAAGCCGTCGTCTCTGTCGCCAAGTAGTCAAATATTCGAATAAAATTGTGTCCCTAGCCAAAGTTCGAATCCGACTCTAGCAGATCTCAGTACATGTATTATCAGAAGTCCAGTAATTCATGGACTTCTGGTATTATAGATAAGTCTGTAATTTTCCCTGCAGAATGTTTTTTCCCGAGATACTTCTGTTTCCTCCATCACTTTTGAATTTAACACCTTGAAAAAGTGACATAAGTGCGACACGTAGTCAAACACAATTTCACTCATCAATTTTCATAGTTTGCAATTTTTCGTGATATATATCTTTTTTGTGGCGTGTAAATTTTAATGTTATTTAGCTTTAATTTATATGAAATGAACATTGCCATAAGTACGGTGTCATTTTTGATATCCATTTTTACAGACTTTTAGTAGTAATAGAATAGAAAATTTTGTTAATAGTAAAAGAAAGCAAATTTTGTAATGGAATTATATAAAAACCAAATAAAATAACCATTCAAGGAGGAAAATATGACTAACAAGTTTTACCTACACCAAATTTAGGAAAACATTTGATAAATCATTTTTGCAGATAAATTTGTAGTTTAACTTAAAATTATAATTTTACATAACCTCCATTTTGTATAAAACAAGTGTGAAATTCATTTTATCCCGTTTGAATGTCTTTACATGGTAAATGCGCCATTTGTTTTACGATTAGAATATCATTTAAGTTTCAGGTTCTCGGTAGCAGTGAGATTGAGGTTGTCAACATTGAGTCAAGTTTTTTATCAAAACCCCGAGCTGACGGACTCGTGAATATAAACGGTGTCATTGCCGTTAGGAAATCATGTCCCGGTTTTAATAATTTAAATATTTTAACTAAACAAAGTTAGCGTAATTAAACAGATTTTGAAATAACTATTGATGTATGTAACACACGCGCACGTGTTGAAACATATGTTTTATGTATTATCATGTGACGTTTCCATTATTTTTTAGTTAAACCTTTATTATTATATGAATACATGCTGAAATGTCGATTTATTATGCACCAGTTTTTTTAATTAGATTTATTATATAGCAATTGTTGTCAATAGAGCAATGAGAAAAATAAGTTGTATTTTCATTATCTGTAGATGATATTTTTTCCCTTTTTTCATTGTATACAAATGCATTTCAGTTGATTCACCGGGGATCCAGTTTCACTCTGTTACTTATCAACTAATTACATTAACATTCTGTTGTAGGGAAATTGATTTTAAAGCGTCTATCGAAACATTTTTGTGATTGTGAATATAAAAGAAATTTCAATAGAATAAACATAATTAATTCTTACCTCTTTTATTGATTAATATTAAGTTTCTCTTCACGCACATGCTGAGATAATGATTATTTATTAAAAAAAAAGCTTTTGTACAGGTTAGACAGGCACAGTTTGGTTTATAATCATTGGGGATTTTTACAAAAACATTATTATCATGTCAAATTGATAAGTTACTGACTGCCTGACCCAGGGGATCACGTGATTTTCAAGGAATAAATAAACAAGTCCCAAATAAACCTGTATTTTTGTTCATCGGAACAAATGGACACCCTGCCATGCAATATTTCATAGAATTATTTAACAACGGATGAAATATAGCAAACTAGGATGATTCATATGAACGTTTCTATTTTTTAATGTTCAACCAGAGTCAAGCTTTTTGGCACGCTATAACTGTATTACATGCTGTAACATAAAACGACAACATGTCTAGCATGTGCTGTTTCTTTATTATAGAATGACGTCACATCATATATAGTCGTACCTTACACATAAACATACCATACATAAACGTACCATACATAATGATATTACATTACACATGCTTACGTTACGTTACCGCAACCAATGTTTCCGGCTAAATGTTGAGATTCAAGTTGTCAACAAAACAATTTCTATCGCTCGATAAACTTTCAAATTAAGTTACATATAGTGCAATGTATCGAGGAAATTTCCAAAATACCACAAACAGAATATTTGGTTAACACAATGGCTTTTTTATTTTTATTCTTTTAGCATTATACTTTGTATATTTACTACTATTTGTATATAGTCAATTAGTCCAAAACTTCATAAGGCTTGTATAGATCAAGTCGGTAGGTAGGAATTTCTATGATGTGATTGTTCTTCGAATTTTCTCAAATTTCTTGTACGAGGGTAGTTCGATGTGTTATGTGTATTGTACAATACCTAAAAAAAAACTTAAATAGTAAAACGAACACCCCTTCAAAGTATTCTCCGCGGTTTGAAATTTTTCATAATTTTAATCTCTGAATCCATTTTTGAAATGCCTGACGATACCGACGATACGCTGATTAAGGCAGACCTAATGGCTTAGCTAAGGACTTGTCAGGACTTGTAACGAAGACCAGGTCAGAAATTTTTAAGTTTTGGAAATAGAAAAAAATGTTTCATGGGACTAGATCTGGAGAGTATAATGGGTGTGGTAAGACGGTAACCTTCTCCTACTTCAAAAATTGCTCAGATGGTTGTGGTGGAGCATTATGCCGAAACCGTTACACAGGGTGTCTGTCGTCTTAAGCGTTTCTAGTATAACATCTCGGTAATGTCGACATGTAACACTTTTGCCCTTCGGCACCAGAAATTCATGCGACTAAACCATCATATGAGAAGGATATGCAAAAAATAACCTTCTTCGTGTTTAAGTTTCCTTTGGCAACTACAGGTCTTTTCCCTTAGTTAACATAATTTGTTTAAAATTTTTCTTACTGGTTTGAAAAAGTGAACCAATGTTTCATCACCACTAACAATACATTGTATTTAAAAATTGTTTTTGATTGAGTTTGGGAAACATTTCGAGCAATTGCTTAGCGGTTTGCACTCGTACCCGATTTTGGTCATCTGTCAATATATGCCGGATCTATCTGGCATAAATCATTCGTATTTTCAAAATATGCTTCAAAATAATATGGACCGCGATGGCGATAAGCCAACAGCTTTGGCTACATCACGAATCGTATATCTGCCATTACTTTCATTTATTTTTCCAGATTTATTAGCCATTTGCCTTGCCTGTTACAGTCACAGGTCGGCCAGATTTTGCTGGATCTTCTCCGTGCTAGTCAGAAACTTCTTTCTTCACCTACGGACTGTCTTAAAAGATAGTCCTTTTCAGACCCATAAAATTTCCCAAATTCAGTAAAGATCTGTATTACCGAATGACTGAATTTTGTACGAACTTTTATATAGGCTCTAATTTCTGCAATATTCTCAACCCATTTCCTAACCATTTTTTCAACAGTGGTCAACGACTGACTCTATGAAATGACTTTTAATTTTAATACAATGTGGAGCTAAAGGCACATGTTAATATTATTGCAAAGGTAATGAATGGCGCTATTCAAGTGTATCATAAACACCGAAATCGTGCAAAGCGTTATCGTGCTGTGGTACAATACAAATTACACATCTAACAGTCCTCGTATGTTCAACAGCTAGTTAAAACAATTTCTCGAGGACGTGGATTCGAATTCCGGTCAAACATAACACTTTAAAATTTGAGATATTGCTTTCTCGCTTAGTGTTCGGCATAAAGAGGATAGAGTATCGACAAAATGCACCCGGTGCGAAGATAATGAACTAGGGAAGTGTTTTGCTTGTCTGTGACCCATTGATTTGGTGAGCTAGCACCTTACCAAAACGTCGCCCCAAGTGCACGCTAGAACACGAAAGCCAATAAAACACACTCGCACATCACATAAACTTGTTCTTAGATTAATCCTTAGAGATTAATAACTTTGCTTTCATTTCGAATAGCTGTAAAATTGCTGATGCGACGTTTATTAACAGACCAGCAACAACAGCATGGTTGTATTAATTGAAATGAAATTCCAGATTCAAATAAACTGCGAGGAACCTTTGCAGAACAATAATGTATCATGTTTTATGTATAATATTCACATAAAGATACATAGATTATATATTAATGATTTATTATGATTATTATTTATTTCACTTTATGGGTATATTTGATTAATTTATACACCATTTCGCGTTTGTATTTTCTTCATTTGAAAAACAACATGAAATATTCACAAGCTTTGATAAATGTCCAAACTTCTCCAACCATCATTAAAATAAAATATTCAAAATTCGACACAAATAACGAGAGAGTACCAAAGTAACCTAAAACGAATGAATAAATAAATAAAACAAACATACCAGTCCTTGTCCATATCACAATCCCAAAAACAAAGTGAAAACTTTGCAAACTGGCAAAATAGGTGATACACGTGAACTTCCATCAAGGAAGTGAGGCCGGGTGCTCCGGAAGGGTAAGCACCTCCTGTTTAGCTAGCTACACCCGTTTTATAAATATTATAAATATTTATAAATAAATAAATAAATAAATAAATAAATAAATTAATTAATTAATAAAACCCTATCTGTAGCCTAATTTTAAATCAGCATCATATAGTTTATTAAAATTTCTCGATAAATTCATTACTGTAAAGTAGTAAAGATAATAATAAAGACGGCTTTAAGAAATATTTTTGAGTCAGAACCAAAGCTTATAGTGTAAATTGTTAACATTTCTTGCTTGATTGGAGATGTTCAACTAGTCAGTTAATATGAAATCTAATGTGTATTCCAAAACAAGTAATTAGATACCCAATAGCTTTGCAAATTGGGCAGTACTGTAAAAAAATAATTATGCATGTCCAAGCCCGTGTCTTCTACACTACAGACCAAAAAAAAAGTTTAATAATAAAAAAATATAAAATAAAAAATAAAAAAGGAAAGAAGAGAAAAGGAAAACGCAAGCCAGACCATACTCCGATATGTTTTGTTCTTTTAACCCAGTAGTATTGTATACGTTTTGTTAGGAGCTTAAGACCTTTTGCAGAGTTTTTTAAAAGGATATTTGAACACTTCTTAAAGGATATTTGCTGTTAAAATGCTCGAACTTGCAGAATTATTTTTCGAATTTACAAAATTACGAGGAAGCATGTCCCCATATCCCTTAGAAGGATATGCTTGTTGACTGGAAAGTAAAAGAAACTTCGACTTTAACACAAGTTTGCCCCGAACAAGCCTTACCTGATTAGTCTAGTCAATCTACAGTTTGACCTCAAACTAATTGCAACAGAACAAATGTTGTTACTAATATGCTCTCAAATACGTAAAATGTTTATAGTAAAAGGCTACCAAAATCTTACAAGGGGAAACAAGTTTTTGAGAAGTGGGGGATTTCTTTAGACAAGGGAGATAACTCCTGTAAAACAGGTGGTGTTTCAGTCCAATTATCATATGATTTATGCTATTTTAACAAAAAGTAAAGCAAAGACCCTGGAATTAATCAATCATAATTGATTCCATATGTATATTCAACATTTCTGATTTCATTTAAAGTGAAATCATTGGCCCATTTTCATTCAGTTGCATTTTATTTTAAGTCCTTCACAATCTAATGTTTCTATAGTGACGAGGAATTAATAACAGAATACTTAAAGTAATAAAGTAGAAGTATAGAAAAGTTATGTTTTAACCTGAGATATACTTATTTTATTATTTTTGTGTATAACAAAACATATTTGAGGTGAATAAATCTTTTTTCCATCTCATCAACATGTCCTTAATCAGCGTTTTGCATAAATTCTTTCAACAAAATTATTTAATAATTTTACATTCCATTTACATATTACATTCTAAATTGTCTTAAATTATCTATTTTAAGTCTAAATATAAATTTCCATCTTATTTTTAGGTTGTTCTTCATATAGTATCAGAGAAAATTTTTTTGTGTAAAATTTAGGATCACAATACAGAGTTAACTCCCTTTTCGATAGAAAATGCTATTGGCAACTTCAGTTGGCAAAAAAACCCAAATTCCACTGGATTAAATCACATAAAAATATTTTCTGTTGCAATTACTTTGAGGTTTGACCCTATTTTTTTCATAGATTGACTAGACTAGATGTCTTTTAAGCTTTTCTTAGTGAACTGCAGAGGAAACAAAAACGTCTTTTGAAGGAATGGTATGCCAACACTGCTATAGTGCTAATGAAGCAAATTTTAAAACAAAAATAAATATTTACCTTCGCTAACAATGACGATTCTTTGTTGTCCAAAATTGCCCATAACCTGGCACGTTTGTGTTTAAAGGAAGATTTCTTTGACTTTAACCTTGTGTCAGTTTGTTCTTGCTCTTTTTGTAAAGAGGTTTGGAAATTATATAAAGTTTCAAAATCGTCCATAAATGTAATATACTGATATAGGCAACATTTCTCCATCTCTCCCGGATCTATTTCCCAGAATTCTAACTCCTTCTGAAACGATTTCGGACACGTATTTACGGGCATATGTAACTGTTCAGTTTGGTAATATTCTAAAACTGTTTGAAATGATGGTATTGGTCGGTCAAATTGAAATGAAACTGTACTTTCTTCATTCCTATCTTTTGACAATTTTGAAGCCATACGTCCTAGTCGTGTATATGGTTTATTAGTTAGAATATCCTGACTTACAAAGAATTTTGTCCCCGATATGTCAATTTCAATCCTTTTCCTGTTGGTTTCCATGTTTTATTTAGAACTGTTTAAAACTTTTCAGTAGCTCTAATATTTCAATTGACGATTAAACTTTTTTCTATTTTCATTTAAAAGTCTAAATAATAAGTTTCAAAAGATCCAACTTTTATTTTTTTAAATCAAATCTTAAAATAAAAAATATAAACATTTTCAACATTTTCAGTTCCTGTGTGTCACTTAAGCCCTGCCAGCAGTACTTAAACGTTTGTCAATTACCACCGGTTTAAAAAAAGCCCAAAATCTTCTTCTTTTTATCTGAAACTATATTACAGTTTGTCACACAAGTCGCTAATTCATATCTAGTTATCATAATACTTATATATACATAGTAATGAGTCTGAAAATCAATGTTGTTTCATAGTTTAGATACTCAGCAGCATAATGTACCTTTATGTAATCTATCCAATTATTTGAACATTGCCGATAGCTATATATCTCTTAGGAAGCATCAAAATCCTTTTGTGTATTAACAATCGTTCGTGCAAATCGCGTTATGGATTTTATTTGATGTCACCAGTATTATTGTCCTAATTCTATTGCTGTTTTAAAAGCTTCAAGACAAACAATTATATCTGCCTGTGTTTATTGTTTTAACTGCTAGACTAGCTATGGAGGTCTTATTGATTACAATGCACTTATAAAGTTCAATTGTGATCAATCAGATGAGCATCTCCAATCAAACAGGAGAATGTGAACTTTTTTCATCAAGGTTTTTCCGATTCTCTGAACATTATTATCAAAATATATATTTCAATTCGCTAGGGACGTCTAATTAATAGTTGTAAAAAACATTGTTATATTAAAGACTTCACCGTGTTCCACCTATCCATCATCATGGCATAGTAGATACACATTTCAAATCAGAGAAAAAAGGTTTGGTACGTACTTTTTAGACTTCTAAGCTTTTTTCAGAACAGTTTTATTTGCTTCCTTTATGCTGCGTGAAGCCTGTACATCAGATTATTTTGAGAAAAGTTTTGCATGTGTTTCAACGATAACTTAGTCTTTGCTGGTCGAATATATTTCAACTTAGCCTAATGATCTTTGTTTTAATTTTTAAAACTTATTTATTCTTTTTGCGTTTTTTCTTACTTCCCCGACTTTACAGCGTATAGCTGTCACATTCTATTTTTTTTAATTTTATAATTCAATACATTAATAAAAATGGTATTGTCATATGCCATATTTGTAAATGTATTGAATAATAAAATATATAAACAAACGGTATATTATATAGCTTAATGGACTAAAACAACAGCTAACATTTATATAATCATTATACATACCTTGACAATCATGCAAAAGTATTGATTCATTGTCAATAAGGTCAGATTTACTTAGAAACCTGCAATGAATCACTCAATTGAGTGTACACTTAACTCAAATTCAGGAATATTTCAATGTCAATTTTTAAGACATTACACAGTCAAAATTGAATATTTAATGTTATATCTAAATTGTTTAGTGTAGTTTTGTTGAACAAAACATTGTTTCATAAACACTTAATATTTTAAAAATATTGATGAGCATAAAATGACAATATTTCAGTTTAGTGTACACTCAGTTGAGTGAATGATTGTGAAACTGGGCCAGGAAAAAAAGTCTATGACGATTTTTACCTCAAAATGTTAGGAAGAACTCAATTAAGTCAAACACAAAAAGCCATATTTAGACGATAAAAAGTTCATTTTAATGCATGTCAGTTAAACGACTATAACAATATATACTCAGCATTTTGGATTACTTCATATCGGCATTATTGTAACAACCATTCTGCTTGCGCTAAGCTGTGTCGACTGCGACTGTCTTTACTACAATATGGTTTTGCTGAGTAACATCAGCTTGTTTCAGCAATCTAAAGTCTTTGGTCGTAACATTGTTATAAACTTCTGAGTAAGGAAGAAGATAAATTGTATGCACAAACTATAAAACTTGAAAAATCTCATCTAGACGGGAACCACGACACTGAACTATCCTGCATCTAGACGGGAACCACGACATTGAACTATCCTGCATCTAGACGGGAAACACGACATTGAACTATCCTGCATCTAGACGGGAAACACGACATTGAACTATCCTGCATCTAGACGGGAACCAGGACATTGAACTATCCTGCATCTAGACGGGAACCACGACATTGAACTATCCTGCATCTAGACGGGAACCACGACACTGAACTATCCTGCATCTAGACGGGAACCACGACATTGAACTATCCTGCATCTAGACGGGAACCACGACATTGAACTATCCTGCATCTAGACGGGAAACACGACATTGAACTATCCTGCATCTAGACGGGAACCACGACATTGAACTATCCTGCATCTAGACGGGAACCACGACACTGAACTATCCTGCATCTAGACGGGAACCACGACATTGAACTATCCTGCATCTAGACGGGAACCACGACATTCAACTATCCTGCACCTAGACGGGAACCACGCCATTGAACTATCCTGCATCTAGACGGGAACCACGACATTGAACTATCCTGTATCTAGACGGGAACCACGAAATTGAACTATCCTGCATCTAGACGGGAACCACGACACTGAACTATCCTGCATCTAGACGGGAACCACGACACTGAACTATCCTGTTTTTATTGTATTGAAGGTGTTAACCAAGTTAGACTCGTTGTCAATTGCCATTTCCTGGTTTTTTTAATTTTGATTGTTTCTATTGTTGTTTGTCTTGTTTTGTTTTGTTTTTTTTTTTTGGTTTTTTTGTTTTTTTTTTTTTTTTTTTTTTTGGTTTTTTTTTTTTTTTGTTCGTTGGGTCAACCATAATGCAATCTTCAGGCTTTCTCTTTTAGAATAAATGGGAATAAAAATTCAACCCGGGTGGAGTTTTAACACTGCAAATCCTACTTACTTATACCTAATTATCTGTCTCGGAATATGATTCAAAGAAGGCATATCTCCAGCAAATATCTGACCGAGTCTGACAGATTTTGAATAATTAATATGTTAACTTCCCTTGAACATATAACATTATCTATCACAATGGAAGTATTCGAGTAAGGAAAAAAAAAGGTCCTTAACTTACATTATCAGCCATGTCTAACGGATCACATGACTAAGCACATATCCTTAATGTAGTTTGGACAGAGATCATGTGTAATCGAAGTAAAGTTCAAATGCTAAAAATATTTTATTTTACAAAATATATAAATTTTTTATTTTACAAATATGAGTATGATAAATTCAAAACAAACCTCTCTCTCTCACACACGCAACACACACACACAGAGTACAAATATAAAGTAATATATAATAGAAATAAATAATATGTCAGTATTGTCATGTGCCGATTTTGAATTTCTGCAAAATCTGTGCTGAATTTGAATGCACTATTTTAATAGAAATTAAAAATCAGCACATGACAGTATTATGCATTTTTTGTGTTTGTGATAAATCATTGTTGTCCGATGAAACTTAAATTCTCCACCAATTTAATTAATATAGATTGTTTTTAGAATGTGTATAAACGTTATCAATGTGACTTGCAAATGATCAAGTTTGTAGCTTCATTAACGCAGTTGTTCACACCGATGACCTGTCATTGCATCTGTGTAGCTTATTTAGGTTGTTCCGGTTGTCGATATCTACTGGACTATCAGACGTGGCTGGGTATGTTACTACTTCGGCTGTTATGAAATTCTTTAATGGTACTCAGTTTTTACCACTTGAAACTGTATTTTATTTTATTACGTAATTGTGTATTATAAGGAATGAATATATTTGATAAACATGGTAATTTTGAAAAAATATGTAGTTTTATACATATTGATATCCATGGCAACCGGTTTTTTAGTGACGTTAAGTTGCAGAATTACAGTTATCATGCTCTATAACAGTGAATTTTGTACATAATAGACGATTCCCACCACGGGCGACTTCTTTTGTAGTTTAAAGTAATATAGAAACCTGTTTGTGTTGCAACTACAATAATTTTGTAGTTCTTGCAGTTGTGCAAATCGTCAATATGTGTTGCTACCACATTTTTGTAGTTCATATAGTTCTGCAAATTGTCAATATGTTTTGCAATAGGGCTAGTTTTGAAGTTTATATGTTTGTACAAGTTGTCGATGTCCATTCACACCGTTTGTCGTTATCATCCCACACAAGACCAACCGGACACGGCATTTCGTACATATATCCATTACTACATGAAATATACGTGTCACAACTCCGACAAGACTGGTAGTTGCCATTAGTTTTGCCAATACAACTGGATGCACATGGGTTGTCTGTAAAAGAAATGACATCAATATTATGACCTTTGAATTTGACCATAACCTTAATGCGTTGTTAGACAACCGGTAGGACAGGATGATGATGATAATAATATATATATTATTATTATTATTGCAGAGTAGCGTCTTGCAATGAAACTGTTAAAATAGTGTAAATAATGAGCTTCTGGTACAAAGTATATGTATATGTGTATAGAATCACTTGTGTATAGAATCACTATCAAAGATGAATCACGCCAACAAACGTGTTTGCATGTGTTGTTTAAAGCTACATTAAGTTTACCCATTATTGAAAAAAAAACTAACCTATTAGACCATAATAAATGGAAATCAAAAAGCTAGGAGTTACTCGACAAAATCTTATTTTTCTCATTTTGGAGCATGCGCGGAAGGTCTGCATGTATGTAAATGACGTCAGCAGAAAGAAATGTGTCTTCGTGCGAGAACGTCAACAGGTTCCGCAAAGAAAAAAACAAAGGCCAATTGGGACAAACTGACTCCAAGGATTCGAATCGGCAAGGCTCGTGAGGAATATAAACCAAATAACGGTTTGGATTGGATACGCACGGCATTGCTCTGTAACACATGCTTGTTGACGTTGCCTCGTTTTCGATAAAAAAATCACGTGATCAATGAACTAAAATAAAATCTTTGGTAGATCAAACTAGCAGCACTGAGTAAGTTTCTTCCGTAAATTTCAACCTAAGTAAAGGTTTTATCATGGAACCAAGTCATTACATTTTTCATGAGGCATACTTAAGAAAAAATGCGCCAGTTATATTTGTGCATAGAACAACCTTATGCAGCTTAAGAAATTTTGGTATTCTAACTTAAATATGATCAATATGATTAATATTTTGCCTATAAGTCCCTATGTGTCTTAAACCATCCAGCACGCATTTTATGAGAAAAAAATGAATTTCGAAATGTTTTCAAGTTTGTCCAAGAAATTTGTGCTCACCATCACATGCAGACAGTGTAATCACATCTTTTAAGTTGGTCATTCCATTTTAACCCCGCTGGACACGGCATGTTGTCGATTATACGTCCACCGGAACAGGCAGCATACACTTCACATGATATGCATGATGGGTAATTGCCATCAGGAACGCCCGTACAATTCGTTATACACCCTACATGTTAAAAGAAAATATACGTTTCAGTTATACTTCAACTTTCAGTGTCGAGCTACTTGATCTGTTTCGCAGTTTTTATCTCATTTCAAAACTAGATAAGCGTTTCGCTCCACTATCAATTTCCGCATCAATTTTCTAGAACCAATTCTGGATCCAAGAAAAGAAAGGATCACTTCGAAAGAATAACAAGACATAGTTTCCTATCGTACACAATGGAATCACGACTAAGTTTTGCACCCTGGTCTAACACGCCCATTCATATAACTGTTTTGGAAAAAAGGACCATAAAATACATTTAAAATCTATGAAACAGTTAAACATGTTTCAGATGTTAGTGAAACATTTAGAAAATAAAAAGCTGCACAACCTGAAGTCAGTTGATCACGTATCTTCAAACAAGTCAGAAACTTTTGAAAAGAGAATAATAAGAAGAAGAAGTCAGATTTTTGATTTAGAGGCTTTTTGGTCAGATTGAACTGTTTGTTAAAACAAAGTTAACTGCTTCATTTTTTCCGCTAATCATGTTATATGACGTAAATGTTCACGGCAGTAGACAGATCCACCAAATATGTGATAAATATTACAATTTAGAAATATGTAGTGGTTTCAATCTCGTAACTTTCGATTTAATATATGTGACAGTGTCTTATTTTCTTGCCAGTCAAAAAAACCGCAATAATGAAGCGAAGCCAAATCATAAACAAGTAGCGGAAACTTCTAAGTAGGATATTACGACAAGTAGAACAGTACGTGTGTAGCGGCATAAAGGTTAATAAGCTTACAAACATCTTATATTGACAACAATAAATAAATAAATAAATGATGGTCAAAATACCAAATAAAACAATACACTATAAAAAAGGGTACAATTATCATAAAGTATTTAAAACAATTTAATAAGCTGCCGACTTCTGAGGGCACTTGATGATACTGATAATCCACTGATGCATGGACGACCGTTTTGTCATTAAGTAAAAAAATGACATAAAAAATGAATGATATCTCATTCACTAAGATATATCTGTAATTGAATTAAAGACATTTAATTCAATTAAAAACATATAACAAATTCGAGACATTTGCATATTGAGATACTTTTAATTCCAAACAAGATTGGTACTTTTAGAGATATCTCTTATTCAATTACAGTTTTCTCTAAATATTTAATGACATACATATTGTAATGTGCAGATTTTTGAAATATTACCAAAAGAAATATTCAAAATTTTGTCATTTGCAGAATTTCGAATATTTCTTTTCGTTTAACTGAATTGAAAAATTTTCCACAAGATAATATGTTAAAACGGCTGTCCAGATTGGTGTATTACTGCAAAAGTTCAACGACCCTGACTTCAACATGCATTTGATTCATGTATAGAATTTGTTCAAACTTTACAATGAATTTTCATTTGTATGAAAGATTACATGAAAAGAATTTTGACATTTATTCTTTAAATTTTGCACATGACATTAACATACAATTTAAATTCTTTATAATACACGATTCATATTGGTATTTCTTTGCAATTATGAATATTTGGAATAAATACAATTCATTCAGCTGTATTTATTTAACAATGTTATAATAATAATAATAATAAAAAAATAATAATAGTGATGTCATGTGCTGATTTTGAATCTCTATTGAAATAATGCACTCAAAATCGTGTAATAGAAATTCAAAATCAGCGCATGACAATGATGATAATGTTGATCAATTTAAACTTAAATGAATGAATGAATGAATAAATAAACAATAATTTTATTAAAATAAAAAAATAATAATCATAATTGATTAAAAAAAAATAAAACAGTATTGTTCGCTTACCTTTAATTTGTCCACTTGACTTTGAGATCATGAAGAATATCCAAATACATGTAAAAAAGAAAACCATACTTTACACTAGGACTACGTTTACTTTATACAGTGTCTAACTTTTAATAAATACATCCTCTATCATTTGAACTACATCTATAAACTTGTTGTTTATTTGAATATTTGGATTTTATCCAAAATATTTAAAATTGAAGTATTCACTTGATTTTTAAAGTTTTAGCGGATCTGATAATAAACATGCTTCCAGCACAGGCTTCTGTTATTCTGTTTCTGTATGTATCTGTTTTCTTAATAATTTTACAATTTTTCGAATCAGATAATAGAAAATATACAAGTATATTGCTATTCGTGAATGATATATTTTTTGTTAGAAATGAAGGAAAAAATTGAAAAAGATAAACAATATCGAACATCATTAAAATCGTTATGTTGTAAGCGACGCGTTTTATACGACAATGTGCATATTTTGCACTTGGTCAGGAGTTTAAATAATTATTACGTCATGCTAATTAATTAAATCTGTGGTGTCGTTTTCAACTTATTTGCATGTTGTGGAACACAAATATAATAAACGGACATTTTACGTCACAGAATCAGTCATAAGCGGAAATCAATGGAAATTAAAAATGCAAGCTGCATCGTCATTTTGCCAAAAAATAATCATATTTCTTTCATCTTGAACATGTTAATTTCACTTCCTGGAACACAAGTGTCAATATTATATTTAGAATGGCATATTTCCCGATCAGTTGCAATATTGCTGTCAATTATGTGCATATTTAAAGATATCATTCATTAAATTGTTTGACTTTAAACAGGTGAAAATGAAATAGATTAGTATCATCTATGACACATACTAATGAATTGATTATAAGGTTAAAGAACGCATGTTATTTTTTATGCCAATGGCAAAAAATAATGATTAATATTTGTTTCAAGCACATTGGTGGAACCTGGTGGTTTCGATTAAAGGTAGTTGAATCCTGAATAAATAAATAAATAAATAAATAAATAAATAAATAAATGTAAAAAAAGGGCAGGGCAAGCGAACTGACAAACTTTCTCACACTAGGATCTGTCCCGAGTGGGATTCGAACCCAGGCATTGTTTAAGTGGGGTTCGAATCTAGGTGGTGAGAGGCGATTTGATGAATAACAACCAGAGGTGGATCCAAAATTTTATGTGTGTGTGTGTGTGTGTGTGTGTGTGAGAGAGAGAGAGAGAGAGAGAGAGAGAGAGAGAGAGGTAGTTGAGAATTTTATTATGAGATATTGCGAGCGTCAAAGACTTAACCCCTAGCGGCAATGGGTTTTGGGGGACTTTAGCAGCCCTCAGTTTCAGGACATGGGCAGTACCGTAACTACATATATATATATATATATATAAGGGTCTAGTTACGGTACTACGGCGAAGCCCCCTGCGAAATTTGAATTTTCAATGCATCTCGGGATCTTTTGCCACCTTCCTTGAATCCGCCAATGAACAAATTCTTTATATCACTCGACGCCTTTAATTTCATTGGATTTGCAATACGACAGAACTTTGAGGCAACTGTTGCCAGTCGGATCAATTAAATACCGTGTTCTAGTCATAAAATTTTCCATTTTTATTTTCATTTTGTTAAATGCATGTATTTATTCACGTGTAATTTCGCTTAAATACCTGCATGGTACTCTGGGCTACTAAGGAATGTTTAATTTGCAAATTAAATATCCTGTAAATTGACGTAGTGATTTAGTAGATGAATGTCACCAAAAAAAAAAAAAAAAAAAAAAAAAAAAAAAAAAAAAAAAAAAAAAACGGACATGGTTAACATTTTAGAGCTACGGTTTTCTGTAATTACGGTCTATCATTCTGTGCATCGTTTTTTTTTTCAGAACCTTCCTATATATATCGGCATTTAAGTTTGGCATTCATGTCATATACCTTCTGAATTTGCTGTTGGTTTATGAAATTAAGTTAGAAGCTTAAAAACTGATGCAATAAATATCATAGCTATAACTTTTCAGGAACGCCGTATATATATATATATATATATATATATATATATATATATATATATATATATATATATATATATATATATATATATATATACAGACCTTTTAAATATTGTTTTAAGACCTTAGTATATCCAATATATCACGTTGGGTAGGTATCAAAATCTTCACTGCTTACTGCACTGAAAGCAACGTTAATACATTTCCAATATAAGTGAAATTTTGACACTCTATTACGGTTTAAGGCACGCTTCCGATTTAGAAACTATTTAAAAAGTTAAAGTGTTATGTCCCTTGAAGTCTATATAACTAAAGTTGGCACACTTGCATCTAGTGCTGTCTGAATCATGTTGTTAAAGTAACAATGTACACTGAAGATGTGTAATGTTTTAGTCCCAAAAGATATTTATGTGGACCCACTAGATTGGACAGAAGGAATCGAGTCACTACCGGTCTACAGCGATGATAAATGTGACATAAAAACACTTAAGTTATCAAAGGCAGGTTAATTTAGTAAAGTCTAATACCTAAAACGGTAAACGAGTTATGAATCGATCGGATAACGAATTTTGGCCATTTGCTATATCCAAGCTTAGTCTTCTTAATTTTCTTTGCTCTTTTGATTATTTATCTGATTGGCTTTACTAAGTCAATAAACACTCCAATTTTAATCTAGCTCCAATTTTTTTCCTACTTTAGTTTTTGAATTACATCAATATGCAGGCTAAGCCATTATTTAATGTCTTAGAAAGTTTATTATATACAAATAGCTTGCTTTATTTTAATTGAAGTGTAGCCATCTGATTAATCTACTTTCTTTTAGAAAAGTAAACTTTTCAGTATAGTTTTTTTCTTAGAGTAGTCATCTGATTAATTCAGCTTTATCTTTGCTAGTCAACTGATTATTCAAGCTTCATCTTGGCTAAATCAGATGATTGCTCAAGCTTCATCAACATATTGGTCTAGTTTATCATAGCTTTGTCAGTTGATTGGTCTAGCTTTATCTAAATTAAGCCCTCGGACGGCTAGCTTAAATTGAATCTAAGCTTATCATCATTTTGTTTTCGGTTTTATTTAGCTTAGTCCTCTGATTGGTCTAGCTTTACTTTAGCTTAGCCAAATGATTGGCATAGCTTATATAACCTAGTTATCTGATTGGTCCGTTTTATCTTAGCCTAGTCCTCCTATTGGTTACTTTCATTTTAATTTTAGGTTGTCATCTGATTGGTTTACTTTTAATTTTGCATAACCTGACTGGTGTAGCTATATCTAGGCTAGACAACTGATAAGTATATCTTTGCTTTGTCAGCTGATTAGTCTAGCCTCATCTTAGCCTAGTCAACTGATTAAATTAACTTTATTTTGCTGTTAGTATAAATTTATAATCCTGAGTCAATTAAACCATTATCATATTTTAATTTTACTGTATGTTTTGTATTTTGCAATTTATTCTGTATTTGCCATAACTTTTTACATTGTACTTGAGTTTGAGCAATAAAGTTAAAGTCTAGCTTAGCTTTTTGATTGGCTAGGTGTTTTTTTTAGCATTTTCAACTTGTTTACTAATTATAAGCTCAGTCATTCAAAAAGCTTTTTAGCTTATCCAAGCTTTAACTAATGTTGTTTCATCTGATTGCTAGTTAAGCTCTACATCTCACTAATTAAGCTCTACATCTCACTAGTTAAGCTCTTTATCTCACTAGTTAAGCTATACATCTCACTAGTTTAACTCTACATCTCACTAGTTAAGCTCTACATCTCGCTGGTTAAGTTCTATATCTCACTAGTTAAGCTCTATATCTCACAAGTTAAGCTCTTTATCTCACTAGTTAAGCTATACATCTCACTAGTTAAGCTCTATATCTCACTTGTTAAGCTCTACATCTCACTATTTAAGCTCTACATCTCCCTGGTTAAGCTCTACATCTCGCTGGTTAAGCTCTATATCTCACTAGTTAAGCTCTATATCTCACTGGTTAAGCTCTACATCTCGCTGGTTAAGCTCTATATCTCACTAGTTAAGCTATACATCTCGCTGGTTAAGCTCTATATCTCATTATTTAAGCTCTACATCTCGCTGGTTAAGCTCTATATCTCACTGGTTAAGCTCTACATCTTGCTGGTTAAGCTTTATATCTCATTAGTTAAGCTTTATTATAATTCATTCATTTATTTTTTGGATTGTTGCCTTTGTAGATGTGATCCTGCTTAGCTCTAGCTCTGTTATAACTAAGCTGTGTTATTTGGTCAGAATGTCTGTCTATCTTGCAGGACTTCAACAAATTTATAAAATTTTACATTTAATTTTTCTTTATAGTCAATTAATTTATGGTTATGTATCCTGACAGAAGGTTATCATTGGTCAAATCCTTTCATATTACTTTAGCAAAATTGGTTGACCAACTTCCCCTTAACCAGCAATTAAAGTGACTTTAAAACATATTTTGTCATGAACTGAAAACCCAAGAAGCTTTTAGCTTTCATCCCCAGTGCATAAAAGAATACCAAGCTTGTGAAGTTGCTTGACCTGGAAATTCATAACCATATTCTTGTCATTTACGGACAAGGCACCATCACCACATAAAGAACTATGATGTTTGCAAAGTTGGTTGATCTTGACCCCATTTGAAGCTGATAGTGACTTTCAATTGTTACGTCTTTAAAACGGAGAATCCTTGAAGTTAGAATTGTATATACAGCATTCTTGCACCAAGTCTTTTAAGTTGGTTTACCTTGAATGAACACATAAAACCATATGAAGAAAACCATTTCAAATGAACTGAAAGGCTAAGTGGGTTAAAATAAACATTTTCAACATTATTGCATGAAGGGCTACCAAGTCTGTAAACCATGACTTTATTTGAAGTACATAGTGATCTAATGCATGGTGATTTAAATAAAGCAGCCTTTCATCATAAATAAAAGACTTGGCCCTGCTAATACTCTTAGCCTTTTGTTTGACTGCTATTCACAAATTTAACTACGACAATAATATACTCTTTTTTCAATCTATAGGAATTGGAGTCTATGATATAAATGTAATTCACAGTATACCTTTATTTATTTTTCAGTATGTTAAGTGTAATATTCCTGGGCCAGGAGCAAATATTGATGACTTTGAGGAACAAATTTTGGGATGTCAGTGCTTTACACTAAGCTGTGAGAATGACTGTATTTGTTTAGAGAAATATGGAAGGAATTATGAAAATAAACTTTTACGAAAATCACATCTATATCTGAACCAACAAGCAAATCCTATTTTTGAGTGCAATAAACAATGCACATGTGAATCTGGTTGCATTAATCGTGTGGTACAACATGGCATTAACATACAACTACAGGTTTTCATGACCGATGGAAAAGGAATTGGACTAAGACCATTAGAAAAAGTAACAGCCGGACAATTTGTTTGTGAATATGCTGGTGAAATACTATCAGTTGAAGATGCTAAAAAAAGAACTTTGTTACAAACTGAGAATGATATGAATTACATTTTGACAGTTAAAGAATACCATAAAAATGGAATCATTACAACTTATGTTGATCCTACTTTCAAGGGAAATATTGGGCGTTATATAAATCATAGCTGTACACCAAATCTAGTCATGGTCCCCGTCAGAGTGGACAACATGGTCCCGAAAATTTGTTTGTTTGCTTTGTGTGATATAGAACCTAATGAAGAGCTCAGTTTTCATTATGGATTTAATGGAAATTCAGAAACAAGACTGGATAGGACGTGTTTAAAACCGTGTTTTTGTAAAACAGAAAATTGTCAAGGTTATCTCCCTTTTGATGAATCACTATTTGGTTAATAAAATGCCAAGGTTTATAATATAAATATTTAGCATAGTGTATAAATACACAAAAAGTCTTAAATAGGTAACTTAAATTATTGATGGACAATCAATAACAAAAATTTTATGACCCTGACATATTGAAATAAAGTAAGGTTACTAGAAATACATGAAACCAACGCTCATGAATGGTGGAGTATGGTGTTGAACAAAAGTAAGGTTATTTTAACCTTGTATTATGCACATCAGCAATTTTTCAGTACCAGTTATTTTAATACTCTCAAGGATTAATCTAAACACAAATCCAGGTTGTGTATGAGTTGTGTGCAAGTGTTTCTAATTTCGTTTTTACTAGTGCATGATATGGAGGACTTAACTGTGCTAGTACACTTACCAGCAATGTTAAAAATACTGACAATTTTTTTGACAAGTTCACTTGCCAAAGGTCAGTGGTTTTCTCCAGGCACTCTGGTTTCCTTCAATATTCCAGAACTGATTGCCTTGATATAATGTAAGTGAAAAAATCTTGACATGGTCATAAAACACCTAATCTAATTAGTTCATTGTACTGATACTATACCAACCAGGGACTGAACCTACAACAGTGAGACGCCTTGAGTTTTAACACCTTAACCATGCAGGTACTGCCGTAAAGACAGGAAGCTTATTAATAAATATAGCAAACTTTTCATAATACTGTATACACAGAAATTTGACTCTGTTTTTTACTCTTCCAATAAAACAAATGTGTTTTTTGTCAACTAAATCAAAACAACCTAACAACAGACAGGGATTCGACTTCTTTTGTAACTACATTTATGTCAAAATGAAATTCAAAACAAATAATATTCACACACACATAATAGAAAGCTAAATCAGAACACAAATTTTTAGTTTTGTCTACCAGTATTTTCTTTTCAATAGATCTAAACTAACCAACAATTATCAAGTTTTGCACATGGCATTCTTGTGCTATATCCCCCTTAGCACATGATGAACTGTTGTCAGCTTGACTGGTATCTAAATCCCACATATCATTTTCCCATCGAGGAATTAGATCGATCTTGTCTAAAAAAGTGTAAAATATAACTAGAACAGAAGTTTTATGTTTTTAAATGCAGTTCTTTTCAGGCAGTTGCAATTCATTGGTTTGTGTTCCCTTATATTGTCTAATGTAGCCAACCATGTACTTAACCATGTTGGCATTAAAGATGGTTGCAAGAACTTCTAAAATTAGCATCACAGCCACTCATGTCATAATAATAAGTTTTTGTTCTAAGTAATGCAATTTTCATCAAATTAATTCATGGAATTAATTCTGTACCTTTGGCAGCCTTGAAAGCTGAGTTAGTATATTGACATTACATTAGTGATAGTATTCACTTTAAACATCGTCTTTTTTCTGACAATCAAGAACATAACTGGAACAAAGCCTGTATCTATCTAAGGTTTCCTTAAAAGTTGATGTACATGTATTACCATTCATGTAAAGGGAAAATCTAAACATTTTAACACACTCCCTTTTCTGATAATCAAGAATGTTCCATGAACAAAGCCTGTACCTCAGGTCTCCTTGCTAGCTGAATTGGTGTATTACCATTCATGTCAGGGATAATCTTAGCACCATGCTGTAGTAAAACCTTTACACTACTCTCCATGTTGGGCTCCTGATGCTATATGAAGTGCTGAAAGCATTAAATAACAAGAGACATAATAGCTTGTCATTATACCTGTAAACGTACTACTTTTAGCACATACATATTTTAGTGCAATTTACATTCTCATGGATTTTAATTAAGGCACAAACAACTCTTGACAAACAGACTATAAGTCAAACATGATATTTAGCAGTGTGTTTCAATTTGTGCTATTGTCCTTCAGTGAAATTTAATTGAATTAAAACACTTGCTAAAATTAGTATGTTTACAGTATCTAGTCCATCAAGATTTCATCTAAAAACTTCCAACAAGAAGAGAGGAGACCAGGAGTCTTTATATGGAAACACTAATATTTACAGACTTTTTGTTCCTAGCTTCCTGGATTATGATAATAATTTCCCTTTGATAGAATTCTTTTCTTTAAGAAACAAAAAAAAAAAGTGATAATGAGTACAAAGTTAAAATCATTGAGAAGGATTGCCTTTCAGGAGACATTCTGTACTACAGAAGGCAAAACCATTTTGATTTTAAAGCAGCAATTTATTGTTTATAATTGTTTTTTGATTGGACACACACAATGGACAAAGTACATGTGTTCTTTATAATGGCCAGAACACTAAACAACCAGACATGCATTTGTAACGCCAAGATTGTGCTACGCTGTACAGGTCTACCTTCTTTGGAACGCAAGTATAACAGTAGTACTCAAGAAAACTGACAGATTTGTTTACATCGATAAGAAATTGGTTACCAAACCATGACATAAGTAGACAAGTCTACTTTCCTACGTAAAAAAAGAGAACAAAAAAGATTTGTAATTAGAAACAAAGAATATAAAAAAAACTAATTTTAAAACTTTGGAAGGATAGCCTCATGCAAAAATAACTATGGTAACTAACAATACCTGTTCTTCCCTTTGTGTCCATTAAATCCACATTACAACCATGATTCAATAAATATAATAATATATTTGTCTGTCCTTCCTGAAAATCAAACAAGAGGTACAGGACAGGAGAACATTACAAAATCTACACCACATTCAGTCAAACAATACAACTTAATCGAAACAAGAGGTACAGGACAGGAGAACATTATAAAATCTACACCACATTCAGTCCATTGAAACAACTTAATCCAAACAATATAACACCCATCCCCTCCCCCAGAAAAAAAACATTGATAGGACAAAGTCACTGATACATGAACCATAACTCACGTCATTGGAATGATATAAGCTAATGCTAATGAAACGCTTAGCCTCTTACTTTCAAAAGAATCTTCAATGAGTTATATAGTACAGTAAAAGTTATCAATTGGTATTATGATGAGGTTTCACTGTGGTCTGCAATTCCTTTGAAAACTGCTTTACTCTGGATTAGATACCAAATCTACATTAGAAGTTTTTTTTCTATGTTAACTTTTTGAAAATTTAAACAAAATGAGAAATGAAAATTACATTTTGGACAGAATTCAGAAGGGCATGTTACCATTTTGTAAAGTGGCCACCCAATTGTTGTAAATGTTTTTGCGAATCAATGTTCCTTTTATGAATTCTGCACATCTAGTTGTTAGAGAACTAAAAGAAAATAATGTAGGATGTTTTTAAACAGCATCAGAAAGATTCAAATGCTCAAAATACCTACCTTAGCAGCAACAGCTAAGGCAGAGAATCCTAATGATGATAAAGAGTTGACATCCACATGACATTCTTCTACCAGATACTGGACAGAGTCCAAACATCCAGTTTGAGCTGACTGATGCAAGCAATGATATCCAAAATTATCCTCTATTAAAACATCTGCCTGAAAATTTAAAAGAAAAAAATTATTTTTTACAATCTCTAGCTGATAATGAACATATAACAATGGTTGATAATCTGAGTTGAGTAAATTAATATTATTTTATGCCCCAGTCAAGATTCTTTGCTTATATTAAGGTATTTAGGTCTGGGGTAGTGGAGGAAACCAGAGTGCCCAGTGAACCGAGAACTTTTGGAAAGCAAACTGACAAACGTCCTCACACTAGATCTGCCCCAAGTGGGAGTAAAACCTAGGCTGTGATTGGCACTGTGAGGGACTTTAATTTTCAGTTGAAGTATATAATACTGACTTATTCTATTTAAAAAAATCATTGCAATGTAATATCACCAAGCAAATAAGAATTAGCAGAAATCTGTTCATATAATGCTCTTATGGAAAAACTGAATAAAAAATTGTTGTCAAGCAATAAATTCACCACAAAGTATTCCAACAGTGATTTTGAAACCCATCCTCAGTCTGTAAAATTGGGAATTTTTAAATGCTTGAATCTCAATAGGAACAACATGTGCATTCATCAATTTTGAATATGGCTTTAATTTTTGTGTTCTTATATTGTTGGATGTTAAGATATCTTACAAATAAACTTGTAGGAGTTTTCAATTTTAATGATAATCCCCTTTATCAGAAGGGGGTGTTGTTTTAGTGGCCTAATAGTTTAAAGCCTGCTCTTACAGATTAAAGTGCATCCTCAGGCTAGCTGTTTCTGATGTCATTTTGCTGGCTAATGTTCAGCTCCTTTTTAGCACTTAGGTTTCCTCCATTGATCTCAGAACAATTGACTACCTTGATATAGGAGAAAGACTGAGACTTAACCACCAACAATCCTATCCATTCATTTTTTATTTCATAAATGTGTTTATGGTTCCGCATTACGGAATTTAATGTTCAATTTGCTTAGTTCAGATTTTAGAACAATATGACAGCAATTTTTGTCGAGCCTGGCATCGCCATAAGGCGAGACTTAGGTGTCACTTTTCAGGTGTCATCGACGACGGCATGTCAAAAATGTGAAAGTTTATGTTAAAGTAATGTAATTTCTACTCAATCAAAAACTAACCAGGTGAAACATTAAATCTGGAATTCTTGTTAGCCAACAAAACCACTTGGCATACACACCTGTTTTGTATCAATCAGTAGCTTTGCAACCTTGACATGACCAGATCTGAGAGCATCCATAACTGGAGTACTGCCACAACTGTCCTTGACATTGACGTCAAATCTGCAGTGCTTAAGAAGGTACTCTACTACATCATAACATCCATGTAAAGCTTTATTAAAGATAAACGGTTACATTCAAAAAATTTTGTATTGTCCCACATGTCTTGTTTTTGAGAATATCCTAACTCACATTCGTGTATTTTCAGGTCAATGACAATATTTTACATGTATAACAAACTATGGAAATTCCTAACCACAATTTTCCATGTCAAAAAATCTTATTTTTTCCCCTTATGACATTAGATACCTTAAATATCATTGAGTTCACAGTATATCATTACTATAACCAACTGTAGGACAAAATAATGCCATTTAGTTAATCAAGAAAATGGTGTTAGATTTGCTGCACTATACAATGTTATACTGATAAATGTCATTTAGCAGGTTACCGTAAATGAACTAATTTTAGCATATTTTTTGCGCAATTTAAATTCTCGACTAATTCACATGGATTTAAATTCATGCAAAACAACTTTTGAGAAACAGACTATAAGTCATAACATGCAAGTCATCATTTTAGTGGTGTATTTAAACTTAGCGCTTTTGTCCTAGCATGTAAATTGCTAAGATACTTCGCTAAAATTTATACATTTACAGTATATTAGTGAGGTATACTTTACATGTTCTTGTTGTCACATTAAAATCACCAAATTAAAGATCATAAATATCTGTCAAACTTGACAATGTATGTATTTTTTATGTTGGTCACTTGACAGTAACTTGAAAAAAAGTTTCCAGAAAGTAGCTAATGCTCTATCTTAAATTCTATCATAATCAGTATAAATATAAGGTGAGGTTATCAATAGTTTTGTTGTTCTTTCATCTTTCAGGTAGATTGGTGATATATCTGGTAAAAACTGAAAAAAAAAAACAGTTTGTGGTGTGCAGACTAGAGTGATTTACAAGCAACTGACTCTCAACCTACCACAGTTTGATTTTTTGGGGGAAAAAATTTGTCTGACTTACCGGTAATATAAGTTAAGGAATCTTGATTCAGGCATAAAACATTACTTCACCATTAAGGACTGATGATATCAAAACAATGGTTAATATTACCTGCTGTATGTAGGGGAGTTCTTCCATTTTTACTGGCTGTATCCCACAATGCATTATCTAGTTGTAGTAGGTATTGCACAATCTCTAGATGTCCTTCTCTAAAAACCAAAGATAATGCAATTTAAATCCTTTGAAAAAGACTCAATTCATAAACTTGAATATGACATTCCAGTGAATTCAACAACAACCAATGATTTTAATGAAGGGGAGATAACTTTCACAAAATTTAGTCTTTCACAAAATTTAGTCTTCCAAATTATATAAATTAAAATCCATAGTATACATTTTTTATAATAAAACACAGATTTCCCTGTTTTATTTTACACATCTATTTAATTAAAAGAAAATTTTAAATGTATACAATACCTGCATGCAATATGAAATGGTGTCCAACCATCTTTATTTACAAGTTTCAGACCAGCTCCATGTTGTGTGAGTTCACATATTATGTCCAAGTCAGGTTTTGTGCATGCCAACATTAATGGAGTCCTGTATTAAAACAACATACATTTTAAAACATTTCTTCTTCTTGTGTAAAAGACAAGATGGAAGTCAAAATTCATGTATATGTCTTGTTTAAGTTAGTGGGGGGATGGGGTGGTTAGCAAGAGAGTGAGAACTAGAATTTGTTTGGCTAATACAACCACATGACAATTTTTGTTTGGCAAATATAACCTGAAATATTAATCACAATTTTTGTTGGACAAACAAAACCTGAAACATGACACATCAATTTTTGTTTGGCAAAAACAACCGAAATATGACACAACAATTTTTTTTGGCCAATACAACCTGAAATAAGGCACAATAATTTTTGTATGGCAAATACAACCTGAAACACGACACACCAATTTTTGTTTGGCTGAATAATTAAAGCATAACAAAGAACAATATTACTGTATTTAGCTAAAGAATTGTTTTCATTTATAATAATGGTAATTAAGGAATTACCTGTTCTAGTTAGCTCTGGGATGATGGAGGAAACTGGAATGCTTTCATAAAACTGCTAACCATCAGCAAGTAAATTGACAAACTTTCTTACATAAGGATCTGCCCTAGTGGGATTCAAACCTAGGCATTGAGAGGCATTGAGAGGCATTTTGACCCATAAGTATGTGCCTTACACCATTCGTCCACAAAGGCCCTTATTAAAAACAACTTTGCCATATAGAAAGGGTATCTAATTTAGGAAATGGAATATAATAATAACCTGATCTATTTCACTCTGATATCTCTATGACAAGGTTAAATAACTTAAATAAACTTTAGAATGTTATAACATAAATATGTACAGAAAACAGGTCCTATTAAAAACAGCAGGTCTACCAGACTTTTACAATAAAAATTCAAATGGTTCTTAAGAAAACTAAATATCCCAGACTTGGGAATTTAAACCCACAAAACAATAATTTTTCTCTAAAACTGGCATTTACCAATCTGCTCTTTTGAGACTGTCCACTTGGGCACCATTATCCAGGAGATATCTCACACAATTTAACTGTCCATACTGTGCAGATTCATGTAACAGGTGTTTGCCATCAAAATTTGACACCTCTACATCAGCTCCACAATCTATTAGAAAGGCCAGCAACTCCAAATGACCAAACCTTGCAGCATAGTGACAGGCTGTGTCTCCAGATTTGGGGTATGACTTGGATAACCAAGCTATATCATCTCCATTTTGTGAGGACAGGTTTCTGAAGAATTCAATATCACTCTGCTGGGCAGCTTTAAAATAATCTGTGATTATTGATTTCTGCATCAACTATTGTCTTTATCTAAAATTAAAAATAATAAAATACTGTATATGGGTTAGACTTATATAGATTAAATAATGCAAATTACTTGGTTGCATTAATTTTAAGTACCGGTATTACACTTTTAACAATCTGTATCTATACAAGGGATTCATAATCTTAGAAAAAGATAAAACTTTCACTTATTTTAAAACTCAATTTCAGCAAACTATTGCCAATATACTAGTATGCATGTTTTATGGAAATCAAGTTCCTTCATGAAAAAACTAGCAGTTGTCGAAACAACAGATATAAAAAGCAAAAACTGTTCTTATTCAAGTATAAAAATTTAATTCTCACAATAGCAAATCTGGGTTCATTGTCAAACTTCATATGGTTTCAAACTTTCAATATATCCATACTTTTTGCAAATGAATGTTGTCTTATCTAAGGGTTTCACTACCAAAGTAATGATGTAAAACAGAATTCATAATGGACACATTTCCTTAAATGGAGCATCAGAGACATATATAACGAATATATGTCTCTGGAAGCATCAACTGAGAAACATACAAATAGAGAAATTAAAGATGCTACATCAGTCAGTCAGTTTAGAACGAGTAACCATTCTAATGAAAAGATAAGTGTTGAGATCTAAACTACACAACTTGTCAAGTGTAGTCCAACTTAGTACTGTCAGCCATTTAATTTTATTGGGATAACCATATTCACTCACAATTGCAAGATTTGTCAACGTAGACAAACATTAAGATACTTAGTAACAGACAAATCCCACAATAAATCAGTGTAAACCCGTGTTAGTAGTTTGTACTTTATGTTACATGAACAACGAACTCTCTACCTAACAGGTGGTTTAGTAAATATTAGGAAGTACCATCTGTATTACATTAATCGAAACGAAAAACGGAATCTCGGATCCTCGTTTATTTAACAACGAAATATTGTCGGGAATGAAATGAATTTGGAAATATATTATAAAATTTTGACATTTTCTAAAGTTAAGCTATATTTTTTTAAAATAACGATTTAGTCTTTGTCCAGGATTTTTTTCCCGGAACTAAGAAATCCTTTTCAGTTTCAGCTTTTACAATATTTAAAATGGCGGTTGAAAACGAAAGTATGAAAACCTTCATAATTTTCTGTGTTGGCCGATTTCACTGTTACACAATGTTTTGTAGTGTTAAGTATAACATAGTTTAGTTAAAATCAAAGACAACGGTTTTCCTGCCATTTTATGATTTTTTGCCATTACTGAACAGCAACATTAGAAAAAGGCACCTGTAGCCAAAATAATATCGAATTTTGCAAGTTAGCTTATTGTCACCATGTTAGTGTCAAACTTAATTTAGGATCCGATGGTAGTAAACTTACAATATAAAAATAACAGCTTAATTTGTTACCAGTGATAATGATACTTTAGGTCAGTAACATTTGCTATTTAATCTTTTTAGCAATTTTTTTATCCTTCAAAACAAAATGTAAACAAGAAGGATATTGAAAGTAAAGAGACAATGACAGAATCAAGTAATTTACCAACCACATATGGCACCACTGCTTCTGATAATGGTACAGATAGAGAGGAAAAGTGTGGCTCTCTGGCAAATTCATTGCCCAATTTACCATCAATGAATTTACCCACAGAAACTGATGTGCAGCCTGTGTCTAGAAAAAGAAAAATCCATATGACTGATATTGAATGTTTTTCACATTCAAATTCTACAAGAAGGAGCCTTAGCTTTATCTAATCCATTGGAAGTTGTGAAATCATCAAAGGATATTCACCATGGACTGTATCCGAGACCAAGTAAAAAGTTAACTTCTTCACATAGTATATCCAATAGTGAAATTTCTAATGTTGGAGATATACAAACCAATGGTGCAAAAAGATGGACATATTTGTCTGGCAATCAGAGTAACCCTGATATATCTAAACAAAATTTTAACTTGGGCAATACGAGAAATCCTGCAACATCCTCCAGACCTGTTGGTATGTCTGGTTCAAAATTTGCCAACAGATCTAAACCTTACATTCCAGGACAAAGTACCATGTTACATTTTATTTCATCCCAACCTTCACCTATGAAAAACAAAACAGAAAATTTGTCATATTCATCACAACAGATAAATAATAACACCAGTAAATCTTCTTGGAGATCAGTTATGTACTCACCGATAAAAAAAGTTGCAGACAGTAATGTTATTTATGTTAGTGATGACAGTCCTTCAAAGAGTCCCATGTCAGAGAATTCACAAAATGAAACATCTACAACATGTAGTGCCAAAGAATTGTTGGAAAACCCTGTTGTTAAACAATTATTTGCAAGTCAAAAACAGTTGAGTAAAAATCCTGATGCATTTAAGAAAAAGACAAAAGGGAAGTCATTTTCTAAAATGCTACAAACAACAAGTTCTTCATGGAACACAGCAAACAAACTGCTGGTTAGTATACCTTCTAGTGATCTTACGTCCGATGATGATGATGACTTATTTTCTGCAGCTGAAGATGTTTCAAAATCTGTAGCTTATGGACTCCTTGGAGAAGAAAATAATTTGGAAGATAACAAAATCAACTATTTTGATGTTCTCCCAGAACACATAATTGAAAATATTTTTTGTCAACTTCCAATGCTGGATTTATGTTTAAATTGTAACAGAGTTTGTCTAAAGTGGAATGCTATCATTTCAAGTGAAAAGGTAGGAAGTATTTTATTGATTATTAAGAAATTCGAAAAAAGTTTATTTCAGTTTCAAGAAACGCTTTGCCTCTCAGGACTTTGAAATATCCATTGGTCTCTGACCGGAAGTCAATTGTTTTCCTAGAGCTGTTTGTTTAACCAAGCTGCATGTTTACCAGCACATTTTACATATTAGCAATTTATTGTATTCTGAAGTAGAATTATTACAAATACACACATGTACTGAATATGTTTTTATAAAACATACAAATTGTTTGAAAACTTTGGGCATGTGTAACATCCCTTTTTATGCCATTAAATTTTCAAGGTTTGATAAAACCATAAGTTGAAAAGATAGCTTTGATGGTAATTATATAGCTCCAAATTGAATACTACAGATATTCTAAACATCAACATGATCCTGCTGTGTCTAACTTCAGCTTTTTGTTTACAAAAGTATAGCACTGATCCTATATATCCTATATAATTATTAATATTTTAGTTTGTTCCGTGGAAAAAGCTTTACCACAAGATAAAGAAGAATGATGCAGACAGTAGACACAAGATAAACTCTATTATGTGGAACAATGGAATGCCAAAAACTTCAGCTTATCTTGCTGGACTTATAAGGTAAAAAACATTCTTAGTTTACCTTCACAAAAAACATGTAAAGCACACAGTTATGGATCTGAGTGCTTTTTACTGCTCACTTGGGCAGATCCTTACATAGTGTGAGAATGTTTGTCAGTTAGCATCAATGTTGATGGTGGGTTGTTTTCTTTAGGCACTGCAGTCTCAAGTCATGGATTTTTAGTTTTTAGATAGAGCAAAATTTTAGAAAGTAGTAACAGCCCATTAACTTCATTGAAAACAAAAGTTAAAAATTTTTAATGGAAGAAAGGCAAACTTTTTCGAAACTATACATATAGGTAATTTTAGCCAGCAACCAGTTTATATTGACTACCCTGCCACTTTCGTTTGCTGTTCCAGAAGTAATTTATGCCTTGATACCAGTAAATGAAAGAATCTTGACTGTTTAAAAAAATGACAGTTTCACCCAATTCTACCAAAAACGGAAGAGATTATGAATGACAAGCATGTTGGACAATTATCTTCTGCATCTTATTTAATGTTACAATTAGCGGTCTTGGTGACCATGTGGTCTAATTACACACTTACAGATCTATCACAGTACCCGTCACCTCCTAGGTTGAAATTCCACCCTGGCAGATCCTAGTTTTTTTTGTCAGTTTGCTTTCCAAAGGTCTGTGTTTTCATCAGAGCACTCCAGTTTCCTCCACCATTCCAGAACTGACTGCCTCAATAGAATTGTAAGAATCTTGACTGGAGTGTAAAAACATCATTACTCAACTCAACTCTTATGTTACAGTTGTTTAATTAATGCTAATGAGGCCTTTTGTGATTAGGTATGCATTGGACTAAATGCATAGCTTTATGACACATACTGTGATGTTTTGAAAGAAAAAAGAAGAAGTTTTATATCCTGAATTGATTATTGAAATATGCATGATTCATGTGCTATGTCACTAGAGAATACATTTATGTGAAACATGAAATTATCCTGATGGAGCATTATAAGAGATGGACAACTATTTTATTTTATCAGATACAGGAAAATGTGAAAATCAAATCCTGATTACAAACAAAAACATGTCTAATTAACTATTTATCTATTGTTCTTTTTATAAAGTACATTGTTTGATATGAACTGTTACAGACTATATATTTATATTGTTTAATTTTCTATTTTACTTTACATTAAACTAAAAGTTGAATATGTTTTATTTAGATATATGAAGTCATTCAAACCAGTGACAGCAGACAACATGATTGAATGTCTAATGAAGCATCCTAAATACACCTGGGCCATGGCACTCATAAATGAGAGACTACAGGAATGTATACAGAATGGAGTAAGTATTATAATTGCATGACAGTATCTGAGGCCCCTTCAACATTGTGTACATATGCTTTTGCGTCGGGAAAGATATTCACTAGAGACTGATTGCACAAGTGTACAAAGTGACTGCTATCATTATAATCATACGGTTGTTTGCCTTAGATTAAGATCACGTCCTCAAGACAAAGTTTATAAGTTATATTCTTATAAGTTCTGAAGCTAACCATGCATTTCTATATACATGTATCAGTGCAAGTGTTTTGTGTCTTTCAAAAAGGAGTTTGTATGATAAAATTGTTCAAAACTAATGTACGAATGTCCAATTTAATTTATATTTCGGCATTTGTTTTTCAGGGGAAGGGACATCAGTTTTGAAGGCCTAAAATTTCCAACTTACATGTAGCTCTTGTAGTGATGAAATTTTTAATAGGGGATATAACCTTGTAATATTTTTGTCATATTTGCAAATATAAAATTTATGAAGTCTTGAAATTGAATGACATTTTGACATGAAAACTTAGAATTTGTCTCAAAAATTACATTGAAATACATGTGTAGGTATTATACAGATTGTAAGACCATTGTGTCTGATAACAGCACTACATGTAGATGTTAAGTTTTGAATGTAGATTTTGTCTTTATATTTTAGGTTTTTTAATCCATTGTGCCTTATAAAAACATTAGTTTTATAACCCAATGTTTGCTACCGTTTCTGCACCAGCGAGAAACTTATCCCCCTTGTGTCCAATTTCTTCCATATAAGGAATGTGCTCAATCAAGCCTTTTCAATTTCCCTCACACTCTCCCTATTTCTTCCATACAAGTAATACATGCAATTGACTTTTTCTGATTTCTTCCACGCGGACAGTATTTTAATTTTTAATGTGTAAATTTATATTATTTTTATGTTTCTGATGTACCAGTACATGATGGTTTTGACTTTATATTTCAGGTGGTAAATCCTTGGTGCCTTATAACAACACTAGTTATTATATCAGAGACAGTAGAGGACATACAGAAGATAATACAGTGTTTGAGTGTGTCAGATTCGCAGTGTACATCTAAAGAAATGCTGGAATGTCTGTACTGTATCTGTAGCTTCCTGTTAGCATTCAAAATGTCTAAAGGTCAAGATGTGTGGAATGGGTAAGCCAAAGTCTAAATTATAATATAGTTTTAGTAGACCCAATCTTGAAGACATCATCACAGGTTTTCCAAGATTAATACCTATTATAGAGTGTATTAATGACCAATGAGATGAACATCTCTAATAAAGCTAGAAATGGTAAGCAGTTTTCAGTAAACCCAATCTTTATAGCATCAGTGTTTTAGTCACTTGCTAAGTTGAACCAATAGAACTAGAGTTGGTAAGCAACCATGTGTTTAGGTAGAAAGATAAGTTATATGATTCTGACTTCCCTTGATGATTCTTAGCTACTTGCAAGTTTAGATATAGTATTTTTCATGAGTCTTGGTAGCTAAGTAAGGTAGTCTAAACCACTGGGATATAGAACACAGATTTTTCATTACCAAAAATTTAAATCTCTCTCAGACAAGTTCTAGTTTAAAAATTACATGTAACCTACATGAACATGTATATATTTTTGTTTATTTCAGAATGCATTATAGATTGTTTTATGCAATCTACCTACATGAGAATGCATCTTTAACTAGCTGTGGTGATATGAAGAGTGTGGTTAGTGGTAATTCAGGTCAACAGAGTCTATACAAATATAGGTAAGACTATTGTATTGCAAAACTGTATGGTTTGCACATTGGTCGTTAGGCCATGTGTAGACAAAAGCTTCCACAAATCTGTAATCCTAGTGTGACAAAAGTTGTCAGTTGTTTGCCAGGGGTCGGTGGTTTTCTATGGGCACTATGGTTTTCTCCGTCATCCCTGAACTGACCAATTTGATTGAAGTGAAAGAATCTTGATTGGAGCATAAAATACCATCAGTCTAATCCAATCCAATCTTTACAGACTAAGTCACTTATATTCCATCTCTATTTTCCATTGTGACCCATTTAAAGTAAAATTGGTCTCAGAATTGCTTTAATACAATGTTTTTAACAATATTTTCTTTTCTTCTTTCTTTGATTGTCCTTTTAAAGGCTCGTATACTAGGTGTGTTTAAAATAAGATTTAAAAAAAAGAAAGAAAAAAAGTAATGCTCTATGTCTGTATAAAAGCTAACGTCTCCTGATACATCTTAACTGAGATTTTCCTTATCTTAACTATGGCTGTCTGCATGATATGACAAATACAAATTTTTGACAAAAATAAAAAAGACTAAAAATTGATATATGTGTACTTATCAATATTTAGATTTTTAAGTGGTAGCTTAAGAAATCTGTTTGAAGAAAAATCAGAACATTCAACCTTTATAAAACTAGATGTAATTTACATCTTTATCCATCCTGTCAATCCAACTAAACATGCCAGATGTTCAAACATTTTGACTGATGGTTGCTATGGAGATTTGACAATGAATGAAATTGACATTTAATGTTTACTACATCTGTCAGTCATATTTATCAAATGCCAAGGGTTCAGAGTTGAAAGTCGGCTAAAGAAATGAGTTGAGTTGAGTAATGGTGTTTAACGTCCAAGTCAAGAATATTTCACTTATATCGAGACATGGCCAGCTATAGGCGGTAGTGCAGAAATTTTGCCTGTGCTTTGCGCTGAAGGCATTATACAGCAGGGTTCTTTATTGTGCCATGCCTGCCATGACATTGGACCTCGTTTATTTTAAGTTCCCATGCGAAAGAACCGTGACTTTCATTTCATAATGCCGAAGGCTTGGCGAAAGAACAGTCACTACCCACTTTTAAGTCTTGGGTCAGACCCGGCCAGGGTTTGAACCCATGACCTTCCACTTACGGAGCGAGCACTCTACCAACTGAGCTACCGCAGTGGCTACTAAAGAAATGAACTGACATACATAAAATCTCTATAATGAATGGTCAGAGTTCAAAGATTTTGATTAAAAAAAGTGAAGTTTTTAGAACCTTTTGATAGATATATATTTTAAAAGAAAAGTTTTTAGCGTTTTGATGAAGCTTTTAATAATCAATATTGTTCAGGGTTTGGACAAAGTTTTTGATAAGCAAAAAGTTTTAAGTTTTATAAACTGGGCATGCAAATGATTTATGCTGTTTTTATTACAGATCTTGTTTACATCCATATTCAACTACAATGTAATGCTTAGATTTTATATTTATTGTTTTTCAGTAAACAGAGTACCACAATGAAATTAACACATGAACAGAAACGTATTATAGCCCATAATCCTTCACCAGGGGAAATAATCAAAATTGTTGCATTTGCTGGTAAGTATTTATTAAGAAGTTTATGTATTTTATGTATAAAATTAAAAAGCCTTAGATGCGTGATGTATAAAACATATATCAATAATCAATATTATATCATGTTAAGGTGCATACATATGATTATCTATTGTAAAATTTAACTGAAAATGGAATAAATAATACAAAAAGATACAAAAAACATACATGTGAAATTGTAATTCATCTTCAGCTACCAAACTGAAAAAACTTTCACACACTGGGATTTCTTAGTGCAAGATTTGAATCTAGGAAGTGAGATGCAATATGTTCTAAAAATGCTCAGGCGCCCTCAGTGGGATTCTTATAAAATATTTAATTTTTTTTCAGAACTTTTATTTTCAAGTGATGATTTGATTTTATTTTGATATTTTGAATTATCACTTATCATAAAAAATGAATTTACTTTCACATTTTTATCAGGAACTGGAAAAACCACGACATTAGTTAGATATACACAATTAAGACCAAATATGCAGTTTTTGTTGGTTGTGTACAACAGGTAAGTATATGCCTATTGTGTGTGTGTGTGTGTGTGTGTGTGTGTGTGTGTGTGTGTGTGTGTGTGTGTGTGTGTGTGTGTGTGTGTGTGTACTCGGACAAAGTTCTAACCATCTCGCAACAAATGTGAATGATTTGTTATGCAGTAAACCATACAGATATATTAAGTGGTAATTTTGAGATATTAGGAATAAATTTGTAATCTTAAATGATAATAAATTACTTTTACAAGGTTCAACTTTTACTAGAACACTGAGGTATAAACAAACTGATGAAAAAGAAGTCCAGAGTGGGAGACAAAAAAACTTGTAATACCTCGTAACTTTTACTAGAACACTGAGGTATATTTGTTTGTACATTTATATATTTAAGATCTTAATACTGTGCAGGTTACAGGAAAGGGGTACATTGTATGCTGGCTATCCTTTCCTTCATTTCATTTTAGAGCTACAGCCTTTTAGGTAGAATATTTGAACACATAATCAAGGTGTGGAGGGCAAAAGGTAAAGGCCGGGTATCTTATTTTAAATATTCTTAAAATAGGAGATTGTTGGACCTTGTCATCTGATAGTGTATATGACTAGTTTTGCTATATCCTACAGTAATTTGAGGACACACATGGTAGAGTTTGTTTGTGATTTGCCAATTAGTCAATGTTTTTAAGAATTCCACACTAACTTGTATATGTATTTATTTCAGATCAGTGTGTGAATATGCAAAAAAGATATTTCCACCCAATGTAACTTGTAAGACAGGACATGGACTGGCCTATAGAAGTACAGGACTAAGGTAGGGTCCATAACTCTTTACCGATATAGAGCATTATAGAAATACTGTAATATTTTAGCTGTCAACTGTTTTAAATGAAGTCAAATCTTTTATAAAATCAACTTGTTATCAGAATCATCTTTTTAAAAAGACGGCAAATGTTTACGCAATATTAATGTTGTGGTGAGGAATCAGAGAGCAGTTACGCAAGAAGACATAAGTGTAACTTATTTGTTATAAGTTATGATTTTTTTTACTGTTACAATACACATACATATAAAAGGTGGACAGGACATACAATTTCAGAAATAATTGGTATTTGTTTTTACAGGTATAGTCAAGCAGGTAAACTTAGGAATTTAAAGATACCGAAAGTCATTGATGCTTTACCGAACCGTAAAGGTGATAGCTTATTTGTACGTGCCAAATTTGTGCTGGATACATTAAACACATTCCTAGCTTCTGATGATTCTGAAATCATGGGTATACATGTACCTACAGAAGTTATGAATGAGAAGAATGGACAGATGGTGCCTTTAGAAGAACAGAAAAAACAGGTAAGAAATTCTTCAGTTTAATTGTTAGACGTTTTCACAAGGAGTACATGTACCGGTATATATGAACAGTTGTTTTGGTCATTGTTTTAATTTACAAGCAAAATATTTCAGTAAAGTTTTCTCCAAGCATTTCCATCAGACCCCAGTTTCACAATCATTCCTTAAAGCTGCATTATGTTGTTCAATTTTCTGAATTTTTTTTGATTTTCTAAAAATATATTTTTTTTAAAAATAGATATCCTCTAACCACGGTCTGTGAGATTCATTTCTAAAATTTCATTTCTTTTAGCTGTAGATAAACGGAATCCTCTGACCGGTTGGTCAGTGTTTAATGATGGTTATTATGAGCTTGAAGCATGCGCACGGATGTACAAAAAAAAAAACCCATGAATCGAAGGTGAAACATGAAAAATTGCATTAATTGTCCGTCATTAATATCCAGATGTATTTGAAATGGTGTTATGTATCCCTTACTAAGTCACAAATGACAAATTCAACAAAGTTCTGTGTTTAATTTATCTTATTTCACCGTTTTTAAAGTTGTGTTTAAATTACGTGGGTTTTGATGACGTAACTATGTTCTAATATTACATCCCAAATGCTGCATCTCACTGGGTAATTACTGTATTTATTCGAGCTTTTATCGTTGAACCAAATTTAAGATTGTTCATTAGGAACATCATTAATTAGATTAGCACCGTTTTTTTTTTGTTTGGAAAACTTAATGCAGCTTTAACTAAGATTTTCCTTAACTTAAATTTGGTAAATTTTGGCAATTTTGTAAATCAAAATAGATGTAAGTTTAGAGAAATTTAGATAGAAAAAGCTTGAGGCAATCTTCAAAATGACACAATGAATTTCTAAATATTTTGACAATTTACAAAATTATTAGGAGATTAATTAAGAAATGATTGTGAAACTGGGACCTGTTCCCATTGTTTTACCAGTTGGGGGACTTCAGCAAGGTAAAAGGAAATGTCTTGCTCAAAGGCAAGCTACTTAGTAGGGCTAGTCTAGCTACAGCTTATGATCCTGACTGTGTATTTACAGATCTAAAATCTTAATCAGTCTGTCACATGTCTCAGACTTAAGCAAATACATGTAGAGAAATCATTCGATAAATCTTCTTTTAACTTTGTAGAAATGTGAATAAAAATTTTAGTTCACTGTCATAGGTAGAAAAATGGTATAGAATTTTCTTATCTGTCTTTGACACTCACACACTTAAAATAATCAAAGATAATGGGTTGTCTTAACTTAACTTTGTGCTAAAGTCTATTTAATTTTTAGTGGTATATAAAGGATGCTGAGTTTTTGTGGAACAGGATGGTAGACTTACAAGATAAAAAGGTTCCAATGACATTTGATGGTTATCTGAAGCTGTACCAGTTATCTAAACCAAAACTGAAATATTATGATATGTTATTGATTGATGAAGCTCAAGATTTAACACCAGGTAACTTAAAAAATCACAAAATTAACTTGTACACTTTGAATACTGATGAATTTTTAGGGATCCAGTGTCTGGATTTATCAAAAATAGGATGAGCAACTACTTTTTAGCTCACCTGAGCCAAAGGCTCAAGTGAGCTTTTCTGATCAAAATTTGTCTGTCGTCGTCGTCGTCGTCGTCGGCGTTGTCGTCGTTGTCGTCGTCGTCGGCGTCGTCGTCGTCGTCAGCGGCGTATACTTTTACATTTTCAACTTCTTTTCTAAAACTATGAATTAGATTTCAATGAAACTTGGTCAGATGCATATATGGGCCAGTGCAATTCAGATTTGTTCGTGACGTTGTCATGGCTCCCAAAACTAGGTCAAGGTGACCCATGGTTCCAAAAAACTTAAAAAATCTTCTTCTCTGAAAGCGATGATGGGAGAAAAAATCTGATGTGATATTTGGCTTCTCTAGGGTCTTAAGCTTATAAATTGTTCATTTCGTGAAATTTGGTAAAAAATTAGGTTACGCGTTTTTGCGTTTAATTTTGAATATTTCGTAAAATGGCTTCAAATTATTATAACTTGACTATATGAATAGATATTGACATGGGGTTTTCAGTTTTGACTATTTCTTGAAATAACCTTCAAAATGGGGTCAAGGTCAAAGTTCAAGGTCATGACCTAGTTTGTAATTTGTGCAGTTTTAGGCTTTTTTTTTCCAAATTATAAGAGATATATAATATTAAAACATTGTTAAAATGTTTAGCAGGACAAAATGTAAAAAGGTACAAAGTTTCGTAACTGTATGATAATGCATGTAGGAGTTGTTGCCCCTGAAATGTTATTTTTTTGCTAAAAAAGACTAAAATTGTGCGTTAGCTTGAAAACTATAAACTTTTTGTATAGGCATGTATTATAGAATATTGTAGGTATTGACACGACGAACATTTTGATATATGGCTCAAGGTCATACATTCAAAGGTCAAGGTCATAGGTGCATAAAAAGACTGAAATTGTTAATTATCTTGGAAACTATTAACTTTTTGTATTGGCATGTATATTAGATTATTGTAGGAATTGATATGGTGATCATTCTGATATAAGATTCAAGGTTTTACATTTGAATGTCAAGGTCATAGATGCATAAAAAGACCCAAATTGTTAATTATCTTGAAAACTATTAACTTTTTGCAAAGGTATATATACTAGAATTTTGTAGGTATTGATATGACAATCATTTTGATATGTGGCTCAAGGTCATACATTCAAAGGTCAAGGTCATAGATGCATAAAAAGACTGAAATTGTTTATTATCTTGGAAACTGTTAACTTTTTGTATGGCATGTATATTAGAATATTGTAGGAATTGATATGGTGATTATTCTGATATAAGATTCAAGGTTTTACATTTGAATGTCAAGGTCATAGATGCATAAAAAGACCCAAATTGTTAATTATCTTGAAAACTATTAACTTTTTGCAAAGGTATATATACTAGAATTTTGTAGGTATTGATATGACAATCATTTTGATATGTGGCTCAAGGTTCTACGTTTAAAGGTCAAGGTCATAGATGCATAAAAAGACTCAAATTGTTAATTATCTTGGAAACTATTAACTTTTTGTATGGCATGTATATTAGAATATTTTATGTATTTTTGCAAATGATTTTGGATATATCCTCAGGTTGGCCATGTCCTCAGGTGAGCGTTAAGGCCCATGGGCCTCTTGTTACATTGTCTCACAGAACATAAAAAAATGGAATATTACATAATATCACATGGATTTCAATTGGATGGGAAAAGATATTTAATCATTTGCTACCATTAGCTAAGTCTTAAAATAATTTTGTTTTGATTTCAATTTTTCGCTTTATGTCTTGCAAAATACTAAAATGCATTTTTGGTATACAGTTGTAAAACTTATGACAAAATGGTGGTGTTTTTCATCAAATGCATTTGATGTAATAACTGATTTTTCGAGATTTTATTATCTATCTAGTGATAGCTCTTATTTTCTGCCTTTTCTTTTGAAAACCTTTATGGATTATTATCTGATGGTTGTGTTGCACTTTACACTAAAATACATATTTAAATAACCAAAAACCTTATTATTTTCTTTCCAGCAATAACAGACATTCTGTTGTCACAGCAACAAGCTAAGATATTAGTTGGAGATCCCCACCAGCAGATCTATTCATTCAGAGGTGCTGTAAATGCCATGCAGCAGATATATGCCAGTACAACATTCTACTTAACACAAGTAAGTACACCTCACAAGCAAATTTATTCATTCATAGAGAGAGGTGCTGTAAATGCCATGCAGCAGATAAATGCCAGTACAACATTCTACTTAACACAAGTAAATACACCTTACCAGTGTGCTGCAAATGTCCTGTAAGAAACACCATCTACTATAATGTACACATCTTTCTTTGCTTAAGTTGCAATTTAAGATGGTTCTGTTCAAGTATATGTCCCAAGTCTTCAGGGTCAGTTCATCAGGAAAGAGTTAATTATTTTATTTTATTTCATTTCATTTCATTTTATTTATTTATTAACTTGTTTATTTCTTAATTTGTTTTACCGGTATTTATTTATTTGTTACTTGTTTATTTATTAATTTGTTTACCGGTATTTATTTATTTATTTATTTATGTAAAAATTTCAATTTGACAGTCTTGACTCGGAGCCATGTGAAGATAATACAATTAATTGAAGGATATACATACATCAACTCAGATTCACATTTATGTGACTTTAATCTGATACTTCTCATTAGGTTTGTCAGTAACTGTTAGCTAACTTGTATGAGCTATCACTAACCATACAATCCCTACAATTAATTTGATTTTCAAGTCTCTAGTAATAGAACACATACTGTATTTTATTCATTGTTTCTAGTCTTTTAGATTTGGTCCAGAAATAGCTCAGGTTGCTGCTTGTTGCCTAGAAACACTTAAAGATGAGAAACAGAAAACACTGGTGGGAAATGGTAAAGCCAGTACAGTGCAGGGTGAACAAGTAGGACAGCTTGCAATCATTACCAGGACAAATTTTACTTTGTTTAATGAAGCTGTCAAAAAGTGTTGCTATGACAACACAGATCACAAAGTAGCATTTGTTGGTGTAAGTATATCTTAAATCACTTTAAATGTCAAAAATGAAATCTGACAATTTTAATGGTTTTAAGATCAATATTTAGAGTCAGAAATTAGCATTTAAGTTGTGGGTTCCAGGTATTTACAGAGTGCATTTCAAGAGACAGTAATGAATTGAACAGGAGTAGTTGTATTTTAAGCCCCAGTAATATTTTTTCATATATATTAAAGCTGTTGTTTTTTCTTGGAATGTAGAAAAAAAAACCTGATATACATGTAATTGTGGCCTTCTGCAAGCTCTTTGAAAGAGCTGAAATTGAACCTAGAGGGTCAGAGGTATTGTGATTCATAAGACAGTGTTATTAGAACAACCTGTCATTGACCTTGCCTACAAGAGACAAGTGTGCATGTATTGATTTTTACCTCCTTTGCCAGAGGCAAAGACAGGTCTAGTAATTTGTTGACTCCCTCCGTCGGTCTTGTCATTCCATCCATCACACCTCAACTGTGCATTGTTTGTGTAATACATAACTCATATAAACATTATCCAAATTAAATAAAATTTACCAGTTGTTTTGCACACATAAGTGATGTGCACCTCTTATTTTTGTGACATTTGATGATTTTTTTTAGTAAAATTATGGCTTGTTGAACTTTGTCATTTTTCAAAGAAAAACATATGAAGGTTGTATAAATTGTGTAATCCATAGCTCCTATGAACTTTATCCAAATTATATAAAATTTTACCCATTTGTTATGCACACATCATTGATGTGCATCTCCTATTTTTGTGACATTTGATGATTCTTTTGTATTTGATACATGTGTTTCACAGCTGTTACAAAATCTGAAGTATAAATATTTCTGGCTATTCCTGGTTGAAATAATAGCAGACACTTATTTCTTACATTATAAATACTAAAGATATACTGTTTCTTAATATCAGAAATAAGCACTTGTGGTAATAATGCCCTGGCGACACAGGTTTGGATCATGTATGGGTCTTGTTTCAGTTTCTCTATGCTTCATTAAAAAACATGAGGCCTGTTCAAGATACACTATGTATGCTTGTGCATTGACTTCAAGCCGTTAAGAATGATTTTATGCGCGAGTGCAAGCGAGCAACGGCTATCAATATTTTAAGGTTGTTCTCCTTAGATTCAAGAAGGTGTCCAACAAAGTTTGTAAGAAATAGCTTAAATAAATTCTGCAACCAGCATGCATTTCAATTTATATTTCAGTGCAAGTGTATGGTATCTTTCTAGAAGGGATTTGAATGATAGGATTATTTGAAATTTATGTACAGTTCCCTGATTTAATTTATATTTTACATTTTCTCTCCAGTCATGTGTCAGTGTCCAAATCTAAGTGAGATTAATTTAAAACATCTACATGATTATGATGACTTACTTTTAACTCAAGTACTCGCCTCCGTTCAATAGACATATAAATTGTATTCACGAGGGCAGTGGAAAACAACCAGTAACTTGAACAGGCCTATGGTCAGCACCTCATAGTACATGGTCTCATGATTTAAGATAATTTCATTTTGCAATTCAGATTTGTATATTTTATGGAGCATATGAAATCTCACTTGCCATCTTATATTTATTGCAAAATTATGAAAATATTTTTATAAATTCAATATCAGACTTGATAATGCCATTTTTTCAATGTTTTTTGATTCTTTAAAAAGACTGAAAAAATTGCAGGCTCCTTAAGATATAAGGGAATCTTGAGGTTGCAAAAGAAAAGACTTAAAATGAAATTTGCTGAGTATTGATGCTGTGGAACAATAAGGCAAATAAGACAATAGTTTGTAGTTTGTTTTGTTTTTCCTTTAGGGTACAGAAGGTTTTGGATTTGCTACACTCCAAGATATATACACATTAATGATGCCAGAAGAACAGAGGCTCAAAGGTACATATATATCAGTATTGATTCTAGGATGCAGGATTGTGTTATTTCCCCAAAATATTTTCTTGTGGCCCTAAAATGATAATGTTGTGTGCCCTATGTGCAGCACAAACTGTCTGAATCCAGCTACATCCGATTTTGTGTACTAAGGTCTTTAGGATCAAAGAATATGTCTGGATTGGGCAGGGTTTTTGTATATACAGTCAATATACATGTATACACGTCACAATAAAAGGTCTGCATAATCTAATCAGGGTAATGATGAAGATTATGGTGGTGGTGGTAATGATGATGAGTTGTACACATATTTTGTGCATCCCACTGTCACTTTTGATGTTTAAAAATGTTGATTTGTCCATTTCTTTTGTATCCATGCAGTTTCTGTCTTATATAGGGTAACCTGTCAATATTGAACAGTTTTTAACCAAGCATTTTGTTCATATTAGACAGGCTTGTGGAATTACTAGTTGAAAGAGGTTAGGCAGGTTCTGTTTTCACAGGTACAACTGAACATTATTTTGAGCTAAACCTCAGTCTTCAACATGTCAGTTTCAGTCTTTTACATGTAAATTTCCCTCTACATGCAATATCAAACACAAATGCAGCCTTTGAAAGTAGACATTGTTTTTAAAATACGTTTGATAACGTCTTTTTGCCACTTTTTGATTATTGACCTCTGGTCGGAGATGGACAAAGATAAAAGATTTTAATTCTTATCCTAATTGCATGAACAAGAATACATTTCTACATTTCTCTTTCTCTTCTTTTCCCTTTCACTCCTGTCCCTACCCCTCTCTCTCCCTCCTATCCCACCTCTCTCTCTCTCCCTCTCTCTCTCTCTCTCTCTCTCTCTCTCTCTCTCTCTCTCTCTCTCTCTTTTACAATCCCCAGTTCATTTATTTTTCAGACAGTACACTCTTTTTTTTTTGACAGAGAAACGTGTTATTAGAGATGAGTTTATTAAGAAATTTCCAAACCTGGCAGAACTAGAAAAGTATGCTACAAAAGTGAATGATGCGGAACTCTGTGGAAAAATCAAAATCGTACGGACATATCATCATAATCTTCCAACTTGCATCAATAAAATACTCAGCAAAACCACAGGAGATCAAAAGACTGCTGGTATGTATTGTTTTTGTTGATACAGGGCTCACAATATATGGTAGCCTGGTCTTTGTTCATACAAGGCTCACAATATAAGGTAGTTTGGTCTTTGTTCATACAGGGCTCACAATTTTATGACTGCCAATTAAAAATGGCTGTCTAGAAAGTAAAAAAGTAAATTAAAGTGTATCTATTGACATTATATTTCCACATTGAGAATTCTTGAAACTGGTGAACAAAAGTTTCTTTATACATATGAATTCACATGTATGTAGTCAAGGACAACACTCAACACTACATGTTATTAAAGGTAAGACTTTCTTTTTAACCCCCCCCCCCCCCCCCCCCCTTTATATTCTATGTAAATTTTTCAAAAAAAAAAAAATCACAGAAATGTTCAAAATGGCTTGATTTCATCATGTTTTGGTCATTTCAGTTGAAATTAAAATTTCGGTGAAGGGTACAAAAAGAAGTCTTTCCTTATTATAAAATTAACAATTATGGGTCTGTGTGTTGTAGATATTATGAATACAATGATTTCACTTCCAACACTTGTAAGTGTGACAAACAACAACTTTGTTGGTACAGCATTGTTAAAAATTAGTCCTGGTTTGTTCTTTTTTTGTAGATATCATTCTGAGTACTGCACACAAAGCTAAAGGACTTGAGTTCAGTACAGTAAGAGTTACGGATGACTACTATGTTGGTACAGCATTGTTGCAAAATATCTTCATTCAGATGGGTGGATTTATGATCCCAATACCACCATCTCATAGTAAGTACTTTATCTCAGATAAAGGAAGTGATATACTCGTCTGCAGCATACTGACTGTGTGTTGTGTGAGATAGCAGGTTAATGTTGCCCTGAGTGCATAGCAAACCATAAATCACTCTCGCACATCTTATCCATATCATTAACTTCATCCTATTTTAATCCTGTTGAGATTAATAATTTTGTTCTCTTCATGAATAGATAAAAATTACTGATACATGAACCATGTTTAACAGCATTACAACCAACCAATCATTCATACAGAGATAATTGTAAGTTTTGAAGGAAGGATTAAACCCCTAAATCTTCATATATGTGTAGCATAAAATTTCTTTCTGTTGTCCAGTTTCTGAGGGATAAATAATTTTCAGCTTATTAAATTATAACAGGTTTTGAATTTTTTAAAAGCAATGACAAAGAAGTTCACACACACACACACACACACACACACACACACACACACACTTGACTGTGCATTTATCTAGTTTGATTAGTTGTTTATGGTTACCAAGTGATTTGAATGATAATTTGCCATGTTGTGGTGTCTTGCACTAGCACTCTTGAAGTTGCTATCAGTTTGTATGTTTTTAACTGTTGTTATTTCACACAATTTTAGGGGAACAAAACAAAGATGAAGGAAATCTTTTATATGTAGCTGTTACCAGAGCTAAACATGCCCTACAGATGACACCCACAATCAAAAGTATACTGTCTAGTTCGGGGGTAAGTACTTTATTTGTAGGCTTTTGAAATATTTTCGGAATAAGAGCCTTCTTGGCCATGAGGTCAACTCTCATTGCCTAGGTTCATTTTGTAACGTGAAGCAGGTGTAATTATGAGAAAGTTTGTTAGTTTGAATGCTGAAGATGAGTCATTTTCTTTTGTATTTTTTTTTGTCTTTCTTCATCCCTGAACTCACTGCCTCCATATAAAAATTGGAGAAAAATGAAAGAAACTTGACTGGCTTGACTAGGGCATTTTTCTGCTTCACCTTGCAACAATATTTTTGACAATATATATACAGGTAGAACTGTTATTTTCCATTGGACTGGTACATTTGTAAGTAGACACCCAAATTCATTTGAGGTACCATATAGCAGGTTATTTTAGTGGGTCTAATTTTAATTAATTTTTATAAGCAAAAATGTTAGTTAAATTGTAGCATATTTATTTTTGCGATCTTAAACAATTCACTCATGGTCAACTTGTAGACAACAATTTTCACGATTTTTATTTTAGCCATTTAAATATTGCTACATGTACTGCCAAAATTTGCACTCATGTGAAAATAACCCGCTGTACAGTATCTTTGTGAGTAACTCATAAACTGAATTACTAGTATCTAGATCAAGTTAGTTATACATGTATCTTATTTGTCAAATTCAAATAACTGGCTATCACTCACTAAAATTTCATTTAGAAAATTTTGATTAGAATGTGGCCCCAACTAAGAATATAAACTTATAAACTTTATAAATACCAATGACTTTATAAATTAAGAATTGTTTAAGTGTTAGACAAGTATTCAGTTTATGTTAACAGGTTAGTTTCAATACAATATTTATGGTATATTCATACAACATGTTTCTGTTCAGATAGGGTTTCAGTCTACTCAGAGTTCAGGGTTTGGTTTCCGCATGGTTTAATTATACTAAACACAAATTACATTGTAGTTCCTAAGGTTGGTAGATGTTTTACATTTTTGTGGTTTTCTGTACTTGAAGGTAAAGTTTGAGTATCCAGTACTTAGCGATAAGTTAAAACAAGATGGTGTGAGGTTCGTATGTAGACAAACTGATGCAGAGTTCAACCCTAATGCTCTAACATTGAAAAGACAAGAAATAAAACAGGTACTGTACTGTACATATAAAGGCAAGCTTTAGAAGCTTAGCCAAAAAGCAATGATAGTGGCCAAGAAGATTCATTTATTGACAAGTTTATCTTTGCAAAAGTAGAGATCTCAGTGGTGTGACAGAGTGGCATAAAATCATAATAATTGCCTCACTGAAAATTCTTGTTTATTTGTTTTGTTTATTTTATAAAAGAAAGCTGTAAATAAGCACATGAAACAGATAAGCTTGTAAAATTTAAATGTCATTCTTCTAATTTGTGAACCAGTAAACTAAAACAAAAATAAATTTTTGTATAAATATTTTGAATATATGAGGTAGTGATTGATTGATTGATTATAAGCTAAACCAATGATGGATTATAAAATAGATATTGATTGTCAACTCTGATTTTATCACCATGTAAGATACATGTATTTCATTTAATATTTATAAATCTGTTATTTGTTGCAATGCTTAACTGTATTAATTTTACACTATCTTTTGAACAGAAAAATAGTCAAATTCGTATATTTGTGTTTCTTTTCTAGGGTGATGGTACAGTACTTCCAGGAGGACTTTATAGTCCAGATTATCTAACAACAAATGACAGTAGTTTTAATGAGCTTCTAGGTGTGCTTGAAGAAAAACAGGAGGGAGATAAGGAAAAAGGAATGGCATCTTGACTAAAAACATATGCCATAGGTCGATAAAAAGGACCAATTTTGTACTGTTAAAAATTGAAGAGAATATGATGTCTTAAATGGTGCTTCTGCTCTTTTTAGTCAAAAATGTTTTCCTTTTTTGAAAAAAAAAGTTTTATATATATATATTATAAAAAATAAAATCTTTTGTGCAATAATCAAAATAGTCAGTTTGACATTAAATAAATCAGAGTAGGCTTTGACATACATCATGCTTTTTTGTGTATACATGTACATTGTACATGTAATTCTAAACTGCATTAGGTTTGAATTCACAGTAACCATAGCAACCAAACTTTTTAAAGGATGATTGCTGAATTTTGGAAACTTAATTTTTGCCTATATTTTTCTTTTGAACAGAAAAGAAGTCAGATTGATACATGTAAATTTATGTTTCATTTTAGGGTGAAAGGCTGGTCAAACTTTCAACACAAGGCAATGTTCTTCCTCCTCACTTATGTTATGTATTTGAATATGCAGCAGTATATCAAGTATCGAGTATGTCTTCTTTTTTATTCATGAACATCTGATTTAATTCTTCCCAGGAAATTTTATTCTTTCTAAACAGCAAGTCACACAATACTGTTACCTCCAGTATCTTTAGTTTTAAAAAAAAATTCATATTTGTTTGTTTTGTAAATTGTTCTTTGATATATACTACATTTTTGATAAGAAATGTTTAGAAACAATTATACATGTACATGTGTAATTATATTGTGAATGTTATGAAAAGTTAATGCTATCTTGTTTACTTTTGTGATCCACATGAATGAGAGACGGTTTTTGCTTTCTTTTATACTTTTAAAAGTAAATAGTTTTTACATTCTTAGAAGTTATGTTACAAAAATGATTCTTTTTGGGGGTAGCAAAACTTCTAAGAAAGTCAAAACTATAAGCTTTTAAATGTCAATACATGTATATTTTAGTGCTTGTTATTGAAGATATGTAATATAATATTCTAGCTCACTTTAAGCTTATGACAACAGTATTCTTGTAATTAAAACATTATTTGTTTATTGTAAAAAAAAGATGAACTTAATTTTGCTCAAATTTAGATATGAAAAAGCCTATGTAAAGAAATCAATGTAAAAGCCAAGTTTGATTCTGTGTCAAGAACTGGATACATTTTTTTCAGTGGTGCACTTAGCTTTAATTGGAACATCATACATGTATTTCACATACATGTACTTTATGTGACATTTAAACAGAACAATTTTTTTTTTCAAAAAATTTGCATGATAACAGCTACCAAGTACTCTGTGGATATACCCGGTACATGTATACTGATGATGCTTTCTTTTGTGCTCAATTATGTTTAAAAAAAAAATGGGTATATCATGTTTTTTCTTATTTACATTCAAACTAGCATTTGTAATATTTGTACATACATGTATTTGATACAGACACTCATAGGTGTTTATATTTTGTGTACAGAATGTTACAGTCATGACAGAGACCCTAAATAACATTTTTAGATTTTTAAAATCTGTGATATTGTTTGTAAGTTTGTCACATGTGTATAGTGTTGAGATGTTGCTTGTCAATTTTAAACTACGGTAGTTAAACTTGTTTTTTGTGTTTTTTCTGTTCTTTCAGGAACCAGTCAGACTAGTGCTTATCAGTTTATATTACAGTAAATTTTCTTTTTTATTTTTGTAGTTAAAATTCCTTGCTATTGAAATTTAAAAATTATGTCAGGAAAAGATATTTGTAGAATTGTGTTTTGTGAAAATTAATCATTTTTGTGGCCTTGGTAATTAAAAAAACATTTTCATTGACATTAAATGTCATGGTTTTCAATAACTAATTAAAATAGTAAAATTTAATCCTCCATGAACATTTGTCAGGTAATTTTGTCACTATTCATCCATTGTATTTCCAGTCATTTGTTGAACACATGTACCGTGAAACCTTAATTTTTCTTCCTCTTTTAGTTTAGTTGTAATATTTTTGTTTCTTTGATTTATTTGTTGAAGAAAACAAACCTGTAAAAAAACAGATTTTTTAATACCAGAAAAAAAAATATAGCAAAAGTGAGGTGGCAAAGTAAAGAGTCATTATAATGAAGCTGTACTGTTTACATAATACATGTATCTAGATGATATGCCGTATACAATTTACAGGGGACACAACTCTTTATTTTACAGTTATGTCCCTTTGATCATTTGAGTATAAGGGTACTATAAAGTGGCAGGTCTTAAGACACTTGTTTGTTTGTTTCAGTGTACCATACTGATGTGGATTGATGTATAATAAATTGTGAGTTTGTGAGTAAATTTGTTTGCATGTTACGTGTACTTTACGGTTTAAATTGCCCATGTTGTTTGTCCTGTACATTCTGTTTTTTTGTTAGTTAAATAGCTCTTACTGTTTGATTTGCTGTTACATGTAGATAGATTGTATAAGTCTTTCAACTGTTTGTTAAATATTTAAAATGTAGACAAACATATAGACAATTTTTACAAGGTTGTGCAAGTTTGTTAAATATTTAAAGTGTAGACAATTTTTACAAGGTTATACAAATTCCCTTTTCTAGACTAATGTATGTTATTTGTCAAATTTATTTTTGTGTCTGGTACACTGCATATAAATCCCAGGTGTAGAGAGCTTATCCCCTCTGATGTTGGCATTAAGAATCTAGTGATAAAGTTTTCTCTGTATTTTTTTATGGTTTAGATATGCAGATGAATTACATTATTGTTACAACTAAAATGAATCCTAAACAGTAAACCTGTTTTAATTGAACACCCATCAGATCCAAAAATTTTGTTTAGATTAGACATTGTTTTTCCGCTTAAAACAGTTCAAATTTAATATATATATTAAGATGACATGTAGGTCAATTTAGACATATTTTCAGTTAATTCAGGATTTCAGCTTTCATATGTTTTCTTATTTTTCTAACTCTGATAAGTTTGACATACTGTTTTCAATGACAATACATGTATAAACATCTGTGAATGTCATACAGATCATAACCTATATGAAAGTCATTGAAAGCATGTAGGAATTTGCAACTTCATGTTAGACTGATTGACTACAATTTTGTTCTGATAGATTTGGACTGAACATTGTAAAATATGTGTAAATGTGATTTTAAGTCAGCTGGAAGCAAATTTTGAGTCAAAAGTTTAGGGTAAACAACATATATATATATATATATATATATATATATATATATATATATATATATATATATATATATGTATATGTATGTAACTTTATTTGGCCACAAAAATTTTAAGAAAGAAATTTTGAAGGGAAAAAAATCGATGATCGATTGAATTGGGTCTTTAATTAATAAAACGAAAATTATTAATTTGTCAAATTTTGGTGTCTTAAGAATTACTTCAGATACATTTTTTAGCTCACCTGGCCTATAGGCCATGTGAGCTTATGGCATGGTGCAGCGTATGTCCGTGTGTGTGTGTGCGTGTGCATGTGTGCGTCTGTAACTCACATTTTCGACAACTCCTCAGAAACTACCAGGCCAATAATAATCAAACTTCACAGGAAGGGTTATTGGGAGGGCACTTTTCAAATTTGTACTTTTGGTTGCCATAGCTATAGAGAGTAGGTCACTGTGACCTACATTTGAAAAAAACTTAAAAAATCTACTTCTTTGAAAGCAAAAGTGGTAGACAAAAACTGATTTGATTTTCAGCTACTCTAGAGTCTTAAGTATATAGTTTGTACAAATCGAGAAATTCGGCTGAAAAATAGGTTACGCGTTTTTGCGTTTAATTTTAAAAATTTCGTAAAATGGCTTCAAATTATTATAACTTGACTATATGAATAGATATTGACATGGGGTTTTCAGTTTTGACTTTTTCTTGAAATAACCTTCAAAATGGGGTCAAGGTCAAAGTTCAAGGTCATGACCTAGTTTGTAATTTGTGCAGATTTGGGCTATTTTCTTCCAAATTATAAGAGATATATAATATTAAAACATTGTTAAAATGTTCAGCAGGGCAAAATGTAAAAAGGTACAAAGTTTCGTAAAATGTTATTTTTTGCTAAAAAAAAAACTAAAATTGTGTGTTAGCTTGAAAACTATAAACTTTTTGTATAGGCATGTATTTTAGAATATTGTAGGTATTGACATGACGGACATGTTGATATATGGCTCAAGGTCATACATTCAAAGGTCAAGGTCATGGGTGCATAAAAAGACTGAAATTGTTTATTATCTTGGAAACTATTAACTTTTTGTATGGCATGTATATTTGAATATTGTAGGAATTGATATGCTGAGTATTCTGATATAAGATCAAGGTCTTACGTTTAAAGGTCAAGTCATAGATGCATAAAAAGACTCAAATTATTAATTATTTTATGTATTTTTGCAAATGATTTTGGATATATCCTCAGGTTGGCCATATCCTCAGGTGAGCGTTAAGGCCCATGGGCCTCTTGTTTCAGTGATATAAGCATAAAGCCATCATTTAATCATTTACAACAATTTTATTTTCATAACTTCATATACATGTATTTGTCTTTCAATTCATATTATAATTTGTGACACATTGAGCAAAAACCTTACTTATTTCCTTTGTTAAGTATGGAGAAAATAACATAAAAAAATTTTGGAAATTTTCCACATTGATGAAAACACACGCAAATATTTGTGTGTCTTGAATTAAATGCTTCTAATACAGTTAAACCCACTTAATGTACTTTACTAATATCTGTTATCCACAACTGTAAATGCTTCTGAAGTATCACCAAAAAAATTAATATCAATGTTTGTATTCATTAAAGTTAACTTAATGTATATTAAATTGTTCATGACTTCAAAATTTGAACAATATTTAGAGCACAGTGTATTGTAATCTAAGATACTTGTGCACAGTTAAAAATATTTCATGTATATTTCCTAAATTACCATTATTATTAAAAAAATACAGTTTTAAAAGGTGATAAAATGGCCTATAAGTATATAAAATAAGTTTTAAAAGGTGATAAAATGGCCTATAAGTATAAAAATACAGTTTTAAAAGGTGATAAAATGGCCTATAAGTATAAAAAATACAGTTTTAAAAGGTGATAAAATGGCCTATAAGTATAAAAATACAGTTTTAAAAGGTGATAAAATGGCCTATAATTATAAAAAATACAGTTTTAAAAGGTGATAAAATGGCCTATAAGTATAAAAATACAGTTTTAAAAGGTGATAAATGGCCTATAAGTATAAAAATACAGTTTTAAAAGGTGATAAAATGGCCTATAAGTATAAAAATACAGTTTTAAAAGGTGATAAAATGGCCTATAAGTATAAAAAATACAGTTTTAAAAGGTGATAAAATGGCCTATAAGTATGGTTTTTATCTGATGTGTCATATACCATATCATACCTTGTAATATCATTAAAGTAATTGTAATTATCACATGTTCCTGGTACATTGTGTAGATTCGTTAATTAGGAATAATTTATTTTGTCATATAATTGTTGAAAAATAAGAGATTAAAAATTTTATAAAAAAAAAATAACTTTTGTACTTGTTTTTATTTATCAATATAAATTTTATTTATCTGTAAGTTTACAAATTTTCATTGGACATAGCTGATAGATTGAAAGCATTTAATCACTATCTCACTTTAATATCCAGATTATCTCACTACATCACTACGTAAGGTATAAAGTGCTGGTTTACAAATCACAATGCCACATAACATCTCCCTATGTTTATTTTATGAGGATAGTTAAATTTTCATATAGATCTCTGATTTCCATATGATCAGAAATTGACCACCTCAATATAGAAGAAAGAATGCTGAATTGGAGGTGAAACACAGAAAACTGACCACCTTGATATAGAAGAAAGAATGCTGAATTGGAGGTGAAACACAGAAAACTGACAACCTCGATATAGAAGAAAGAATGCTGAATTAAAGGTGAAACACAGAAAACTGACCACCTTGATATAGAAGAAAGAATGCTGAATTAAAGGTGAAACACAGAAAACTGACCACCTCGATATAGAAGAAAGAATGCTGAATTAAAGGTGAAACACAGAAAACTGACCACCTCGATATAGAAGAAAGAATGCTGAATTGAAGGTGAAACACTAATATTTTGTTCATCTTATGACGATGATTTAACCGACACTGGTAATTCACTTATAAAAGGATATCACCTTTATGTAGGTAAATCTGCCCAAAATTATAATTGTATTTCACCTTTATGTAGGTAAATCTGTCAAAAATTATGATTGTATGTCACCTTTATGTAGGTAAATCTGCCCAAAATGACTGTATATCACCTTTATGTAGGTAAATCTGCCCAAAATGACTGTATATCACCTTTATGTAGGTAAATCTGCCCAAAATAATGATTGTATTTGACCTTTATGTAGGTAAATCTGCCCAAAATCATGATTGTATGTCACCTTTATGTAGGTAAATCTGCCCAAAATTATGATTGTATTTCACCTTTATGTAGGTAAATCTGCCCAAAATCATGATTGTATGTCACCTTTATGTAGGTAAATCTGTCCAAAATCATGATTGTATTTCACCTTTATGTAGGTAAATCTGCCCAAAATCATGATTGTATGTCACCTTTATGTAGGTAAATCTGTCCAAAATGATGATTGTATTTCACCTTTATGTAGGTAAATCTGCCCAAAATCATGATTGTATGTCACCTTTATGTAGGTAAATCTGCCCAAAATCATGATTGTATGTCACCTTTATGTAGGTAAATCTGCCCAAAATCATGATTGTATGTCATCTTTATGTAGGTAAATCTGTCCAAAATTATGATTGTACCCAATTAATGCACTAATGATAAAACTTAGAAGATTTTTGTTGGTCTACGCATCTTATGACATCTCGGATTTAAAAAGTATCATCTAATGGGTTTGTAATAGATCCAGTGCAGTGATCTCAGTTTGTCTTCTCTCTTTCTGACAGTACTGACTCCTCTTTGCATGTGCTTAGGCAGGTTATTTTTGTCTTGAATCTTATTAAAACATTACTTTCCATACTAGTTTTTAGCTCACCAAAGGGAATGCAAAAGGTTAACTACTAGTATTTAAATGCTGTTTTTTCCATGATATGATTTCCAAAGACTTTCACTTTAAACTTCTCCAGAACTAACCAACAATTTAGTTTAAGAATACTGCTTTTGGGGCACTACAGCTAAGATCTGTGCAAATATATAACATGTACTATGCACATACAAAAATAAGCACATGCATACACACTGAGTCAAACATCAAAGTCGAAAGGTCATGTGACCTAAAAAAAAAAAAAAAAGTAACTTTAAGAAAATAAAATTTTATTTCTACTTCCAAATCACCATTTAAATTGACATAACATATACTACATGTTAATCTTGTTTCTGAGAGGGTAGGAACATCTAGCAGATTCACAAGATGACATGACAATTTGAAATCATCAGAGTACACGACATTACATTTAATGAAAGCAAGAAATACCAGGTACTGTCAATATAATGGATTTCAGCAATATTTCAGCTAAAATAAGTACATTTGTACTTGATGGTAATTAAAATCTAAATTTTACCTCAAACTCAATGAGCATCTGGGCCTAGCTGCACGAGGCTTAATCAGGATATTATCAACGTAAGGGTAAATCAAGTAATTAGCCCCTAGAATTAATCAAGATACATGTATAATTACTTAGTCAAATTAGCCAATCACAGAGCATATAAATGATAAAAGCTTAATTGATAACAAGCTTCAAGCTTTGTACAACTAGATTCAATAGTCCACTGTCACATCCTCTTAAACATGGTAAACAGTAAATGGAATTACATATAATTGTATTTAAATTGGGTAAGACTTCTTTTTGTAGCCATCATCTATTAAATTATATGTTTGAAAATTAATTTTCACAGATATTGTTAAAATTGCTTGATTCAATCTTGTTTCATTTCAATCAAAATTAAAGTTTTTGTGGAGGATACAAAAGGAAGTTTTTTCCTAAATTTCAACTGGATTTCATTTTGTAAACTGTATGTAACAAAGTGATAGTCTGTCTTTTCACAAAAACTTGAAAATAGACTGCAATAATTTTGACAAAACACAAAACATTAGCATCCAACTTTATTCTGATCAAACAGAACTTCTTTTAACACATTAGTTAATTTTCAAAACAACATCAAAGATAGATCCTAAAAAAATATTCACTTTAAACATGTTTACTCAGGGTTGGATTTATTCAAGTCCCACAACAGTATCCTTAAGTTGTAGTGAATTACTGCCATTTGGGCCCTGAATTCCTAGTGTGTCATTGGACTCATTACATACATATATCAACAGTTTTATTACAATTCATAATTTTTTAAGCAAATAATAAGGTTGGCAAAATATGAAAAAGCTCTTTTACTACCAAATTAAAATCTTCTCCTTCCACCTGGGTAAATAGGAATCGTTCTGTTCGGTCACTTTGTCAGAGTTGTATCTACCAATCATGGTTTAATTATACATTCTATCAAGTTGATGTACAGGGCACAAAATCGGGGACAAAATCCAGTATTTACAATGTTATGGCCTCTTTGATAAGTTGTTTTTTTTTTTTTTTGCCGGGATGGTATTTTCCAAGATAATTATAATGCACATGTAATGGTTTACATATAAATAATATAAAGACCTTATAAGAAAACAACATAATGTACCTTGGACCCAAATTTACAAAAAAATTATTACTCTTTCCAATTAATTTTTTACCATAAAACCTCAATACAATGTGTATACACTTTGACCAATGAATAAAAGTTAGCAAAAGGAGATAATTATCAGCTTTTGTCTGCTTCAGTATTTCTTAAATAGTCTGGTAATTTATCACTAACACAACGGAAAGCCTAAATTGACTGCGGAACTGTCTGGTGTATTCTGACTTCTGGCTGCACACCTATATCTATAACAGTAACTCTATAAATAGAAATAAAGAAAAATATACGGTTAGAAAAAAAACAATAAACTTCTAAAAAATAACAATAGTGTGTGGCCACAGGAACAGAGTCTTCGATTTATTATCAAGAGAAATTATGGGTTTATCAGTTTAGCTAAGTAATTTCCAGTCCAGATTATATTGTCTGAAGGTAAAACAAACTTTTTAACTCAAAAAGAACGGTGTGCTGAGTAGAATCGGATTTTATTTAAAGATCTCCTTCAATAATTATTTCAAGAAGTAGAGTGAAGATCGGGTGTTTTATTACAAAGTCATGATTCTTTTTCTTTAAATGTTTATCAAGGTGTTCAGTTCTGGCATGGTGAATGAAACTAGATCATTTCAAGAAAACCACTGACCTTTCAAACTGATAAATTTTCTAAAACGGGGATATGACTAAGTAGGAAGTTGATCCTAGTATAGGCAGCATGATGCACAGAGGACTAATGTATAAGCCAATAAGGCACTCAAAAATTTGTTTCAATTGTCACAGTCAACTATCTCATGTTCAGAAATTGTATCATATTCCAAAACTTCAGTATTGTAAAGGAGTAAAGTTATATTATACGTCCTATTTCACTTATATCGAGTCAATACCAGTTATAGAGGGAGTTCCTTTGTCAACTTTGCCAATGATTACAATAATTCACAATGAGGTTTTTTTGTGTCATGACAACAGTGGAAAGAAGCATCTGATTAAGGTCTCATTTCAAACAGCCTGAGTATGGACAGATGACGAAAATCACATCAAAAAATTTCCAAGCAAGAATTTCAGTACAAATGAAAAGTTTCATTTACCTTATGACACATATATGAGCCACCTTTTTTAACCTTGTCTGTACCTGTAGATGGACCCTTCTGCAAAACAATATACATGTACATGTACTTAAGTAATTTTCATCATGTCCGGATATTTTTGTACATTTGAACAACATTTTAAAAACAAAATTAAGCTCTCCATAGTGGAGTGGTGGTCTTTTTTAATCCACAGTCATAATTTTTTCATTTATTTATTTATTTATTTTTTTTTTTTTTTGGTGTTTAATCCTGGGATGAAAATCTTAAAAGTAAAAGGAATAATACTGATCTTTAGCAAGAATCATGACAAGCATTTTAAAACTAGAATCAGCCCAGATGAGGTTTCAACACCCATAATGCTACAGAAAAAAGGTTTTGCTGTATGTATGACTTACTGGGTTATCTTTAAAATCTTTTGTATGTCTGACGTCCCACCAATCTTGTGTCCACTCCCAAGCATTACCAATGATGTTCTTTAAACCAAACTTATTCTGTGGTGGAAATTCTGTCACCTAAAATCATACAGATTACAAGACTGAAAAAGTAGTCGATCCAAAACATACAAGGACCATTAAACTGAAAGTTCAGTCATCTAAAAGTGTAAATATGATTAGAGTTATAAATCTTTATAAAAACTGACCTTTTGTTAAGGAGGTTGTATTGTAAAAACAAATTATGATTGAAACAGGTACACCATTGATTTGTTGGTACAGTGCTTGGTAAAATAACTCTTATCAATTGTCATATACAATGTATATTTTAAATGATTATGGCTAGGTAAACTGAATAAAATGGGATGATTATGTCCTCTAAAAAAGATCTCAAAACACTCTAATGTACTAGATAAAATTTCATCATTAAGTACAGTAAAACCTACTATAGTGTCCAGATGTCTATTAACAGCACTGTTTTCATACATTATTGTCAACCCGAAAGTACCTTTCTAGAAAGACCAGCAGTTTGTATAGTCCATATTATTTTTATTAGTCCCCATGGTTGGTTTATACACATTTTCACTATACTAAGCTGTTCTGAAATCTTAAGTTTCCGGTATGTCGTGTTTGTCTTGTTCCTGTTTGTTTGCATTGCTGTAGCATTTTCTTTGTTATTTTGGCTATTGTGTTATTCAGCTGTTGTGTTGTATTCTGAATATTCTTTATTTTTGTTAACCTACTGGACAAGTCTGTTCATAGCCATCTTCTTTCGTATTAGTTTTTGGAAACTCTCCATGCCAAATATTCATCCAATGCTTATCTCCTGGATTTTCTTTATTTCCCCATGGAAAAAGTCTGAAAAGATAAAACTGAATGTTTTAATTTTCTTATAAATGTACTGCTTACTCATTTTACAATTTTTTTTTTAAAGTTTATTACACCCTTCCTTGCTTTCAAAAAAGAACTCAGAGTAAACACCAAATAATAAATGACAGTTGGAGATCATGAGTTTAAACTCCAGCTGGGTCAAACATTAGACATAAAAATTTGAGATATTGCTTTCCAGCCTGGCACTCGAAACTAGGATGAAAAATGGGTTCATCTGGTGCCAGGATAATGTGACTTGGGGAAGGGTATGCTTCTGTGCTCCAACTTAACAAAATATGGCTCAGAGTGAGGGCTATTACAAAGGTGACTATAATACACACCCACACATTCCATGCATAAACAAACCTGTTCTTAGATAAATCCTTAGAGATTAACAACTTTGCCCACATTGCAAATATCTGACAAATTGCTGATAAAACTTTAAACAACATTACAACCAACCAACCAACCAAAGAATTTATGTGTATGCATAGGAGGGCTAACAATTACCATTACAATGAATTTGTTTTACAATAAGAACAATGAATTAATTTCAATAGTTGATTTTTAGTAAATTTACACAAACTTATAATCACCATGCAGGGAGTTTTGTGCTGCCTAGGTAACTCTAACTCGGAAACAAAATTATGCTTACAATAAAAATCAAGCAATAAGTATTGTAGAAGTCAAACTTAAAAACATTCTTTCTTGAGTCCTTATAATTTTTTTTTTTTAGATATAAATCAAAAATAAAGTCTCTTTCTTTACAAGTGACTTACCATAAATGCATAGTTCTCATCTCAATTATTGATCACCATTTTCCCATTTTACATTTTCTTATACCTATAATGATTGTTACAGAAGAAGTTGTAATTTTGCAGTGTTCAAACTCTCCATTATATAATACACTGATCTACTGCTTTGTTTTCTCTGATTTGTTAAAGGTCTATGTGGCCAAGTGGTCAAAGTGCACACATATGGAACAGATTGCCTCCTACTGCCTAGATTTAAATCCTGCCCAGGCAGATCCTAGTGCAAGAAAGTTTTTCCATATGCTTCTTGTAGTTTTCTTTGGGTACTCATGATTTCTTCACCATTCCAGAACTAATAACCTTGAATTAAGTGAAAAGTCTTGACCTGGGAGTTAAACACCATGACTTCCCTCCATTCTGATTAGTTTATCTTCTATGTACCTATTATCTTTTCCACCTCTGCAAGCATACTCCCATTCTGCCTCTGTTGGCAATCGTTTTCCAGCCCACTTACAGAATGCTATAGCATCATTCCAAGATACATGTAAAACTGGGTGGTCCATCCTAAAACAGATATAAAGAACCTAATATGAGTGTTTATGTGTATGTACTAATTAATATATGTATGTCATGGGATACATTTTTATGCTATACTGGGTTATCTGTGTATTAGCTGAATAACTTATTACAACAAGCATCATTTTCAAAATGTTTCTATAATAAATAATTTTCTTATTTTTTTCAGACTGAACTGACTTCTTGCTTACAGTGAATTCATGTATATTTTTTAAAAACTAAAAAAAAATTACTTCCATATATTATTAATATGTTTCAAGGAAAACCAAATTTATTAAATTATATTCATTAAAACATAAGTGAGAACAAGTTTAATATTATTAAAACATAAGTGAGAACAAGTTTAAATTCTACATACTTTTCTTTAATGAATGAATCTGGTCCATTAGGGTGTCTCCAATCAGCGCCATCTATTGGCACCCACCAAGGAGCTGCAGCAACCTATGAACAAAATGGCAACATTCTTAATGTCAAATGATAAATTTGGTTATATTAAAAAAATTCAAGTTCCGGTATATCACCATGGAAATAATACCCCTATTATCACGGTAAAATAATAAGAAAATTTACTACAAAACCACCAAAAAAGAGTAAAATTAAGTCTTTGAACATTGATAATCTTTACATGGAAAAATAATTAAAATGCCAAAGCTTTTTTGAACATTTGGGAATACATGTAGTTAGCATTTTGTAAACCAAGATATCAAATGTAATGAAAAAATGAAAAATTATAATTTTCTGCACAGTAAAATGATAAAATCTCACTATAACACTCCTAGATTAATTTACCATCTAACTTACCCCCAACAGTACTCTGGGGATCCAAAGTCAAGTCTTTATTACCTTACATGTAAATGAATTGATTTTAATGATAAACATCTTAAATACTTTTCCAAAATTAAAGAATAGGTACTGGTATTTACCAGGAAGGGATAATAGTTATTTTCATCTATGATAATATTAATACCGGTAGAATCTAACACAACAAGTAGTGAAAAATTATAATTCTTGCACCATAAAATATACTTTTGAAGTTCAAAACTACACACTTAGAAAATTAGTACATGAGAACACAAAATTGGTAAAAATAATATGCAAGACTTGGCATCAAAAATATGTGTTTGCAAACAGAGTTTTAAACTATTTGAATTTGTTACTAGACAACTGTTAATGCAGCCCCAATCTAATACATTCAAATCAGATTGAATTCACACTGGAAAAACAATGCAATAAAATTTTAACAGAGAATGCACATGTTATGCAGAATTGTGACAACAGAGCACAAGGCTTAAACTTAAAGGCTTACACTAGACCAAATTCCAGTGAGTTAAAAAAAAAAGAGAAAAAAAGGTCACTTCTCAATCCATCAATATATCAACATACCTCTCATTTTAATGATAAATCTGTGTGGGAAAAAAGTGTATAAGCTTTCATCATTTTCATCCTAATTAAATGAATCTCTATCCAGGGTGTAAGAAAATTTTACTTAAGAAGATTCTGTGCTTGAGAGACAACAAAATTTAATCATGTATTTATCTAGACAATTTATTTATACTTACAGCCTGTGTAACCTTGCTTAGAACTTTTTCACTGACTAAATTTTCTAATACAAATGAGTTACCAAATTTTTCTGCCTAAAATATAATACACAAATACAATAACAATTTAATTTTGAACATTTCATCTAGGTCAGTAGTAACTGACAGTACTATTAAAGAGATCAGACTAAGGAGTTTTTTATGGATATTTTACCGGTAGGGCATAATATGCCACCAAGGGCATCAATGTCAATGTTATGACAGACATTTTAAATATGTAAAATCAAAAGTAGCAGCAATGTTTTTCTATTTACAAGTGTTAGTTATTATGGTAATCAAGGCAAAGTGATTTTCTGTTTGTTGGATTTTCATTAAAATTTTACAAAATTCACTGTCACAGAGGAAATATAAGCACACTGCAAAGGTCATAGAGAGAGAGAGAGAGAGAGAGAGAGAGAGAGAGAGAGAGAGAGAGAGAGAGAGAGAGAGAGAGAGAGAGATCAAGTTTTGCTCTTTTACCTCTGTCTTGTATTGCGTTTGGTTGACAAACAACTCAAACTCAGAATTACTGACTTCAAATTTATCCATGTAAAACGACTTTACTTTGACCATTCTGGCAGGTCCCTCACCATCAGCAACAAATATAGGATCATCTGTTCCCATTGTAAATTTCCCTCCTTCTATATAAACCATCTCATTTGTTCGTGGATAAGGGCTCTGTAAATCACTTTCATTTTCGCGGATTTTTCAACCTTGTCCTGCCCCGCCTCTTCATCTTGAGAGTCTAGATATTTTTGTTTTTCCCGACTGACCGAACATCCACAGCCTTTTTTCTCATCTAGCAGAACATTCTTGATTATCTTTTTCACATTGTGTGTCACTGAATGATAACGAAATAAGCATAAAGATCAGCAGCAAGTTCCAAAATCTTCTACACACACAAAACGTGTTCATGTTTACATCTGTGTCAGTTTTGTACTTCGAAAACAGGAGAGTTCGAATCACGTGTGTTGAGTCACGAAGTCCCTCCAAATACATTAAGGCACTGTACCACTTACTTTAAGTAGAATAATTAAATTGGGAAAGATCTTATCATGTGTAGCCACTGATTAGAATAAATTTATTTTCCATTATTTTAACCATGATACATTTGCACACTGAATTATATTAACAGCGTTATTAAAAACCGATTTTAATATCGCTGTTTTAACTTCATTTTTATGAGGCATTCTATATTTTCAACCAACTCATACTATTAAATGTCATAAAACTACACGGCCATTACACATAATGAACTTTGAGTAGTGTCCCAGCTTTGATAAATAAGTCATTTAAAATTATCTGATTAAAGGAAATGATATTTTTTTAAATTTAAGACTTTTGATAACAAGTTTAAACTTATTAACACGATTTTTTTAAAAAGACTGCTAAAACCTTTGATTTATTTAGTATGATTGCCCCATCACTACATTTACAAATAATTACATAACTAAGTTTTTGAAAAAAAATGTTGAACCAAAATTACACGGTTAATAATGTTAACCAAAAATTACCATCCCCTGTTTAATACCGTGGAAACCATGATTCCCCTAGTCAGTCGTTATGAAATCTGCAATGACACGCAAATGTATTCCAGTGGCGATGAAATAAAAATAATTATTCTCATATCAAGATCTTCAGGCAAATCGGACTACTTCAAGAATGAGAAGTTTGCCAACAACGTTGTTCTACTATGCCACTTATAGAAGTCGTCAATCATTTTCAAAGCTCTGAAATACTGTTTGTCCAGTCTTGTCCAAAATCGAAAGATTGAAAATCAGTGGTCTCAGTATGTATTTGAATTATTTTACCCGTTTGCTTTATCGTATTACTGCTTGCTTTGGTTATTACTTGTTGGCACACCAGCCCATCACGTGTTCAATATGAATATCAGAACGTTTTGAAAACGTTTATATTGCAAACTCAACGAAAACCTTCGTCTTTATGAGATAACACCAGATTTTTATTTTTTAAAAAAAAGGCTTGCATTACCCACTTGAGTTAATAGCTATTGTGTATAACGTAGTATCTGATGTGCAAATGCGATATGGGAAAATACGTGGTACGCTAATGTACGGTATGGAGTTACATGAAGTACGCTGGTGTACTGAATTTGGTATTACGTGGTTCGATGGTGTACGATACGGTTAACACGTGGTACGCTGGTTTTTAGAGTATTACGTGGTACGCTGGTGTACGTATTTAGGTATCACGTGGTTCGATGGTGTACGCTATAAAACGACACGTGTTACGCTAATATACTTTATAGGGTATCTATATTTATATCACGCTGTACGCTGGTGTACGTTGAAAGATAACATTTCCACGCTGGTGTACGTAATGTGGTAACACGTGCTACACTTATGTACGTTATGGAGTACCATGTGGTACGTTAAGGTTACTGATATATCGCGTGATATACTGGTGTACGTAGTTTGGTATTTGGCAATACTAATCGCGTGATATACTGGTGTACGTAGTTTGGTATTTGGCAATACGCTAATATACGTTATAGATTCACGCATTTTACGCTGGTATAGATTGTGGAGAAAGTAATGAGATATCACGTGATTCACTAGTGAAATTGACTACAGAATTTATGTATTCCGTTTTATTGTTGAGTTGGCTGATTAATAATGTCAGTCAGTTAGAAAGTACTAAAAGTCAGGTGGTTGTAGATAATTAGTATCTTTATATCGTGTAACGGCTTGCTTTATAATCTATGACAGATCAAATCTTACACTAAAATATTTCTTTGTCTTATCTATAAAACAGGTAACGTGAAAAAAATAATGAAAAATAATGAAGTTTAAGTGTAATAAATGTGTTTACTGTTGTTATAGAAATAATTTTTAGTGTTGAAATTAAAATCCATGTTAATTTATCCTGGTATGGAATTTACAGAAAATTAAAACACAAACAAAACACTAGCAAAGATTTTCATTGGAATCTTTACACTAGTATGTTTATTTCTTTGGAATAAAATTACTAGTATATTCATTTCCGAGATAAGAAAACATCAGGAGATATTTTACTTTTTAGAAAAAATTACCAGCTGGCTGAAAGAATTCACAATCACAGTAATGGAAGAGTTATAGGATAACTGGCCACAGTTTCGGCATCATTCCTTTACTTAGATTTTACCACTGCGGTAGCTCAGTTGGTAGAGTGCTCGTTAGTGGGAGGTCGTGGGTTCGAACCCCGACCGGGTCTGATCCAAGACTTGAAAATGGGTGGAGACTGGCACAATAAAGAACCGTGCTGTTTAATGCCATCAGTGCAACGCACATGCAAAATTTCTGCACTTTGCCTGTAGCTGGCGACGCCTCGATACAAGTGAAATATTTTTGACTGGGACGTTAAACACCATTACTCAACTCAACTAATATTTTCCTTGACATAAATCTGGAAAATTTAAAATCTAAATAATTTTGTTAATCCTCAAGATATTTAGAAATTTAAGGTGTCACGGTGTCATATTGAAAAGCGCTTTAGGTTCAGAGCGTTTGCGTTTATTTTTGAAAAATGTTTATTTTTAATTCCAAAAAAGACTGCAAATATTTGCCGGGTTTAAGCTAAGGTGGCAAAATGGTTGTGAAACTGAGGCCTGGACCCAGGTGTTCAAAGCTATATATTGGTTACAACGAAAAATCAATTGATTAACAAAACTTAATTTTGCATAATCTAAAATTTGATGTTAAAATAATATTTAAATGTCTAAAATGAATAGAATTTCAACAAACTAAAGCAAAATTGTTATTTAATTATCTTTTTGATAGAATTACATTTATTTTTATTTTAAATATTGTGTTAATCACTGATTTAACTAACCAATCTTAAAACAGCTATTTCTTGGTGGGTATATAAGGTTTTGTGTTAAATACAATCATTGAACAACCCTATTATGTCAATCTTTTATATTACATTGACTAAGTCAAAATTTTATTCCAAATGAACTGAATACAAAGTAGAATATATATAAATATATAGTATAAAAATCTTGAACCACGTGATTGAAAAGGCATTAGTTGTCACAAAATTTGTTTTCAGCAGGTTGGATTCTATGATTTTGTTCCTTATTCCGTTGTTTGTAGCGCGTTCTTCAGAATGGTAATTGCCAGGTACTGACATTTATTTGCCATTCTTTAACCCACCTTTTGGAATTAATACGAGTGGGTCAGTCCAATTTAGATAAAGCTTGCTATTGAGCACCAAAGCTTGAGGTTGTACGAATGATTCATTGATTGTCAGCTGATTGTATTTATGACCATTTTGCCAAAAATTTTAAATACAAAAGTAGCACATGGCGAAGTAACAACAAAATGAACAGAGTAAAAAACACAAATGGCTAAGCAATAGCCAGACCAACGAAAAACAAGGAAACAGCAAAAAAAAAAAAAAAAAAAAAAAAAAAAAAAAAAAAAAAAAAAAAAAAAAAAAAAAAAAAAAAACGAGCACGCTCCCATGGATCCAAAACAGTGACAACTGATAATAAAACTCATGTATTAATAAATACTATTGACTAAAATGGCTATTTGTTTTACCACAATGGGAATTTGTTAATTCAAATTAGAGTGAAGTGAGTGGAGTGGAGTAATGGTGTTTTACGCCCAAGTCAAGAATCTTTCACTTATTTCAAGGCGGTCAGTTCTTGGATGGTGGAGGAAACCGGAGTGCCCGGAGAAAACCACCGACCTTCGACAAGCGAACTGACAAACTTTCTCACACTAGGATCTGTTCCGAGTGGGATTCGAACCCAGGGGGTGAGAGGCACTGTTATTCAAATTAGAAAACGAAAACAGAGAAGTAAAAGTAAGCGGAGTAGTTCTGTTTCAGAGTCGACCCATGCAGTCAAGATTCTTTTGCTGTTATGGAGGAGGTCAGTTCTAGAATGATAGAGGAAACCGAAATATCCGGAGAAAATCACTACTTAGGCAATCGATCTGACAAACTTTTTCACATTGGGTCTACGCCGAGGGGGACACGAACAATGACTATAGGAGGTGTTGTGATCCTTTAACTGGCGCTTTTGACTATTCATTCTCCGATAATAAGTAACAGTATGTAAAACTAATTAAACATACGTATTTAATGTTTAATATGATATCAACTAATGAAAAACAAATAACATATAAGTTAATAAATTACATATACATATGTATATAATTAACAAATATATATTAATTAACATATAAATTACATATATATTATCTACCTGATAACATTAAATAATATAATAAATAAAAGTAAATTATAAAAACAGCAATGTTTTCACTAGCTTCATGCAATTGTCATTTGCAAAATTTTGAATTTTTACAAAAAAAAAAATATTCAAAATTTTGCTCATGACACAATAATTCATATCATGCTATAAATTTGAATGTATCATTTCAAATTTAGCGCATGGCAATAGAGTCAAAAGAAAAATGCATCTTTCAGTTCTAATAATTCGAGATTAAACTTCAAAATTCTTGACTAAAAATCGTTATGCTTAGAAGTGTTTATCACTGTCTAGACTAGTTAGTCGTCAAATTTAAAGCCCTCATTTTCTATTGCAGATTTGGTAGTACAAAAATTTTGTGTCATTTTAGGTCAACACACATAATTCTTGAAAGAAAGAATTAAAAGATCAATGACTATTACTAAAATATTTTCGATTCTTCTCAGTGTTAAAAATATGAAATACAAATTATGAACCACTATTTTGGACAAAATTGGCAAGACAAAATAGAGTTTTGCAAACACACTTTTGACGATATTTGTTAGCTACCACAAAGTATTCTGTAAGGCTGCCTTGAGTCTGTTGTGTCATCTGTTACTATGGTAATAGAAATACTTGACTTAAACTACGATTTATGAAATCGTAGCGAAAATTTCCGTTTCTATAGACGATGCGATAATCAGATTGTCAAATCCTAATGTGAGTACATGACAATTTTCACACGTAACCAAAATTAGCAGTTGTTTTAAATTCTATAAATTAATAAACCGATGTGTATATTCATAAATGTTATTTAGATCTCTTAATGGATAAATGTATGAAGTCTTAGAAATAAATACTTTAAAATACAATGAAGTGAGATATTTTGAGGTGCCATTGTTAAAACGAGGTAGAAATGGTTTTTTAGCCATTTTGAGTGAATTTAAGTACATGTACATGTATTTTTCACCGTTTACGCCCTATAATGAAATTAGTAAGAATTTCAAAATTAAAATGTAAAAAAATGCATATATGAAGATATTACAATAAAACATTCGTTGTAACTTCTCAAAATAGGATAAAATTTGCTGAAAGTACGAATAAAAACGGTATAATTTGCTTTTATGGTTTCTGAAATTTGATTGAGCCCGTCCATATCACATGTTATATATTTACATAAATATATGATTATAGGACAATAAGTACTTGCATCCGGTTTAACAGAGTTGCAATAATTAACATGGAAACATAAGAGCTTACTATCCATTAATTACGATTACTACTTCGCAATATCCAGATATTTTATGTTGGTTACAAAGAAATCCATGTTCGGAAAACAGTAAAAAAATGAGTTCAATTTAAAGTAACTAACTCAAAGAACATATTGTCTAGTAAAAACACGTCACGTAATCAGTGGTTTTTAACATGTGTTCTACACATGTAAGGTACATATCGTGAACTATCTCTGAAACTATTTTTGCGCGAACTTTCAATTTGTTGTCGGTGTTCAGCATCCTCTTAAAACATTCTCAACAGACGTCTAGACTGTCTTAACTGTGATGAATAGCAAATTATCAATTCTATGTTTTTACTTTATTTTCACAACTGCTGTCACTCTTTGTTTCGCCGTCCAGAAGATGTTTCCCCAAGCTATGAAATGAGTCTGTATCACTAAACTGACCGATGTCGCCGATATCGTCGTCATCGATGAATTTCAAATCGTCAATTGTGGTCCCTTTGCTTACTTTTCTGACGTCATTTCTTGATCCTCTAGCAGACGACGAAGCACAAGCACCATCAGTGTCGGAATTGATTGATTCTCGAGAATCCTCGTCCTTTGTTACAATCAATAATGGATGAAGCGAAAGTTGTTCTTGCATTTCTCTCAAGAAATTGTCGACAGGGATACCTGAAATCACAAATTTACTCGATTAATGTCATGTAACTTGAAATTTAGTGATAGAGAAGCTTAAAAAGTATGCTAACACCGGACAATAGGACCAGATTGCCTATCTGCAAGAAGTATACTAACAAAGTAACACTATTACTATTAATGGACTATACGGCAGTTTTGAAATGTAAGCAAAATTGTATGTGAAAATAAAAAGATTCAGTTGAAACTTTTCTGATTATATATTATATATTTAGTGGCTGAAACACTCCAAAGAGTTTGCTTGTTGGTTAGTTGTAATGTTGTTTAACGACTTAACAGTAATCTTGTCAGCTTTTAACGACTGGAGCAGGTTTTCTAATTCTAAGAACAAGAATGCGTGTGATGTGCGAGTGTGTTTTAAGGTCTGCCTTCTAATAGCTTACACTCAGGGCAACTTTTTCGTGCTAGCTCACAGTCAGAACGCCACAGACACGCATACCACTTTTAATGTCACATCATCTTGACATCGGGTAAACCAGTTGATACCCTATCCTCTTAATGCCCAGCAACAAAAAAGCAAAGCGAATTTTAAATTCTTATGTTTGACCGGTTGGTGTTCGAACCTACGACCTCCCTACGGCATTCTACCTCTAAGCCATGAAGGATGTTCAAATAAGAGATCCGACAACGGTTGTCACAGAAACCCAACATGGTTGTTTGTGACAAAGTGGAATACGTATAAAATCTGACGGAGAGAATGAAACGTGAATTGAATTTTGAATCCAATAATGTTGTTAAAACAAACCTGCAGAGCCATCTTCTTTTGACGCGGACAATGCACTAAATATCAAGTCTCCGAGGATTTGTCTGTGGACATGCTAAAAAGAAGTTACAAAAGTGTAAGCTTTAAAATGACGCGTTTATCTATATGCAGTAAAACATGCTATAACAAAGATCTATAAATATCAATTACATGTCAATTAAGGACAGTACTTTAAGATTCCTTTGCTTCAGGTCTCTGCCAAAATACACTTTATTAAAACAACTTGTCTATAAATTACAAGGTTTCTAGGATTGTCGTAATATACAAACTTGAAATCATATAGATATTGATTAATCAATAATATCATAATCATTTTAACGAGTCAAAACAAACAACAATCATTAATTTTAAAATTATGTTTTATATTATGTATTTATTATTTAGTTATTATTATTATTATTATGTGTGTGTGTGTGTGTGTGTGTGTGTGTGTGTGTGTGTGTGGACTTAGGTCCTGTGTGATGTTACTAGTAAGTACTACGTTATCTAAATTCATAGATTATAACCATAAATGACAATAAAATATGACTACTTTAGAAATGGACATTAAACGCTCTGTCAAAATGACCAATTTCGAAAATATGTTGATTTGTTTAAAAATTATTTTCAATATTTGTACAAGTATGAAATGAAGTTAGGGCTATTAAAGTATATGATACGATTAATATCAAATAAAAATAAAAATGAACAGTATGTGGTATGTAACAGAAAAGCCAACCATAGCAAGCTACCGAAAATCGAACAAGCATGTACTGATTTTTTTAATCTATCAAACTTTTTGGCCCCTAGTGTCACTGATGAGGAATGATTTTCCGAAATGTGCACATCTGGCACATCAAAATTTAGCAGGTATTTGTTATATATTTATTTATACATTTGACAAAAATACGATATTATTCATTTATGTTCAAACGTATGGTGTTTCTTCATAAATGATTTTTCGCTACTGACACCTTTATCAGGGCGTCGGTCCATATACTGTCGTTTTTCTGTTGTTTATACTTCTCTTATTTAGTACAATCGTAAAAAATAATTTCTGTTAAAACGTTGATTATACTGTACCATTAAAACGTTTTCAAAAAATTTCCATTTGTTAACGAGAAGAGAACATTTTCACCTGACCAAGTAGAAACGATTAGTTATATGCATTTTGCTTTGCCAGAAACGACAAAGTAACATCTGTCAAAATATTACAATACCGTTCAAACAATTGAATTACATTATTTTCATTAGAAATCGAGAACATTTCCACCTTACCATCCAGAAACGATTAGTTTAATGTAATTTACTTTGCCAGAAAACGAAAGCAGAACCTTTCTACCTAACCATGTTAAAACAATGTGCTCATTTCATTTTTATTTGTTAGAAAACAGTTATATCTTTTACATAATACAACACACTTTGAACATTTGGATATTACCTTCTTTTTGGCTCTTTCAAGAAGAGTTACCACTGATATAGTTGGTCTTCCATTGCCAATAACCGACTACATTCGATTTCTACAGCCTCTAGCTGAAATTGCGATGACATTACATGCTTTCGACAAGTTGATAGTTCTGCCCTTAGCCTCTCTATCTCCTGGAAAAATTAACTACCATATTTTATAAATGATAATTACATGGAGAGAGAGAGAGAGAGAGAGAGAGAGAGAGAGAGAGAGAGAGAGAGAGAGAGAGAGAGAGAGAGAGAGAGAGAGAGAGAGAGAGATTAACACATCTACTATCTTCTCTCTGAACAGATGATCTTTCTTAATAAATAAATTCTGACAAGTATTATTTTACCTATTAAATGAATCATTTTAGATTTTTTTTTTACTTTTTCCCGTTTCCATGGTAACATATAACATTCTTTTGCATATATCAAATACAAAAACATTAAAAGGTAAAAATATTGCTGTCGTTTTTCATCACATTTTGTGTCAACCATAAATATTGAAACACTATTTAAGATCCGTTATCTTGGTGGCGACAGAGATTGGTGTCATTCTGGAACGATAAATGCTGTACGTATCCCACAATTCTATCTTATTATGTGCCATTATTTGCCCATAGAGAGTAAGGTTTCATAGCTGATGCTTTCAATGTATGCGTGTGACCTTTTATTTCCGCTTTTGAAGACATTGGCTTTTGCCATGTGCATGCTGAAATTGACATCAACATGGCTAGAAATAATTACCTAAATGCAGTATCAGCGCGCACCAATCAACAAATAAACTTTAAAAATTTACGTTTCTTACCTGTGATTGGTCAGAATTAACCAATGACAATGAATTTACATCGGCCTGCAATCGGCCTAGCAACATCCGATCAGGTGCTTGGTAGGTTAGGGCCTTCTGAATTACCATTTGGTGGACTTTCCCCATTAGAAAAGTCGATTCCATTGGACGATTCCCAATCACCTGTAAATAAAACATTGTTTGAAATACCAGTGTCATTTTTGGTTTTGCATGGACATAGATACTCGTGCTTTGGGTAACACCAGGTCGCTATTTGGTGTTACATTTTGTGTGTCGAAGAAGAAAAATGTTGCTTAGTGTTGAATTCAGTTGAATTTGTTTGAAACAATTACTAATATGTCTGTCTAAATATTGCTAAATCTTTAATTACCGACCATAACATGAATAGTACTCACCGTCATATCCCTGAACAGATGATACATCAGACGATAATGTGTTAATACCAGACGATATACTGGACACTTCCGCTCCGAGGTCAGATTTCAGATTCCTACATAAACTAAGGCATAAAAGCAATATAATTTTGTTATCAATGTTTTAAATATTTAGTGTATCAACCGATTTCGTGAAAATCGAAATAAGACGTTTAAGTAACCCAACTTTAACGAAATAAGTTTACAATTAGAAAGCTATAAAATGGTAATCAATAAAATATTTTACAAATTCAAGGCGGCAATAATAGTTTGTAATTTAACTGGTAAGCCAAGAATCTGAAAAAATAAAAATGAAACTGCTTTTGATTCAAAATTTTCAATTAAACGGCGATTTAACAGTACTCGTCCAAAGTCGAGGTTTTATTTTTTAGCGCTCACATTGTTGTCGAGTGGTTTGAAGCACCTGCTTACAAATTACATTTCCTTTCGCAATTCGTACTAATGCAAAAAACTGCTTGTTGAAGTCAAGCGGTTTTCTAAGGCAAAGTGTTCAGTGGTTGAATGCTTCTGCATAACTAAGTAGCCTATGCTTGAGACGTAAAATGATATTTCAAACATTTATATAATCTTTTTCAGAACTGTTGGGAAAATTCAACCGCAATCTAAAACTGCAAAAACTACTTAATACAAATCTAACATTTAACCTAATAAGTTTACATCGCATAAGCTGTGGTATAAACACAAAAATAAACAAACCTTGCCAGCGTGTCCTCATCAACTGTCTTTTGTGGCGTATATTTCTCTATTTTTTCAAGGTCTCGTACTTTCCTTAGACAATGTTTAAGGTTATCCCGTATTCTTTCATACACTCTTCCCATATCTTCAAGGCGTTTTTCCAGGATTGCATTTCGTTCTTCGAGGGTACAAACATCCCTGTCGGCGTCGAACAAATCATCCTGAAGTTTGGTATTTAAGGAGATTAAGTCGCGAACTTCCTTGTCACGAAGTTCTCGCATATGTTGAAGTTCCCGCGCGAAAATCTGTAACGGACTGTCATCTGTGTCGAAGTATTCCAGATCCCACGGACAAGACGTCCTGTTAGCCGACTTTGAGCGAACATCCGAATATCGGTCAAGGATAATTTGAAGTTTGTCGTCTGTTCACGCGTGAAATCTCCTTACACTCTGAATCATTCGATGGTTTATCACCATAAAACGACGACGTCGAAGACGATGACACTATCCGGCGTCTTTGTAACTTTGGTGCCTGTTCCAGCATTTCACTTCTGCTAATTCCAATATATGCTCGACCGGAAATGTCATCTCTTGCTTGTGTTGTGTGACGTTCAATTGAAACACCTTGAATAATGCTTTTGATGTCGCTGGCCAGACGATGTAGATCCATGACATGATGCTCACGGCTGGCTGACCAAGTCGATCTGTGTTTTCGGGATGTCCTCTGTTGTTTTCGTGTCTCTGTATTGACCATTAAAGTCCGAGGTCGGGGAGGCTTTTTCTCCATTTTTCGTAGGGAAATATTTTAAACTGTCATAGAATATAATCACTTTTTACCTTTTCATATAGATAACAGAATTTATAACGAACAAGTTTATGAAAACAGCAGGTTATTTCAAACACTATGCCAAAAACACACAGTAAAAACACATGCTTATATTCTTATTTACGTCAGCCATTAATTTATTTTAGTTAATTAAATTGGTTTCATGATTTCCTCCTCTCCAAGTTTCTTTCATGATTAATTCCAGACGAAATGAAATTTTCTGCTATAGAGGAACTTCAAAAACATCATATTTTGTCGATTACTTATACACAACACTTTCGAAATCCGTAAAATCGTCCGTTCAGAAATTACGTCTTAGCTTATAAAATAAAGGATACAAAATCTGTCTAAGTGTCTATTTAGATAAGATAAAAAACCAAAATAATCCCGTGATCCTAAGTCGAACGCAACTGACAGCTTCACACTGTTTCTTCATTAAGAAGTTACTCTCAAAAACTTTAAGACTATCATCAGTTCACGGGGTTACAAAAATATCCCGCAATCTGGAATTATCAGAGGTTTACCATCAAAAACTTTAAAAATAAATTTTTTGATACTTTTCGAACTACAAGTCTCCAGAGCGGAAACCCCGCTGGAAATATACATGATAAATGATGATGTTATCAGAACAAGTTTGAATCCATTACGAAATTATCATCTAGCAGAATGAGTCAAAATCGTAAATCTGAAACCAGATTAATCTGGATCTATTTCAATATTTTACCGTCGGAAGTTTTTATTGATGTTGGAAGTTATACGGTAGATGTTTTGACTCCTAACTCCTTAAATTTATGAAACATAAGCCAACGTTCACGCGCACGTTCGTTAAATTCAAAGATGGTGTATTAACTTAAAAATCACTATTAAAGTAAAATATGATTTTGCAAATGAGTTTCAATTATAAATTTGTATATATTTTATGTGACCTGAAGTGTGTTAAAGGATAGATGTGGTTGGGGGTAAAATTTAAATTTTAATTAATTCTCTATTAAATGATATTTGTTTACACGCGATAATGTACTTAAATTTTCATCTACATCCTCCTCCTCCCCTCTCCCTCCTCCTCCTCCTCATTATCATCATCATCATCATCATCACCATCATCATCATCATCATCATCGTCGTCATCATCTTCTTCTTCTTCTTCTCCTGATGATGATGGTGATAATAATAATAATAATAATAATAATAATGTAATAACTTGTTTTAGTAATTATATATATATGTATTTTTTTACGATTATTATGAATACTACTACTACTACTAATATTATTATTATTATTATTATTATTTTAATAACTTGTTTTTGTAATTTTAGTAATTATATATATATATATATATCACAGGTACTTGGGGACGGGTAACCCCCCCCCCCCCCTCGTCCCGGGTATTTGTTTTCTGGACAATTAATAAAATTATCTCGACTTTTTTACTTTTAAATATTTCTTGGTGATGTATCAACTATAATACAACACTTTTTACCCGAGTACGATCCGTTTTAAGAAAGTCAAAAAAATCGACCATATCACATCATAAAAAAGACAAGGTATCTCACTTCTTGTGAAAAAATTTCCACCTCGCGAGGGAATCCCAACTTATACTCGATAAATATTTGTTTATTTTTTAAAATGTTGGTGTCGTTCGATTCGTCTAAGATTGTTCTCTTTGTTCATCAACACAATTCACGACCAAACGTCGTCTGCTCGACAATATTTGAACGAAACAGCTACATGTACACAACTATCTCTGCTATCGAACGGAAGTACAGCGTGGGGAGATAACTCCTAATTCTGATAACCCGAAATAGAAGTTCCGAATAGCATTGCTATTATGATAAGGTCAGAGATATTACTTATTACTCATTTTCCGCGGTTATTTCAAACTGAAATTTAGGGGCACAACAATACATTCAAATACTCTGGGATAAGTAACGGTTGGTAGCTAAATAAAGAGGTTGTCGGTATAATTAATTCGTATGAACATTTTCATTATTGAATTTTCAATGATCAGCACAATTTTATTTTGTTATTGCACGAAACCGCGGAAAATGAGTAATAAGTAATATCTCTGACCTTATCATAATAGCAATGCTATTCGGAACTTCTATTTCGGGTTATCAGAATTAGGAGTTATCTCCCCACGCTGTACTTCCGTTCGATAGCAGAGATAGTTGTGTACATGTAGCTGTTTCGTTCAAATATTGTCGAGCAGACGACGTTTGGTCGTGAATTGTGTTGATGGACAAAGAGAACAATCTTAGACGAATCGAACGACACCAACATTTTAAAAAATAAACAAATATTTATCGAGTATAAGTTGGGATTCCCTCGCGAGGTTGAAATTTTTTCACAAGAAGTGAGATACCTTGTCTTTTTTATGATGTGATATGGTCGATTTTTTGACTTTCTTAAAACGGATCGTACTCGGGTAAAAAGTGTTGTATTATAGTTGATACATCACCAAGAAATATTTAAAAGTAAAAAAGTCGAGATAATTTTATTAATTGTCCAGAAAACAAATACCCGGGACGAGGGGGCGGGGGGTTACCCGTCCCCAAGTACCTGTGATATATATATATATATACTTATTTTTATTTATCAAGCGCATTCTTTCAGTATCTAAAAGCCATGCATTTAAATTTGTGATATCATATCCATGCAGTTCGAAAACTGATTTTGCCGCAGTTTGATTTCAACACATGCATATAATCATCATGAAAAATAAAACTAAAATCGACAGAAAGTAATATATTTCACAGAACATTTATAACTCCCAGCTGATGTTACGACAGCTGGTCATCTTGGCTTGGTATTTACAAAAATTAAGACTTTTATCCCACTTTGTATCAGATAAGAAATAGATAACTTTAATATAATTATTCATATATTTCACAGTTCTGTGTTTTTACATACATGTAACGTAACGCTGCTTGCTTAAATAGACGTATTTATTGATCTCATGCCAGTCGTTTTCTGGACATAAAAAGACACAGCACCTGTGGTGATAATCATGTCTTGGAGCCTAACTTGGCATCATTATAACTACTAATTAAATAAAATTAAACTATAACGTACATCGACATAATGTCGTCATGGTTGGTCATATTTTCGAGTAGTTTTTTTTTTTTTTTTTTTTTTTTACATAATGGATTATCTCTTGTTGTTTAGCATGGACGGAAAAGAAAAATAATATTTTTAAGTAAAAAGAAACCTTTATGTATGCCTAAATAAAGATTATAATTGAAAAAAAAACGACATTGTACCTAAAAGAGCATTGGGGTACACCCGACGACTTTAAGACTGTGCATTCTAAAAATTGTCATACTGGCTAACCCAATGTTTCTTTCTTTCTTTTCTTTTTCTTTGGTTTTTGGTTCAATGCAAACAAATCCAATGTTATTGTAATTTTAAAACTTTTATGGACAATTTATATATGCTGGATTGTTGTTTTATGCCATTTTAAAAATCTTATAAATGTTTTATTAATATCTGAAATTTACCAGTATTGGATATTGTTGAATAAACTTTCCATTACTTTATAACTTTTGATCCTTAACTTATTTTTCAGTATAAATAACAATTTCCTATAGATGTACTACTAAATCATTATCAGTGATTCTCACACAAATTTTGACAGTTTATTCAGTCTATGCTACATTTGGCATCAACCAAATGTGAATTCTAATAATTAAAAATTCTAAAGAATCAATAGAACATCTTGTTTCTAATATTTTATTTTCAGTAAAAAGTATAAAAAAAAACTTTAGATTTTTTTCTACACTTTACATCATTATCCCTCATTCGAAATTAAAAATAACGTCTATGGTAGATCATTCACTTGTCATTCTTTTATAATACCAATAAGCCCAGATAAAAATATCTAGTGATCAAGAGGAATTTTTGGTTACTTTGTAAAACATCTTACAGGAAATATACTGAAGATACCATCAACAAGAAGTTTTTGATAGACAACATATTTGTTGTGTTTGACAACATAATTTTCCAACATACAATCGATTCACCCATGGGCACAAATTGTACTATCCTTTGCTTGCTTGATTTGTTTTTTTAATTATTTGAAGTAGTATTTTTCAAGAACCTTACCGGTATCCTAAAGAGAATACTGTCGCTAAATAATTCAACTTTACATACAAATATATAGATCTCTTAATATCCATAAATTTGGAGAATGTGAATACCATCTAACTTAGTGAGCTTGAAATAAAAGATACGACTGATTCTCCATGTTCTGCTTCATATTTGGACTTATTACTCAATTATGACACGAAAGAAAAGGCTATATTTGAAGCCATATGACAAGAGTGTTTACTTAAATTTTTTGTCGTCAATTTTCTGTTTCTTTGCAGTGATACTCCTGCTTTTCCTGTGTATGATGTATTTTGTTAACAAATAATGATAAAGTTTGCTCCCACTACATGAACTTTTTACAACGAAGCAAGCTGCCTACAAATAAGATAGTGTCATAGTGGCTCAAGGGATATTGAGAGACGAGAATAATCAAGGCCCTTAAAAAGTTTTATGGTCGTCATTAGAATATTGTTGATAAGTATGAATTTACTGTATACAAACTTATACTGGATATAATTGACATCCAATAGTCCCATGTTACTTTCATTCTCTAATTTGATTTAGCAACTGACGGGTGTAGCTAGCTACTCAGAAGGTGATTACCCTTCCGGAGCACCCGGCCTCACTTCCCCGGTGAAAGATCGGGTGTTTAACTGAATTAGCAAGTTTTCAATGTTTAACTTTCCTTTGGCATTGTGATTTGTACGTATGGGATTGTAATTTAGACATGGACTGGTATGTTTGCGTTTGATTTCTTCAGACCGATTCACTTTTTAGAAAGCGGGTATAAACTTTCTGTAATTTGATAAACCTATGGAAAACGTTGTGTTCAAATTTGCAGAAACATGGCACTTTCAAATGTTGAAAAAAAATATATATTTAATTTTTATCGGCTTTCACCCATTTATTTTTAGTTCTTTTTCGCTTAAGTGATTCACGTGGCAAACGTGAAAATACTTTTAACAACAGTCCAAAATAGCATTAATATATTTAGGTTTTACCAATATCATGTAAACATATACTTATCTATATTTTTTAGTTTCAAAATCAACTTTATCGCAAGGAAGGATGTTGTTTTTAAAAAAATCATGATGTCTCAAATATACGAAATATATCTATCTTATCACCTAGCTACAGAGGATATTTGAGGAGGGATGTTTGAAAAATGGCGATCTCCGATTAGAAATGACTAAATGAGATTATACTAAAATCTTTAAAACACATCCAAAGTTCATAGTGGGAGGTAAAAAACACCTGAAAAAAAATCTAATATCATGAGTGTATTAAAAAAAGAAATACACGCTAAATGTTATTAGCCAAAAGTTGTGAGGTAAATATGAATTTTTTACATTGATTTAAGCGAAGTCATATGTTTTTGATAAGAAACAAGAAAAAAAACCCTATATATTTCTAAAGATGTGTTGAAACTATATTTATGCCTAAAGGAAACCAAAATTAAAATGATGGGCGTTAGAAAAACCATTTAACTTACATACTTTTTATCTGCCAAAAGTTATAGAGCAGGTTTTTTTAATTTCTTAATTATTTATAAGTTAAGTTCATTTGGATGTGATGAAAATAAATATTTCAAGATTTTTTAAACACATTTTGTTTGATGTCTGCAGTTATGAAATATATGCGTTTGATTAAATTGAGAGGGTAGAGTAATGGTGTTTAACGTCCAAGTCAAGAATATTTCACTTATATCGAGACGTCGCCAGCTATAGGCGAAAGTGCAGAAATTTTGTCTGTGCGTTGCGCTGAAGGCATTTTACAGCATTGTTTTTTATCGTGCTACGGCTGCCTACACCTCGTTTATTCTAAGTTCCAATCTGAAAGAACCATCACTTTCATTTCGTAATGCCGAGTGCTTGGCGAAAGAACAGTCACTCTCCACTTTCAAGTCTTGGGTAGACCCGGTCGGGGTTCGCTTACGGAGCGAGCACTCTACCAACTGAGCTACCGCAGTGGTGTGTTTTCAAAAGCACTTGAGAATTAAACCTTTTTAAAGAAAAATATTGTAAATGCATATCATATAGCGTAAATCATTTGGTTTAGTTGAGTAACTGTGTTTTACGACCATGCCAAGATTATTTTACTTATATCAAGGCGGTCAGTTCTTAGATGGTGTAGAAAACCACTGACCTTCGGCAAGCGAACTGACAAACTTTATCACACTGGAATCTCTTAGAGCGGGATTCGAACCCTAGGCGGTAAGTGACACTGTGGTGCGTAAGTGCGCACTTTAGACCACTGGACCAAGGGGGCTCTCAATAACTGCCTTACAGGATGACACACAATGTTTAATTTTCAAAATGAAATTACATTTCTTATTCTATAATTATGCAAAGAAAGCTTTTTGATGAAATATTCTGCACAATATTCTTATACCAATATATGCAGCTTTTTCTCTTTGAATTCAATCAATTTAATTACTCGATCGGAAATTTTTGATTTAGATCTCGTACTGAAAATAAGTGAAAAAGGTTATGCTATCTCGCTAAGATTCTTTGATTTATTCCGAACGTCACTAGTAATATGTGAAATAGCGGTTTCTCTTTGTGTTACTGTGAATAAGATACCCAATGTGGAGAATGGACAAAAGCGGATATATTCAAGAGACAAAAATTGACTTGGTACACTAACAATTACAGCAATTTATCTGTTGAAGCGATTAAAAAGTACTTATTTCTGTAATGTAAAAACATTTTACATGTCTTCAATGGTCAAGGGGTTGGTGAGCAGTTAGTGAGGGAACTTCCAAAGTCACCGGTGCAGCTTTTGATACCCAGAATCATCAAATACATTTGCTGTTTCAAAAACTTCAGTCTTCAATGCGCATCGTCATGCTTGAGATAATAGTTCTAGTGACTAAATCTCTGAACGGGTATTTAACTTCCGTTCCAGTTATTCACAACTCGGAAAAGTTTTAATCGTTTCCAAGGAAATAAAAAAGCAATGAATTTTTTCTTGTTAAAGCAGTAACAATAATATGTATGATCAGAAAATTTTTAAAAAAAGTACAATTAAAAAGCAAAATTGATGCACGTACAATGCTCGATTGTGACGGTAATACAAACTAGAGGCTCAGAAGGCTGAGCCTGTATCGCTTACCTAGGCCAGGTAAGATGTAGAAGATGTTTAAATCATTCCTGTAAGTTGGTTTAATTCAAACCAGTAGCTCATAGGAGATAGGCAAAATATGCTTATCTCATAGGGTCCAGTGTTAAACTATGTCCTATGCTTGTGTCCAAGTGTTTTGGCAGATTCAAAAAAATTTCGGCAATATATGGAAAGGACCTTTCATACATCATTCCTGCAAAGTTTGGTTCAATTTGCTTCAGTAGCTTCAGAGGAGATAGCCAATATATGCTTTCCCCATAGGTCCAATGTTAAACTATGTCCAGTGCTGGTGACCATGTTTTTTTTGGCAGATCCGGAAAAATTTCACCTATCTTAGTAAAGGACCATCCATACATCATCCCTGCAAAGTATGATTCAATTTGCTTTAGTAGCTTCAGAGGAGATAGCCAATTTATGCTTTTCCCATAGGGTCCAATGTTAAACTATGTCCTGTGCTGGTGGCCATGTTTTTTTTTTTGGCAGATCCGGAAAAATTTCACCTATCTTAGTAAAGGACCATCCATACATCATTCCTGTAGAGTTTGGTTCAAATTGGTCAAGTGGTTTCAGAGGAGATAGTCAAAATGTAAAAAGTTTACGGACAACGACGGACGCCAAGTGATGGCAAAAGCTCACCATGACCTTTGGCCAGGTGGGCTAAAAAGGGTAATAAGCAAAAAAGGTATTAGGTATTTCATCATCATCATCATCATCTTCAATAATCATCATCCGATCTTAAATACCTCGAATTAAATGGTGATAATTGTAATTTTCATTTATGTTTTTAGTGTAACTTCAAGGCCAATGAACTAAGGATTTTTCCATTGCTGTATTTTGCGTTCTTGTGAATTGTTTTATCTGCATGTCCGTATGCACGTGCTCAGGTGGTGATTTTTTTTTTAAAAAAGGTAACTTATAGAAAATTGGTTATTTTAGTTATTTACAGACCAGAAAAAAACTATAGATTCAACGTGTAAGATTAAAATGGTCCATTAAATATTTTTCGGACACGTTTTCCTTTACTGTACACAACTAGAAACAGTATTCTAATTCAAAACCTTCCGTTTTATTAATTCATCTACTAAAGGTTATAAGGGAGAAAACTCTTACAGACTTAAGTATATAAAGATGTTAGTTTTCGCCAACATACTTTGTGTAATCTTGTCCAAAGTATGTTTATCCTATCAAAGTTCATGGAAGCAGAAGCAGACCAAAAATTGTTTAATAGGGTGGAAATTATGGATCTCAGTGTAAACCGTAGTATTAAAACACATTTATTTACCATCTCTCTCTCTCTCTCTCTCTCTCTCTCTCTCTCTCTCTCTCTCTCTCTCTCACGCACGCACGCGCACTAAAAACCGTACCTAATCTGCTTTTACTGAAGACGATTTAAAAAGCTCCGATATCAAACTGAAGAGTAAAATCAGAACATTCACTTATTATCTAACAAGACAAGAAGAAGACTCCCCAACACTCAATTTACTCACAACATACACACACGTATACATGACCACAGGGGGCTTGGTGTCAGGATATTTGTCTTTTTGTTTTAAAGATTATTTGTGTTTTTATTACAAGCGATGTTAATACAAGTTCATACAAATTACCATGGCAGCTATACAAAATCTCGGAGAGCTCCTCTACCTTCGAGAGTTGCGTCCCTTATCAGAGTTCTCCGGCTTTGCAGCGATAAGAACGTTGCGCATTTCTCTGGAAGTTGTCCGATTTTGAGTTTGGTGAAAAAATTCAAAAAGTTATCGATTGTTTTGAATGAAAACGAAATAGGAATGTAAATAATAGGCTTTTAAAGGTTGAAACAGACGAAATATTAATATAGGGATTGCCTGACTTTTTACGATTTTTTTTTCAAGCGCCGGAGGGGTAGATTTTGAAAATGGCGACATTCGTTCCTTGTGTTTTTTCGGAATTTTTTTAAGTTTGTTAAAAATGGTTTTCAGGCAAAATTATCGATATGTATAAACTTGTATTAACTTTGTAATAAAAACAAAAATAATCTTTTAAACAAAAAGACAAATATCCTGACACCAAGCCCCCTGTGCACATGACAGACATTTATCCTGAATACACGAACATAATATTCCTGAATAATTTGTAACACGAAATTAAGAACAAATTCGATAACATGAACAGTTAATGGACAGCTTATACAACTAGAATTGTCACCAGACAAAATATCAATAAAGTCAATAGCTTTGTAAGACGAAAATCTTGTTTCAGCTGTTATTAAGCTGTTAAGTCATAATCCAAATGAATAAAAGTCGATAAGAATTGTTGGTTGGCAAATCTCTCAGCGTTATGTTTGTTAATAGATACCGACAGATAGTAGTAGAGAAATGTTTCCCGTCTACATTTAACTGCTGGCGACAAAGATTCTTTTTTTTTAATACACACACACTCTCTCTACAGAAAATCTTGATAATTGATGCATTTTAGACATTATGGTTCTTATCAGATTGTTACAAAAGAGGATTGGCTGGTTAGGTAAATGCCGTTTTACTGGATAAATCTAAACTGAAGTTTATTTGCTTGGGTCTATGCAAGTATTTCTGATCTGCTATATACATGTATACACACTCTATGGAATTTTCGCTAACAATGCCGCAGAGTTAACATCGCAGGCCGCTCAATCTATTATGCTGGTACCGGGTCAACGAGTAAAACCCTACAGAGAAAAAACTTTCTTTTCTTGAGATCAAAACCTCAGCGATGAGTAACCTTTTCTGAAGACTAATCTTTACCTATTCAGCCATAGCAATCCCCTTTACAACAGAGGAGATGATACAAAGCTTAAAATAATACAATAATGTTTTTTTCTACAGCGAAGTATTATGCAACAGTCTTAAGTCCGTGCTTTTAAGTCATTAATCGTAACATGCACGTATGCCACTATAATTAATTATCGATTTTTACTTGTTTCCAACTGAAACACAACATTCTTATAAATTCTAAGCAAATACCGATATTTGAAAACCAAACAATGAAGTTAAACAGCTCCACAGGATACACACAATGTTTCCCAAGTAAGTTATCTAAGTTAATTATCGATTTTTACTTGTTTCCAACTGAAACACAACATTCTTAGCAAATACCGATATTTGAAAACCAAACAATGAAGTTAAACAGCTCCACAGGATACACACAATGTTTCCCAAGTAAGTTTCTTCCTAAAGTAGGATGCTTAATTATCGATAATCTCCAAATGGTTAATCTTGATTCCTCGTTTAATCTGTATTTTTCAACGGGTTCTTTACAAGTGCATATTATATACACATGTATATTTATCGTTTGCAGTACTCATGATTTTACTTTCAATGACCGAAGGGGGGGGGGTGACTTCTTAATGGGAAATGTATTTAAGCATATTAATGATTTCAATATTTATTTACCTAAGGTTGGTATGCTAGTTGGTTTACAATTTTAGCTTTGGCTATGGCAAGTCAAGCAATTTTCAGAACCTCCTTTGGTGTATTAAATAATTTTCAGTAACGGACAAACCTCAACACTGTAAACCAGCCCGTTTCATTATGCTCCCTAAACCTATAGAAGTCAGCAGTCGGAACGTCGCACGGCCTTTTTCGTCTTACCTCAAAAAACCCGAGGCACGACGAAAAAAGCCGAGCAATGTTCCATTTGTGGAAGACATGTAGCCTTCTTTCAAACGGGGATGTAGTTTGGTTATAAATATTTTAATATATATCAAAAGCCGCAAACACCTGTTCCTGTATATAGAATTATTTATTGTTCTCTCGTGAAATACATGATTAATATTCGAAATAGTTCAAATTTACCATTTTTTGTTCAAATTGATAAATTACTGACAACCCTTAAACCATATATAATAGATATTGATTTTATAGTAACAGTCTAAATTTTGTTAATATTCTAATATGTTAATATTTTAGTATTTTTAAATTGATTTCCGTCTATAATGTGTTCTGTTCCATTGAACATCGGTTATTTGTTAAAAAGAATAAAGCTTTCAACAATAAACTACAATGTTACAAAAATAAGTAAAGCGTGAGCTGTGACGTAATACAGTGACGTCATTATACTTTTAATAAACATTATAAGATAATTGGTTAATAAATTAAGAAAAAAAAAGATTGTTATTTATACAATTTACAAATAAAATGACATAGGCAACATTTACGAACGGTGTTCTTTAATCGTCACATTTATATTTTATTGGCTTTTTGATTACTAGAAACTATTAGTATAAATCAAACTGGTTTATTGCGTAACATATAAAATTTACAAAAAATGTTATATATATAACTATAAATGTATAAATCCACAATATAATTCATAATTACATAGACTTGCTGAAGTGAAATATCATACTGTTTTTTTTTTCTATTGCATGGTCCCAATAAAAGGAATGCGTAATTTATTTATACCCTAGTAACCATAAAAAATTAACCAATCAGATCTATTCTTACAAAATACCTTCTGGAGGTAATCAAAAAAGTATTTTACATTTGGGACTAAATAATTGAGTAAAAATTTCATTTAACTTAACATTTTAATATTTGTACTGCTGCCGACAATAAATGCACATGGCATTTTATGACAAAGCCAAACCAATAAGTAAACAGACAACAATGCTGCTACAATTACAAAATATTTAAGAAAAAAAAAAAACAAAACTAAATCGTGCCAATATGTGACAAAATGTAAACAACAAGAGAAGTCAATTGGCAGAGAATTCAATTTGTACTTCAAAAAGCAATTTAAAAAAAAAAAAAAAAAATTTTGTTAAAAAATTTACTAAAAGGCAACCACAATAAAATATAATGAACAAAGACGCACACCATGCAAGTTCTGGGTTACGGAACACCACAGAAAATATTAGTAGATATGTTCCGGTATAACCCCTTTCCTAGTAAAGATAAAAACAAGAGGTCATTGTTTAAGTCAATACACGATTTTACCAAATATATTTTAAAATTTCTAAAACAGTCACTTTTGTTAACTAATGCTTTTAACTTTTCATTAAGTGGTTTTTCTCGAATCTTGGTTATTGATGGATAGTTCATAGGACAGCTTTGCAAATTTCATAGTTTTTAAAATAGGTTAAATACTTTTCTCTAAAATACATATCACTACTTTAAATGTTAAAGAAATGATTATACAAAATTGTTAATAAAACGCCTTCTGCTTGATTGTGTTCCGAAGTCTCCACAAGATATTTCATTGGTTCAGGTTTTAAAAACTATTGGTCCATCTGTTGTTGACCCTTATGGTGAGGCTCTTTATGTCGAGCAACGAGAACGGGGCAGGAGGAATGATGGACAAGATAATCACTCACACTACCAAGAATGGTCCGTCGGATTGTCCCCATACCTCGCGTACCGGTAATAATAAATAATGGGTCAAGTTCCTTGGCTATCCGAATTAATACAGCGCCTGTTTTTTCGTCATCTTTTCCATGGGCGGCAACAAACTCTGCAGGAACCTAAAACAAAAATAAAATCTGTAGATTTCTTTCTTTTTTTTTTTTTTGAAAAAAAAAATGATGGAAATTAATGGCAATAAGACACTGAAGTGTGTTTAAAATCTAACTATCGTTGATTTAAATAGGGGTGGGGGTAATTCAAGTAATGGTGTTTACACCCAGTCTATAATGAGATTGGGAGTTCTTAGCAGGGAGATAAAATCATTGCACATTGAAAAACGCTGACGTTTGGCAAGCAACTTTTTCAAACTATGTCGAGATTCGAACAATGACAGGTAGATTGATTAGATAGATTCAATGGGGTTTTACGTCCCAGGCAAGAATATTTCACTTATATTTAGACGTCACAAGCTATAGGTGAAGTGACAGAAATTTTTATCTTTGCAGTGCTCTAAGGACAATGTGCATGAAGCGTTGTGTAACATGTCACGCCTGTCATGACATGGAGAATCGTTTTTATTAATGTCTCGTCCGAAGGACCCTGTAACTTTCCTTTCTAACTGTCAAGTGCTGGGCGAAAGAACAGTCCCTATCATTGGCAGGTAGACTTGCAGTGTTCGATAAGCCGGGTTTGGTTTGGACCAATCAAGCACCTAAGCCCCAGTTTTAATGAAGGCTTTGATATGTCATTGGTGGTTAATTCGGCACAATTGTTGACAAAAACAAAATTGTAAGGCTTTAGAGAAATATGTTTAAGAATATCCTTCATTGAACAAGGAAATTGATACTTTTTACAGTGTTAAGTCTTTATACTCCAATATTGGCGTCTTTGATTAAGATTGGTCATCATGCACATATATGGGATATGCGAATATTTTTTTAATAAACTTGTCGTGGTAGATATATTCACTTTGCAGTGCATTGAAAGACAGCAGTGAGGCATGTTGTGTGCAATGTCTATTGGCTATAATACTAATCTCCTCATTAAATGACCAAATACAAGTCTGCAGATCAAGTAACATAAGTTATTTAAATAATTAGAAACCATGCATCTCCAAATGATCATATCATAAACATAAATGTAGCATTATATGGCCATTATTATAATCCATGTTACAATAAATAGTCACATCATAAACTTTATTACATTTCATAAACCAAGTGGCATAGATATACCATTCCATAAAATATGTGTTAAAAAGACTACATCATGAACACTGTGGCATTAAATGACCATTTTAAAAACCACGTGTCACTTAATGACCACATCATAAACCATTGGGTATTAATTGACATATCATAAACCATGTGACAATAAATGCCCATTTCATAAACCATGTGACACTAAATGACCATTTCATAACCATGTACACTAAATGGCCATATCATATACCATGTGACACCTCATGGCCATATTATAGTAATCATATAAACCATGTGAGTCAAAACCACTATATCACTATCAATGTAACTCAAATTAATCATATAAGAAACATGTGGCAATAAAGGGTCATATCATACGTCATCTGACTGTTACTGACCATATCATACACCATGTGGCACAAAATGGACATATCATAAACCATGATACTTACAATGGCCATATCATAAACCATGTGACTTAAAATGACCATTTCATAAACCATGTACACTAAATGACCATATCATAAAGCATGTGACACCTCATGGCCATATTAAAATAATCATATAAACCATGCAACTCAAATCCACTATATCATTATCAATGTGACTCAAATTAATCATATCAAAAACCATGTGGCAATAAATGGTCATATCATAAACCATCTGACAGTAACTGACCATATCATACACCATGTGGCACAAAATGGACATATCATAAACCATGTTACTTACAATGGCAATTCATAATCCATGTGAGAAAAATTATTATATCTAAATGTTATGGCACTATTTGACCACACCATAAATCATGTACTCGTGACTATATTACTCATGTGACTCAAAAAAGAACATAGTTTTAACAATGTGAATCAAAATGATAATAAAAAACCATGTGATATACCATGGCCATATAATTTACCATGTGACTCAAAATTACTAAATCATAAGCCATATGACCCAAAATGGCCATATAATGAACCATGTCACACAAAATGATCATATTATAAACCATGTGACTCAAATGGTCATATCAACAACCATGTGTCACTAAATGACCATATCATAAAGCATGTAGCACTAAATTACCATATCATAAACTGTGTGACTCAAATATGTCATATCATAAAACATGTGGTACTAAATGAACATATTAAAAACCCCATGACACTAAATGACAAAAATATAAACCATGTTGCTCTTAATGACCATATCATAAGCTGAGTGACTCAGAATGACCACGTTTCACTGAATGACCATATCATAAACCATGTTGCTTTAAATTACCATATCACAAACCACGTGGCACCAAATAACCATATTGTAGCCAAATGACTCAAACATATCATATCATAAACAATGTGGCATAAATGACCATATTATAAACCACATTACACTAAATTGACAATAATATAAACCATGTTGCACTAAATGACCATATCATAAACCATGTGACACTCAGTGAACATATTATAACCATTTGCACTAAAAAACCAAATCATAAACCAAATGACACTAAATGACAATAATATAAAGCACTTAACGACCATATTATAAACCATGTGACTCAAAAATGTCATATTATAAACCATGTTTCACTGAATGACCATATCATAAACCATGTGGCACTAAATGACAATAATATAAACAATATAACACAAAATGACAATAATTTAAACCATGTTGCACTAAATGACCACATCATTACCCATGTAGCACTAAATGACCATATTATAAACTGTGTGACTCAAAACCGCCAAATCAAAATCATATGACTCAAAATGACCATATAGCACAAACTATGTTTCAGTGAATGGCCATTGCATAAACCATGTGACACTAAATGACCATATCATAACCATTTTGCACTAAATTACCATATCATAAATCAAATGACACTAAATGACAATAATATAAACCAAGTTGCACTTAATGACCATTTCATAAACTATGTGACACTAAATGACCATATCATAAACCACATGACAATAAATGACCATATCATAAACCAAAATGTTATATCATAAACCATGTGACACTACATGACCATATTGTAAACCACATTACACTAAATGACAATAATTTAAACCATGTTACATGAAATGACAACAAACTAAACCATGTTGCACTAAATGACCACATCATTACCCTGCGACACTAAATGGCCAAATCACAAGCTGTATGACTCAAAATAGCCATATCATAATCATGTTACTCAAAATGACAAACTGGGCACAAACCATGTTTTACTTACACCATGTGGCACTAAATGACCATATCATAAACCACATCACATTAAATGACAATAATATAAACCATGTTGCACTAAATGACCACATCATTACCCGTGCGACACTAAATGGCCAAATCACAAACTGTGTGACTCAAATTAGCCATATCATAATCATGTGACTCAAAATGACAAACTGGGCACAAACCATGTGGCAATAAATGACCATATCATAAACCATGTGACACCAAATTGCCATATCATAAACCAAATGACACTAAATTACTATATCAGAAACTACATGACATTAAATGGCAATATAAACAATGTTGAACTAAATGACCATATGTGGTACTAAATGACCATATCATAAACCACATGAAATAGATTGACAATAATATAAAATATGTTGCCTTAATTACCACATCATTACCCATTTGGCAATAAATGATCATATCATAAACTGTGTGACTCAAAATGGCCATATCATAATCACGTGACAAAATGACCATATAGCACAAACCATGTTTCACTGAATGACCATATCATAGACCATGTGGCAATAAATGGCTATACAATTAACTATGCAACTCCAAATAAACAAATCATAAATCTTATGCAACATAAAAGAAATTAACGTGTAATTTAGTGCCACTTTTTACCCATCTAGAGCATAAGTATTTATATCGGACGATATTTCACTGCATGTAAACAAAAATGACAACCAGCAAATTGATGGCGTTAGAGCGTTGTAGTCATTTAATGTTATCGTATTTATTTCGTTTGAAAACAAGTTACAATACTGACACCTGATATTACCTCCCTGCTAATAATAATTAAACAAGTGACGAAGTTTTTATTTGACTGAAGACGAGTGAAATTTTTACAGTAGTCGATTAACAGAATTAATATACAGATATGGTTAGATTACATGGATATCTTTAAGAACAAGTTATAAACTCACTGTAGGATATTTGTATACATTAAACTTATTTCTGTGGAGTCAGGCTTTCACGTGTGACACTGACATACGACAGGAATCTATTTAAAGATGCCTTATAAAACATAAGACCTATTTGTACACTCGTGTTGAAAACCGAAAGTCAACGTTGTTTACGTTCATGCTTAACTTCCTAACCGTTTTTTTAAAAAACATATTATTTAAGCCTCATATTTACAATATTTTTGGGATTACCTATAGTAAAGAAGACCCGATAATTTTTAAAAATCATCCTTTCCTGCAGGGGATTTAGTAATTAAAACAAACACTTATTTCACCTCTTATTCCTTTCCAACTAAATCAATTTCAATCAATTTGTGTTATCTGTCCTTATTCAACTTCCATCAACGGACGAGAGAGAGCTGAACTTTGAAACAGACTCAAAAACGGGTTGAGAGTCAAGAGTTCACGCGTGTGATAGCTATATTCGAGAAAGCTTTGCTTTCGCGAATAAAAAGCTTGCATTGAAGTTATTTATTTAAATTTTTTAAGTGCAACTAAGAGCACAAAACAAAAGTAAAATATGAATGAAACTAGTTCTAAAGTCTAGAACAGACAAACGCATTGCTGAGATAACTAAAAATAAAAAATCCCTTATTTGGATGGGCATTGGATATTATAACAAAATATTGTCCATTTATAATTTCTTTATAATAATAATAATAATAATAATAATAATATTAATGTGTACATTGCACTTTGCTGCCAATTCCACGTATTGCTTTTTTACATGAGCTGTACGTTCCTCAGCTTCTCTAACACATTCCAGGTGCTTACCAGGACCTAAAAACAAATTTAAATTGTCAAAAAAAGTATTTTTAACTGATTATTAATTGTAGTCAAAATTAACATAAAAAACTAAATACATTCACACAGAAGTAAGTGTTGCCTATAGTGTGTCTTTTCTGCTGGGTATAGTGTGCATGCACTTATTTTCGCAGCTTCACTTATCATTTTTCATTACTAAATATTTTGCATGTCATTACTAAATCACACACAACATACCGGTCCATGTCTGAATCAAAATCCAAAATCAAAGTAATAACTTTGAAAACTGGCTAATTCAGTTAAACACCTGAACCTCCATCAGGAAAGTGAGGCCGGATGCCCCGGGAGGGTCTGCCCAAGCTAGTTAAAGGTTTGATATTTCAACAGAAACATATCCCGATTAAGTATTCGGTGAAACCTCGCCTTGTTGTATCCGCCTATATGACTTTGCCATCTCGTTTACTGTCATAGTATTTTGAGTACAAAAAGCCTGTTTAACGTTCTTCACTGAATGTCATCGGCGATAAGTTTTCCGACTTTTTTGTGACACCAAATCTCAATGAACAAAATTGCGGCAATTTATTCCAAAACCAACTATATCTCGCATCTAACTTTAAACTTAAATCGAACCATGTACTTAAGCTGACAGAAATATCTCAAGCCTTATATTAGCATTTTCTAGTGCTCAAGATGTTTTAAATATATAAAATAGCGTGCCCTATAAGTTGACCAAAATAATTAAGAAACATGTATGTGACCTGATAAAAATAAAATATATCAAACCATTTGTAAGTATTATTGGTGTTTAAACTGACATAAACACCCCAAAAAATGAATAAAAACTGCAAGTGTTTTAGCTGAAGGAAACATCTTAAACCAGGTATAATAAAAACGGCACTAAAATAAAATGATTGCAGTCAAATATCAGAGCCATCCCAATCACCTAACATGTCTTTTGATGGGTAACAAAAGCATAATTCCAAATATCTAATGCATGTACATATATAACAACCTTGGACCTTGCCTTGACCTGTGACCCCTCACTGTATGACCTTGCCAGATTATAACTTACTCATCATAGAAACGTTGACAAAACTTTCTGGTACATATACAAGGTAACACTTGTGTCCTTCCCTGTAAAAGTTCTGAGAGTACCCTGAAAAATAGAAAAACAAACATAATCTTATAAATTAGAGAGCATTTCTATTTTGCCAGCTTTGACAGGTTTGAAATAGAAGCTTAAAAATTGTAACGGAGAGCCGGGTACTTTGCAATGGCAAACGCAACCAGAAGCATTACACAAGAGATTGCTACAGAGGCAGCCAAACAGAGAAAAATTTTTTTTTTTAAATTCTTTCCCGTTTGAGAATTTCTGAATCGAAAATCAAGTCATGTGGTAGCAATAAGAATAATAAAGAATAGAAGTAAGTGGCTGGTTGGTCAAAAACTGCTTTTCTTCGCATCGTCATTTTTTATACATCTGCGACGAGAAAAATTTTTGATTAATTTCAAGGAATTATCTTAACAAGAGCAAATGTGATGTGGGAGTTTTGTGCGAGTATTACTACTAATCTGTTTCATTACTAGTTCGAACTTATGGCGACTGCTAGTACACTGTCCGCATTGTCGAAGAAATAGATTGCAGACCGCTCAGTCCATTATACTGGTACCAAGCCAATCAGTAACTGCAAGGAAAAATGGGCGAGATCAAACCCTTGCCGTGATCAGGTGTTGAATGGCTTACGTCTTAACCATTCAGCTATGGCGACCAAAATAATTAAAGTGAGATCTTGTCGGAAATAGGCATCAAATAAGTCATATTGTTTCATCTCTCTCTCTCTCTCTCTCTCTCTCTCTTTGTATGTGTTGGTGCGTGTTTGTGTGTATCGGTGGTATGTTATCAAATGAATAATTATGAGAGCCAGCGATTTATAACGAAAACTGGTATGTGGTGTTAGTATTTGATCATTTAACCTAGAAAACAACATTTACATAAATATTGTTTATTTCTGCATAGTAAAGGTCACACGGTTCAGATATACATGTGTAATGGTATGGTATATATAAAACCTTTACCATAAGATAACTGATTACCTAAATTTCCGACTTTAGACGGGTACTTGATAAGAAACAAAAATATAAGGTAACATAAGACGGCATTATGTAATGTAACGTCTTATCCAAGACTATTTCACTAATATCGAGTTGATAAGTTCAAGGATGAATGGAGAAACTAAGGTGAGTTAAACAATATGCATCCGTATCCTGTTGAAATATTTACATGTAGCAGGAAAAATCGATAGAATGTGAGATTGTATTGTTCTAGATGCAACACAGGGGTATCCTATAATGGCAAAATATCACACAGATTGCAGATCTAAAACACTATATAAATGGTTTATTGAAAAAACGAAACAAGAACTTGTCGTCGTCGTCATCATCTGATCATCATCATTAAACAAAACAGGAATAAATTTCATGTGTTTTATAAGCATACAAATTCAAAGCGTTAATATTCCCAAAATATTCTCAAAACGCCTGGCTAAACGACTTATAAGACACTGATAACTACAAAAAAATTATGTAAAAAATTACATAATTGATCGACAATGCTACAATCATCTCATGTATGCATAGTATCTCAGTGTATGGATTTCTAATATGTGGACTTATGAATCATAGCCTTCTCATCGCCTAGGTTCAAATCTCTAACGGACGGATTCTATTGTGCCGAAGGTCAGTGGTTTTCTCTGGACACTTCGGTTTTCTCCACCATCCCAGAACTGACCGCCTCGATACATGTTAAAGAATCTTGGCTGAGGCATAGAACATTATTTATCCGATCTAATCAAATCTTCAGTATGCAAGATGAACAGGCAAAACTTTGAAATAGTAATTAAACAAAAAAGTTAGAAAGTACCTGCTTGCAGATCATAATGCATTTCGGTTTTCCCCACAATTCCAGAACACGACCGCCTCGATATAAGTGAAGCGTTTTTGACTGGGACGTAAAATACCATTACTCAACTCAAACAAAAATCAAAACACACGCGGCATATACATATACAGTATACTAGTATATATATATATATATATATATATATATATATATATATACATGTATATCCATGCTTGAGTCTACAGGTCTCGGTTTTTTTTTTTTACATATAACTTATAAGGATATATCCTTATATATGCTTATATATATATATATATATATATATATATATATATATATATATATATATATATATATCTATTTTATATAGATATATCTTAGATAAATCTATTTTAACGTCGATTAGCACGGGTTTGTAAATGACTTTTTAACTGCTTATTATTTACAACAATGTTCACCGTACCGAGTCGAGAAAACAGGTTTGTAAAAGCCTTGTTGTAATAATACACAGACCTTGCAAATACTACGTTTATTTCTATTTATAGAGAAGAAACAATTCCTCTGTTTACGGAGTAAGGGGAGGGAACGCCACCACAAAAATAATAAATAAATAAATAAATAAAAAACAACACACAATTATGATAAAAGCAACCTGATGACAAAGAATTATTATCACTAGTTATAAATAAATAAAATATTATAAAAAACGTGGTTGATTTAAAACTTGATATGATGCTGCATTATAAAATTAAAAATCGATTAACTATTCATTTTCCCTACATCAATAAATAAATTTTATTATTTTGCATCAAAACTGTCACATGGGATGATGTAATCATTCTCCATGTATCGACTACAAACCGATTTTATCAACTCAATAGCATTTTATTGGAAACTATCAGAAAAACGAAAAATTTTAAATACCACGAAACCTATTTAGTAGCCTAACCAAAACCCTACATCGGATAACAAAAGGCGTTGTCAATGCATAATAAATATTCAAATCGCATGTTACTTTTCATAAAATGTGATGTTATTAAACTACAGAGGCTTTTTTAAGTACTAAAATTTCCCTTAATGGAATGTAAATGTACCGGGCGTTATATACAGCATGATGTTGACCTGGATCTACAGTAGGTATAAACGGTTGCTTGTTATACTCAACACCTTAAAAAAACAGCCATTACGGACACGTGATTATAATATATAACACTTACATTTCAAGGCTTCATTCGAAAATTCACTACCATCAATACAAATCATAATTTTTTGTGCCATTTTGACCACAAATATCTTGAAACACCGTGTACTGTGAAGTCTGCTGTATAATCAAGCGCCCGAACAGCGTGTTTACGTCCAACAAACTTTCAGATGATGCAGACGCTAGTTTGTAGTCCGGCTTATTGATTGTCGTTATTGGTACAAGCAGATTTTACCTTACGACTGGCTCAGAAGATTATATTGCATGCATTTAATTCTGTATATTCAGTGCACTGCACGCATTATTTAATGTAAAGACGAAAACGAATGGATAAAATCCGGAAAAAGGTTTTTTAAAAAAAGAGTAAGCATTCATTAAACTATTTTGTTTTATTCGGTTTCTAGGTAGATTAATAATTTAAAAAAAAAGTTTAAATCAGGAAAAATGTCAAAGATGACATAATTTAATAATGTGGTATTTATCTACATTCCGATATAACTGCTCACAGGTGCGTGATATTTCTGTCAATAAAATGTAGTAAATATCGGCACATTTATCTTATGACTTACATGAATAACAAAAATACTCGTATTTATATGTAAATGATTTATTCAACATCAAAGTAGGGAATGCAATTACTAAATTTAAGGAAACAACTGTTATATCGCAATAATAATAATAATAATAATAATAATAATAAAACGCGATACAAAAAGGTAAGAACATGAGTCTTTGTTCTATAAGTACAGTATGTTCTTTTCTTTTGCCAAAAACACAGTTACATTTATAGAAAGTAAACCAAGTGTATTTTGTCTATGGCAGTATATTGATAAACAGTAACGATTCTTTGACAAATGGATAAACAATTTTAAGTGTGTAATTCGTTTATGATACGTATTCTATAAATGTATTCAAACGAATATTTACCGAACTGAATCCGGCATGCACATTTGGACTTACTCTTAATTTTCTCTCTTTCTTACTTAGTTTCTTTTTTTCAATTTCTTTGTTCCCTTTTTCTTTTTATTCTTTCTTTCTTTTCTCCAAAAACCTTTAAGTATGTTTCTTTCATCATTGAATTTGATTTATCCTAGGGTGCAGCATTGTCAATGGATAGTATTAGTTCTAAATCTGACATTAGAATTTTAAAAAATCAGCAATATTAAGAAATTACATGTATATGCGAGTACAGATAAGTGAATGTGAGGAAGTGAATAATTGTTTAAAGTCTCAGCAACATTATTGCAGCTCTTCGCTACTTAAGAATATAAAAGATACAACAACAGTAAAACATTGAATTTATGTAAAGATTTAATACAAAAGATGATTTTTTTTATTAATTCTAAACTGATTAAACAACAGTTAGATAAGTATATTTTCCGAATGACCTGAATGACATACGAAAATATTATTATTATTGTTATTATTATTATTGTTGTTGTTGTTGTTGTTTGCATTTTTAAGAAACTAAGAAACAGTCCTTTTGATATTACATTTCATTAGAAAAAAATACTTGGCATAAAGGAGATACGGCGTCTAAAGCGATATTTGGACAAAAATGGAAAATATTTAAGAAAAAATACCCGTGTAATATTGAATGCAATTCCATGACTTGATTAGGTTTATTCATAACACCGGTTCCAGAACACCAATTTTAAGGGCTAGCTTGGTGTCAGTGACCTACTGAATAAAGATATTTATATTTTGCTTTTGTCAAATGTCAAAATATTCACATGTCGGGTAGTTCATTTTGTAGGCCCTAAACCTTGTTATGATACGGTCCGTAATATGACGAAGACACTAACTTAGCATACCGTGACATGACCACACGCATGATGAAGCATTTACATCAACATACCTAGGAATAGATGATGGATATATCAATTGTAACCGCATGCCTTTATATGAAACTTCGTGACATTAAACGTTTATCAACTAATTTAATCACAACAGCTAGGTCAAATTATATATATATATATATATATATATATATATATATATATATATATAAAGAACAGAGAAAATATATTTAAAAAAGAGAATGTAAGAATGTAATGACACATGATATATTAATAATTGTATATAAGTTCGCTGTCTGGTTAAACAAAGTTTTTTCTACATTCCATTATATGTCGGATGATTTGGCATCTTTCTTGTTGTAAAATTGTCATTAGGCTCTTGCGATGTTTAATCGGATGCTCTATTGTTGAATTAGATCCAAAGTATTTTAATTGATTTACACTTTTAACTATCGGACTAAAGACTGTTTTCTCTCTTAAAATTATATATATATATATATATATATATATATATATATATATATATATATATATATATATATATATATATATATATATAACACAGTGTACAAGCAGTAGTAAAACAAACAATACAAAAGCTAACGAACAATACCAACAAACTAGACAGGAGCACTGTTGTAGTCATTGCTTATAAATAAAGCCGTTGGTTTATCAACATGCCCGTTAAGTAATTAAAAACTTAATCTAATCTAATGATGGTCTTACAACACAGCTTTTAAACACCAATCCATATATAAAAATATATAATATACAATAATATAGCATAATACAACACAGAGGTATAGCTAACTTCACTATCTATATTTCACCCAGTTTTATATCACTTCTTGTTTATAACAAGAAGACATTTAATGCCAAGTTAGCATGAGCAAAAGAAAAGATAACCTTAACACTAGAATGTCATTATCAAACAGATAAGTAAACCCACAATATTAATGTAAATATTGAATTAAGACGGTTGTTGACGAAATAATGCATTTCTCATATAACCAGGTATAATAGAGTGAAGCGTTCTACCTGATCATCTAATTTAAATTGCAAACTATTTACTTTTGTATAGTCTGGTTCAGTAAACTTTTATTAAAACTAGGTTTATACTAATATTGTGTTAGGTACTGCATTAGGTATTTTAGGTCAAATAAAATGACATTCACCTGTTAATGGAAATATGATCACATAAAGTTCGGAAAAAATATTGAAGGGTTTTACATTTTTAGGGAAGATCAAAGTTTTTTTTTTTTGCAAATTATGCAAATGAAAATGTGTCGATTATGTACAGATGTACTGATTTTGTTTTATACTGAAATAAAAACAACAACCTCTTAAACTTTAAAATGGTCGCCACATAATATTTGCTTCGGTTACCAGGTACATGTTTTAAACAGTGACACAAATACAAAAGTAATAAGGTATCTTAAATGTCATGTCAGTAAAAATGTATTAGTCAGGAAAAAAAAAAAAAAAAAAAAAAAAAAAAAAAAACATATAGACGACATGATACTTATTTTAATTATGAGCACTGCTTTTTAATTAAGACTCAATCATAAAATCATAAATTTATAAATAAAAGTAATGTGTTGATGTTTTGGTCACTCGTCTAAAGACCAAATGTTAAATATAAATATAAAATATTGCCGTTAAAATTGCCAGAATACATGCTTTGAAATGCAAATATTATTAAATCTAAATTTGTTCCATGATAAATTTTATAAGGGTGAACTGTTAATGCTCAAAATCTGTTAGTAGACATTAAAGGCAGAGTGATGATTTCGTTTTCGAAGGTCGTCTTTTTCGGGCATTTCGGTTTCCTCTAGAATTCGAGCTTTGTCTGCCTCGCCTGCTACTCCTTTTACTTTAGTCTACTAGAAAAAAATATTTATTGGATGTAATCAAAACTGGCGGATTGTATAAACAGTTGAATTGTGCATATAAAGAACGTAAGTTTGTTCACCAATAATTTTGCAGTTATGATAAATATTGATTGAGAATTTCAAACAGATTAATACTTTTGCCAAGAACAATTGACAAGCACATTCTCTAACATGTGCATTTCTTGTCACTCGATACTTTCAATAAAGTTTTGTTAACTTGATAAATCGTTTTGGAGATTTATTCCGGACAATAAACCTTCATAAATATCAGAGATCCATATCTCCTAAAATGTAGCAAACAAGCTAATGTATATCAAAAGGACATCTCCCGTTACTGTTGATGTTTTGCGCCAGTTTATTTAAATGCGATGTATAATGTTTCGAATTTTATTTTTTAAGTTTAAATCAGGAAAAATGTCAAAGATGACATAATTTAATAATGTGGTATTTATCTACATTCCGATATAACTGCTCACAGGTGCGTGATATTTGTCAGTAAAATGTAGTAAATATCGGCACTTTTATCTTATGACTTATTATATGAATAACAAAAATACTTGTATTTATATGTAAATGATTTATTTAACATCAAAGAAGGGAATGCAATTACAAAATTTAAGGAAACAACTGTTATATCGCAATAATAATAATAATAATAATAATAATAATAATAATAATAATAAAACGCGATACAAAATGGTAAGAACACGAGTCTTTGTTCTATAAGTACAGTATGTTCTTTTCTTTTGCCAAAAAAAAACTCAGTTACATTTATATAGAAAGTAAACCAAGTGTATTTTGTCTATGGCAGTATATTGATAAACAGTAACGATTCTTTGACAAATGGATAAACAATTTTAAGTGTGTAATTCGTTTATGATACGTATTCTATAAATGTATTCAAACGAATATTTATCGAACTGAATCCGGCATGTACAGTGACATTTGGACTTACTATTAATTTTCTCTCTTTCTTACTTAGTTTCTTTTTTTTCAATTTCTTTGTTCCCTTTTTCTTTTTTTCTTTCTTTCTTTTCTCCAAAAACCTTTAAGTATGTTTCTTTCATCATTGAATTTGATTTATCCTAGGGCACTGCAGCATTGTCAATGGATAGTATTAGTTCTAAATCTGACATTAGAATTTTTAAAAAAAATCAGAAATATTAAGGAATTACATGTATATGCGAGTACAGATAAGTGAATGTGAGGAAGTGAATAATTGTTTAAAGTCTCAGCAACATTATTGCAGCTCTTCGCCACTTAAGAATATAAAAGATACAACAACAATAAAACATTGAATTTATGTAAAGATTTAATACAATAGATGATTTTTTTTATTAATTCTAAACTGATTAAACAACAGTTAGATAAGTATATTTTCCGAATGACCTGAATGACATACGAAAATATTATTATTGTTATTATTATTATTGTTGTTGTTGTTGTTGTTTGCATTTTTAAGAAACTAAGAAACAGCCCTTTTGATATTACATTTCATTAGAAAAAAATACTTGGCATAAAGGAGATACGGCGTCTAAAGCGATATTTGGACAAAAATGGAAAATATTTAATAAAAAATACCCGTGTAATATTGAATGCAATTCCATGACTTGATTAGGTTTATTCATAACACCGGTTCCAGAGAACCAATTTTAAGGGCTAGCTCGGTGTCATTGACCTACTGAATAAAGATATTGTCAAATGTCAAAATATTCACATGTCGGGTAGTTCATTTTGTAGGCCCTAAACCTTGATATTATACGGTCAGTAATATGACGAAGACACTAACTTAGCATACCGTGACATGACCACACGCATGATGAAGCATTTACATCAACATACCTAGGTATAGATGATGGATATATCAATTGTAACCGCATGCCTTTATATGAAACTTCGTGACATTAAACGTTTATCAACTATTTTAATCACAACAGCTAGGTCAATATATATATATATATATATATATATATATATATATATATATATATATATATATATATATATATATATATATATATAAAGAACAGAGAAAATATATTTAAAAAAGAGAATGTAAGAATGTAATGACACATGATATATTAATAATTGTATATAAGTTCGCTGTCTGGTTAAACAAATTTTTTTCTACATTCCATTATATGTCGGATGATTTGGCATCTTTCTTGTTGTAAAATTGTCATTAGGCTGTTGCGATGTTTTATCGGATGCTTTATTGTTGAAATTAGATCCAAAGTATTTTAATTGATTTACACTTTTAACTATCGGACTATAGACTGTTTTCTCTCTTAAAACTATATATATATATATATATATATATATATATATATATATATATATATATATATATATATATATATATATATAACACAGTGTACAAGCAGTAGTAAAACAAACAATACAAAAGCTAACGAACAATACCAACAAACTAGACAGGAGCACTGTTGTAGTCATTGCTTATATATAAAGCCGTTGGTTTATCAACATGCCCGTTTAGTAATTAAAATCTTTATCTAATCTAATGATGGTCTTACAACACAGCTTTAAAACACCAAATCCATAATAAAAATATGTAATATACAATAATACAGCAATATACAACACAGAGGTATAGCTAACTTCACTATCTATATTTCACCCAGTTTTATATCACTTCTTGTTTATAACAAGAAGACATTTAATGCCAAGTTAGCATGAGCAAAAGAAAAGATAACCTTACACTAGAATGTCATTATCAAACAGATAAGTAAACCCACAATATTAATGTAAATATTGAATTAAGACGGTTGTTGACGAAATAATGCATTTCTCATATAACCAGGTATAATAGAGTGAAGCGTTCTACCTGATCATCTAATTTAAATTGCAAACTATTTACTTTTGTATAGTCTGGTTCAGTAAACTTTTATTAAAACTAGGTTTATACTAATATTGTGTTAGGTACTGTACTGCATTAGGTATTTTAGGTCAAATAAAATGACATTCACCTGTTAATGGAAATATGATCACATAAAGTTCGGAAAAAATATTGAAGGGTTTTACATTTTTAGGGAAGATCAAAGTTTTTTTTTTTTTTGCAAATTATGCAAATGAAAATGTGTCGATTATGTACAGATGTACTGATTTGGGTTTATACTGAAATAAAAACAACGACCTCTTAAACTTTAAAATGGCCGCCACATAATATTTGCTTCGGTTACCAGGTACATGTTTTAAACAGTGACACAAATACAAAAGTAATAAGGTATCTTAAATGTCATGTCAGTAAAAATGTATTAGTCAAAAAAAAAAAAAAAAAAAAAAAAAAAAAAAAACACATATAGACGACATGTTATGTTATTTTAGTTATGAGCACTGCTTTTTAATTAAAACTCAATCATAAATCATAAATTTATAAATAAAAGTAATGTGTTGATGTTTTGGTCACTCGTCTAAAGACCAAATGTTAAATATAAATATAAAATTTGCCGTTAAAATTGCCAGAATACATGCTTTGAAATGCAAATATTAACCTAATTGTTCCATGATAAATTTTATAAGGGTGAACTGTTAATGCTCAAAATCTGTAAGTAGACATTAAAGGCAGACTGATAATTTCGTTTTCGAAGGTCGTCTTTTTCGGGACATTGCGGTTTCCTCTAGCATTCGAGCTTTGTCTGCCTCGCCTGCTACTCCTTTTACTCTACTCACTAGAAAAAAATATTTATCAGATGTTAACAAAACCTGTCGGATTGTATAAACAGTTCAGGGTGCATATAAAGAACGTAAGTTTGTTCACCAATTTTGCAGTTATGATAAATATTGTTTGAGAATTTCAAACAGAATAATACTTCCGTCAAGAACAATTGACAAGCACATTCTCTAACATGTGTATTTCTTGTCACTCGATACTTTCAATAAAGTTTTGTTAACTTGATAAATCGTTTTGGAGATTTATTCCGGACAATAAACCTTCATCTATATCAGAGATCCATATCTCCTAAAATGTAGCAAACAAGCTAATGTATATCAAAAGGACATCTCCCGTTACTGTTGATGTTTTGCGCCAGTTTATTTAAATGCGATGTATAATGTTTCGAATTTTATTTTCCGCACAACAAGCTTGAAGGGCGGACCTTCAAATTAAAGCTGCATTAAGGTTATCAATTTTCTGAATTTTTTTTGATTTTCTAAAAATACATTTTTTTAAAAATAGATATCTTCTAACCACGATCCGTGACATTCATTTTCTAAAATTTCATTTCTTTTAGCTGTAAATAAACGGAATCCTCTGACCGGTTGGTCAGAGTTTTACGATGGTAATCATGAGCTTGGAGCATGCGCACGGATCATGTCGGATGTACGGAAAAACCCTAGAACCGAAAGTGAAACATAACAGATTACATTAATTGTCCTTCATTTATATCCGGATGTATTTGAAATGGTGTTTTGTATCCCTTACTAAGTCACAAATGACAAATTCAACAAAGTTCTGTGTTTAATTTATCGTATTTCACCGTTTTGAAAGTTGTGTTTAAATTACCCGGGTTTTTGATGACGTAACCATGTTCTAATATTAGATCCTAAATGCTGCATCTCGATGGGTAAATATTGTGATTTCTGCATTTATTCGAGCTTTTATCGTTGAACCAAATGTAACATTGTTCATTAGGAACATCATTAGTTAGATTAGTACCGTTTTAATTTTTTCTTTGGAAAACTTAATGCAGCTTTAAGTATCCACTCCTTTTTAGAGCTTTTCTAAAACTCGTTTGACTTTTTGTTTTTGACAAGCAGCAGAACTTCAGGAATGATTATGTATTTACGAGACTTACTTAGCAATCAAAATATTTATGCCTTTTTAGAACTAATATTTGTTAAACAAATACAGGCATTTCAAACACTGAATATAATTTATCATTATAGAAAACTCATTCCAGTGTAAAAAGAAATGTGCAACATCCTGTACTTTTGTGATTTTTTGTTTTATATTACGACTGGTTAATGGTTTTCTTTAGGTTCTGCTAAGTGTAAAATGTTACTCTAAGTAACAGATATAGTTCTCGGTTCAGTTTCTAAACGGTTTTCTCTATTTCTTCAAAGAAGCCATCAATGTGTTCAGGTAAAGATTTCCATTGCTTTGTAGGGAATCATTGTTTTTATATGATTATGCCATACCTAATATAGTGTCTTGAGTATAATTAAACGATTTTTTAATCCACAGAAGATAACTAATAGTAGCAGCTAGGTTGTAAAAGGAAAATATATAGGGAAAGTACTGCATTGTTAAAGAAACCGAACGGTTTTAAAAGAACAAGAAGTTACGCTAAATTAGTAATTCAACAAAATATTTAAAAATAGAAGGATAAACTAGACTACAGACAACACAACGAGAACACACACACACACACACACACACACACACACAACACACACACGTGATGGAAACACTTTATTCAATTCATCAACACACAGAAAATAACTCTGATAATATAACTGTCGACTTTCGATTTATATTTGAGTAAATGAACAGTTGTGCGTTCTTGTCCTGTTAGAAGACAAGAACCATCCGAGTCATTTCACAATTACTGGTTTATAAATACATGTACGTTTTAAAAGTTCTGAAACATAAATAAGCCTTATTCATTAAACAATAGACTTACGCCATAACATAATTATACTAAGAGTATCGTTATCCGAAACCTAATTTTGTTTGTATATTATTATTTTTAAGAAAATAAAAGTTGCATTAAAACAATGAAGATGAAACTAACTTACTAGCGTTTTTAATTAAGTGCATCAACGTCATATGACATCAAGTAATTAAGTAATCATATTTCATCGTATTATACAATTTGTAAAAAAGTTTTTTGTTTTTTGAATGGCACTTGCTTAATGTGTTACATCACGTACATTCTATTTTGTCAGTTATTATTAAAAATCAAAGAAAGCATGTTAAAAGGATATACTTATACAACATTATTCTATCGAATAAGCATAGGCTAGTAAAATCCAATTCAAAACATCACAAAAATGAATACCAACGATTATAAAATAAAACTCGTCATTTCTGGTATTTATTCTATTCCGAGAGGGAAAAACTAATTTGACTGAAGTGTAAGAGTTGTCTTTCTTTTTATAAGAAATTGCTTCTCTCACCAATTGGTTAATCGTTTAAAATAAATCAAACCCGAGTTTCATTTCAGAGTGCGGTAATGTTGCGTTAAGGTGCCTACGCCTCAGAAAGATTCTTTCATATTTTTGAGGCAATTATTTCTGCGTGGGAAATAGGAGTACTGCGGGAAAAAATAATGACTTCGGTAAAAGAACTGCAGAAAAATAATGACTTCGGTAAAAGAACTGAAGAAAAATAATGACTTCGGTAAAAGAACTGCAGAAAAATAATGACTTCGGTAAAAGACCTGCAGAAAAATAATGACTTCGGTAAAAGAACTGAAGAAAAAAAATGACTTCGGTAAAAGAACTGAAGAAAAATAATGACTTCGGTAAAAGAACTGCAGAAAAATAATGACTTCGGTAAAAGAACTGCAGAAAAATAATGACTTCGGTAAAAGAACTGCAGAAAAATAATGACTTCGGTAAAAGAACTGCAGAAAAATAATGACTTCGGTAAAAGAACTGCAGAAAAATAATGACTTCGGTAAAAGAACTGCAGAAAAATAATGACTTCGGTAAAAGAACTGCAGAAAAATAATGACTTCGGTAAAAGAACTGCAGAAAAATAATGACTTCGGTAAAAGAACTGCAGAAAAATAATGACTTCGGTAAAAGAACTGCAGAAAAATAATGACTTCGGTAAAAGAACTGCAGAAAAATAATGACTTCGGTAAAAGAACTGCAGAAAAATAATGACTTCGGTAAAAGAACTGCAGAAAAATAATGACTTCGGTAAAAGAACTGAAGAAAAATAATGACTTCGGTAAAAGAACTGCAGAAAAATAATTACTTCGGTAAAAGAACTGCAGAAAAATAATGACTTCGGTAAAAGAACTGCAGAAAAATAATGACTTCGGTAAAAGAACTGCAGAAAAATAATGACTTCGGTAAAAGAACTGCAGAAAAATAATGACTTCGGTAAAAGAACTGAAGAAAAATAATGACTTCGGTAAAAGAACTGAAGAAAAATAATGACTTCGGTAAAAGAACTGCAGAAAAATAATGACTTCGGTAAAAGAACTGCAGAAAAATAATGACTTCGGTAAAAGAACTGCAGAAATAAGATCTCACCGAAGTGAAACCTTGTCAAAGAGAACCGCTGTGATCCACAGGCTCTTTAGACTACTCAACCATCAAAAACTCATTTTATCTAAGAAATAAAACAAAGAAATGAATAGCTGAAAAATTTGTATTTCGCAAAAGCTAACGCATTCTGAAGCATATATTAGAGACTCTAGAAAATACATGTGTACTTCAATTACCCCACCCTTATCATATAAAATATTTTTTTTATTTGTCTTTCCTGTTTTGTTATGCAAGTCATGATATTCAAGTCTGACCGTCAATCACTCTACTAGAAATTAAGTGATTGAATGTTATTGTTAAAAGAAGCAAATTGTTTCCTTCTAATGTCTTCGAACTTACTTAAAAAAGTTAAAAACGACGTTTTTCTAATCTGCACACAAGGAGGCAGTAAAAACTAAAAAATAATAATATGATGAAGAATATAATACTTATAATTAATAACATAAAAATGTATATTAAAATGAGTTCAAAATCACGTAATTAAATACCAAAAGAAACTAACTCAAGAAATAACTGGATGCAAAAGCTTAAAAAATAGCGCAGTCATCCACAAAGTGTACATTTTGTGAAAAAGATACATCATGTGATACGTAAAATACAATATGCTTCTTTAAAAATATATAATTTTTTATATCAGCTAAGGTAGAAGATTTTAACCATAAAATCCTTTCATATTTTAAATAAAACTTTAAATTGATGTTTTTTAATAATTCATCCATTACAACTCTCATAAAACTTTGAAATACCAGATACACCATATAGCTACAAATCCATATACCACCTTACTTTGCTTTCCTTTGCATTTTCGTTGCTCTTCCATACACAACAATTCTTCATTAAACTTCACAACTGAAACAAAGTATTTTTATCTAATTTTGAATTCTGTAATTATAAAAACCATAATTTGTCACGACTTCATCGTAACCAATAATGTTCCAAATTTAAAAACAAAAATGATACCACATGATAAAATTTAGTTTGCGATTTGTACTTAAGATGTGTATGATATTACAGACGGTACGGGTTTTTGTCAGATTTAAGTTCACTTAAATTTACTGTGTTGTGTTATTCGTTGTGCTGGATGTTTCAAACTGTTTTAGTCTCATTTTGTTCTTTTCTGAGATGAACGCTTATGTGTTTCACAAGTGTTATCAATGCATTTACAAAAAATCACCATACAAAGATGAGTCCATTTTTTATTGACGAGAAACTTGTATTAGGATAAGATGTATTGGTGACAAAAATGTTGGTTATAAAATGGCAACAACATAAGCTTTTACAGAATGTTACTGTCCGAAGAACAATTAATGTTCGAACTAAAAAAAAACTTAATAAAAAATTTGTAGGTGGATTGTTAAGTGTATGGAAATTTGAGATTAGAACAAAAATGCTTAGTCTTTTTTTCCCGGTTACCTCCACCAACCCAGAACTGACCGCCTCGAAATAAGTGAAAGAATCTTGACTTGGGCGTAAAACACCATTACTCCACTCCACTCCACTCCACTCCGGTTAGTCTTTTTACTAATGATATTACATATAATTAGGAAGATGCGACGGGTGGATTCAGAATTGAAAGTATTGGAACAAAAACCCAGAAAACCAGGAACAGAAACCAAGAACATTTGACGTTTGTTGCGTTGTTAACTTATAAATATCTCAGGGTATGCATCTAAATGGGATTACCAGCTTATTGTTTAATAATTACATGCTAACTTTCGTGCAGGAACACGTTATCAAAAATACCGGAGAAATTACGTCAGTTTTCGAGAAAGTGACAAATGATTGGACTCAAACGGAAAACATTAACGCTATTGGATATTAAAAAGAACGCTGCTGCTATACTTCATTTAAATGATCTAATTAATAATATATAGCAAATTTATTGCATATTTTTTTTTTTTTTAAATTCATTTCTTTTTTGAAAATTGATAGACGTGTCTCTATATTTTCTTTAATTTTTAATCTACAACTAAGTAAAATAATATGTAAAAAAAATTAACGAACTGTTATTAATTTCCAATTATTAACTAACCTTGGCTCCATGTTCATATCGCTATCTATATAATATCTTTATTTCTCAATTTGTCGGTTTTACATGAAAATCTATTTACAACATCTTTATTCTTTTTTCATGGATATCGATCTCACAAAGAATATCCTTAGGTTAATTACTACCAAAAATAACTATCCTCTTTTAATATTGACACTATTTCCTATTACTAAAATCGGCACTGTATCTTGTATTTTTCAATTAGTTCTAATAGGGATCTCACTCCTTTTAGTTAATGGTAATTTGATCAGAAACTGATAATTTTAAAGCTTTCCAGAGAAAACTTATATAAAAGAAGCATGATAAAAGGTAATGAGACCGTCTCTATTAAAAGTTGAAATAACTGGAAAAATTCCTATTAGTTATTTGGCTTTCACATTTACTAATAACGCTTGGGGAGTAGTTGGTTGAAAGGTGTTTTACATAACAGCTAATATAAGCTAATTGTGACTAGAATTAATTTAAAACAAGTTGGTGTGTTTGCGTGCAAGTTTTCCCGTTCTAATTTGTATTAATGCGAACTCATGGCGACGTTTTTAGTGCTAGTATAGCTCCCACACAATGTCGCAGATAAAAATCATTATACTGGTACCGAACAAACCAGGAGAGACTTCCGGCAAAAAAAACCATTTTTATTTCCTTTAGACCGAAGTAATACCCACAGCGGTGAGGCGCCATGAGTTAACCTCCCAGCGACCGCCCTTTATTACGCTAGAAGGAATCAATGATGATCCTAGGCTGAAATACTTCAGGAGTGAGTGGGTCCTTTTATATTATTCTTACTCTCCGTAAAATGGCAAGACGTTCTCGAGAAGTACTCATTCACTTGTTCCCTTGAAGTAAAATAACGTTATATCGTATATTATCAAACATGTTCATTTACGAAAAATAAGAAAATAAACAAAAACACGATCGGGTCGAACCTCGACCTCTTACAAACGAAACAAACACTCTACCAACTGAGCTATCGCAGTGGTTTATCTTAAAAATGAAATCATATTTAAAGTGATACCTATTATTAATTGGAAAACTAGAGTCTCTTACTTTCCATGGTTCACTCATGTAGCCGAGTAATTGGATTGGCGAATTTCAATCACCTGACGATCTGTCAAATTGTTGATTCCAAAGCACACAAACACAAAATATGAGTAGTGGATGTTCTTAATACAATTAAAGCAGCTCATATATATATATATATATATATATATATATATATATATATATATATATATATATATATATATATATATATATATCACATATATCACACACACACACACACACACACACACACACACACACACACATATATATTTATCAATTTGTTTTTGAGTGTCATTTTTCACCTTCTATCCGAAATCATTTTTAATAAATAGCGCTGACGTTCTGTGAAATAGAAAGTTGTTTAGGAATCGCATTTGACACCTCGTAAAGTATTTTTTTTTTAAAAAAAACAACATAAAATTCAAGTATTTTTTTTTTTTTAAAAACAACATAAAATTTATTTTTGTTATACAATTACAATAAGACAACTCCAGAAAATAAATCTATTATTTTTCATCATTTATGGCAGGAGAATTTTATCGACTAAGCATTACTAAGCATAACACCAAATTTTAAACTTCCTTCGGGGAAGAAACTTAATGAATTAAATCTAATGTTTCATCATTTTGTTGTTTTATTTTAAGCTTTTTCGTTACTGTAACCGGTTCTTATATCAAATGATTCTCATTATCTTTATTAATAATGTCTGCTGTTCAATATATAATGTGAAACCAATATGTTTGATTTTTATCTTTTATCGTTTCTCGTTACAAATAGCTTCAATAATGCTTATAACGAACGTTAACATGAACACTTTGATCTCGAGTTTACCAGTATGCCTTTAAAATGCCAACGTAATAAGTAGAATGGTTTGAAGTCGTAGAATTATCTAATGGAAGTTTACTAGGAAGCTCATCCAAAGTCTGGAATTCTGTTTTCAACACGTGTTTGTCCTTTTTGGTTGTTAACTTATATTGTCGTATACTTGTTTCCGAGGACTGTTGCTTAGTACAGGTTTACACTAATAGATTTCATTCTTGTATTTCAAATTGAATAAGACAGAAGAAGAATCGCAGCAGAACCAACATGTCCTCCCAACTTAGTCTGAAAGACAAAAATATATATGCGAATTACTGAAATATTTGTAGTCTTGATAATATGAAACAACTTAATATTTCATTAATCAAAATTTTAAACAAATATAAATATATGCTAACAACCTTAAACTATTGTCACAGACAACACAAAACAAAACCAATCTTTAAAAGGACAACACAAACATTCATCGTGTTAACCATTCCTACCAAGATTGGTCATAATCTACTCATGAATCACAAAGATGTTAAACTAAACGAAACTTATGAATGCTAGAACTCAAACATCATTGAACAGAGAGAGGCATCATCATAATAGCCCCTACCATGTTTCATTAAAATGTAGAGATCTAATATGAACAAAAAAAATCATTAAAAAAAATTATAAAAAGGTAATAATCCCTAACGAATTGATTAAAACGAAACAGAAAAAATAAGCATATTTGTGGATTATGTGTATCATTCTTTCCAAACATTAAAATCTGTATAGTAATTGGGAGATATATAGACATTTAAGACCTTTAAACGGTTTTTCCTAGGGATTTTTCATTTGCGCATTAACCACTAGACTGAGTAAATCTTAATTTGGTAAGAAAGATGCTTGGTTGACGCAGATAAAACATTTTGTTAGACATGCCATCTAAACACAAAATGGCCACTGGAACATTTAATAGATGTTACCGATAAATTTTTAGATTCTTTTTGTTTAAATTTGATATGTAGAAATAAGTCGTCAACAAGTACCGACCGAAGGGTGTACATATTACATATTTTGTAAGGCTTTAATATTTCACTAAGGCCTTGACTGCAGCTTGGACCTAGTACCTTTTGTCACTTTTAGGAGCTAAAAAATCTTCACGGGATCTCTGGAGCCTATTGGTCTTAAGCTTGCGTATTCGGATGACAGAATCTTTAACCGCCTAGGTTATAATCCCAATCAGGTAGATGCTAGTGTTAGAAAGTTTATCAAATCGGTTGCCGAAAGTCGATTATTTTTCCCGAACACCCTGATTTCCTCCATATTTCCAATTTCCAACCACCAAGATATCACTTACAGATCTTTTTACTTCAGCAAAACACAATTGCTTACCTAAACATAGAAAAAAAAATACATTCTTTTATATAAAAAATAATTATGTTACAAAACTACGTTTGTCTTTGTCAGGAGATAACATATAGTATTTAAGTATTACCCGATTTGACATTAAAAAGAGTTACATAACCATTTTAACTATCCCTCCCCCTTTTTTTTTTTTTTTTTTTTTTTTTTTTTTTTTTTTTTTTTTTTTTTTTTAAAAACTGATTTCATTGACCAAAAGGAAGGTCGAGTTAAAGCGGTTTATGCCTTAATCAATACTTTTTTTGAAACCTTTACAGGATAATACAAAGAAATAAAAACCAGAGGAAACCTTTCTTTAGTAAGCAAGTTGTCGAACGTCATCAAATCAGGATCTTTTTTTGGTGTAGGATTTTGACCTAAGTAAACAGATGCACTGCTGCACAGGAGATAAGGGATAACATTCTTTACGATCAGTGATACCTATTACAGCAGTTAGACATAATAAACTTAATGAGTGGTAATTTAAACTATCTGCATTTATTACACGCTGAAAAATAAACTCTGCGTCGTTTAGAACACATTTCTATCTATCAATAATCCTTTTCTAGTATTTCCTACTTAGCAAAAGGATAATAATTATCACAAGAAAAACGAAATAAGTTTTTCGGATTTTGCGTAATTCGAGATTTTTATTCAAGCATCACCTTTAATATTTTTACGCATTTTTATTACTATTATGCATCATATAATCCAAGGACATACAGATATCGATATCAATTACGCTTTTTATAAACGAGAGGCGTTGTAAATGAAACACTAATGAGACGCTAGAGTTAGTAAATTCCCGGAATAATTACAATCAGCATTTTATTAATTAAAGAAAGATACATCAACAGCAATTATCTTTTCTCAGCACAATAATCATTAGTATAAGCTATAGGGCTTACCAAAAAGCTTTCCTGGTTTGATTTTCCGCAAATTGCTTTCAAATAAATGCAAAAATGAGATTAAAAAGGACAATAGTTAGTGGAAGCAAGAAATCGGCATTCAAGGAAGTGATAAAAGCCTGGAAGACAAGAAATTGACATTCATTATATAATCCGGAATTTGAACATCTGTATCAGTTACATAATATCATTTCAATGATGTTTCTTACTGAAGCAAAGTGATAATAAAGGGCTGGTTATTTTTATGGAAAATCTACAAATTTTCCTTAATGTCAATTTTTGAGTGGTGTACATGTTTAAAATAAATAATATATAACAAATACCTGCTAGATTTTGATGTGCCATATGTGCACATTTCGGAAAATCATTCCTCATCAGTGAAAAATAATAAATAAATAAATAAATAATGTCATTCTTTGAGTGATGTGTACTTTTTCAAAATAAAGTTTTGCTGAAAAGAACAAAGTACTATTTTACAGTCGGTTATATATATAGTCATCCCTGTGGTTAGAGCCTTCGAAAGTTGTATCAACGTTGTGGAGAAAGGCTTTTTTTTTTTTTTAAGTGTCTTGTACCGCTGTGATCATCATTGTATTTAAAATTGTCTCACGGCTGTTTCTACCCTTGCTATCAAATCACATTTAATTTGATTAGGATTTAGTTCACTTATCAAAAATACGACTGGATAATTTTTTCATGATGTAACAATTTGCTATGTCAAGGAATTCGTCATAAGTCCATTTTTACTTCAGTACCAGTATATACTTTACCTTCAGTGTGTAAAAGTGTGTAAATATTATACTTATTTATTGATGGGTTATATTTCGGAACAAATAACCCCTTTCGGGAGCTACTCCATCCCAAAGATAAACTACGTGATTGGTCTGTGTCGATGATTTTTTAACCCTTAACATGCTATAAATCACGGTTTTCTCCGTGCAACTGCCAGTAGTTTGAAATATGCCGAGGGCTAGAGTAGGAGCGGTACGATATGTCCAGGTTTAATTAAAGACCTCAGATGACCTAAACAACAGCCTGAAGGTCAGCTACCTCCTATAACTCGTCCGCGTGTCATTGTACAAGACAACTAATGAAAATCAGCCTATTGCAGCCGAGTAACAACAATCTGATTTATTCTAATGTTGATGCCATTGAAAATGAGATGACGACGAAGTTTGTTAAAGCCATTACACCTCTCATATCTCCAATTGCGCCAGTAAATTTTGATTAAAGTAATAATGTATTATTATAATAACGTTTTGATACCTAGTTAGGTGGATGAATGAGATTATAATATTCAAAATGTGTTATATTATTAGTTAACGAATATATTGATCTTCGTATTTTTTTTGCAAAACCTGTAGACATGATGACATTTAAAAAAGTATCCATGAAAACGGAAGCTTGGTTATTACTCCAAAATCTCATTTTTAAAAAAAATTATTGATAATCAATAGTGGACTAATGCCTTTTTAAAATAATTGCAAGTATATATTCTGCAGCTCACCTTTCTGCAGTATTATGTATTCCCTAATGTTTGTATGCTATACGTCTTGGTGCCAGCCGTACTGTTTATCTTCGAAGGATTATTACCTTCTGGTAAGGCTTAAGAAGGAAAAGAACCCTTATATGTCATGAGCAGTTGAACAAGAATTAACAAACGTGATAATTTAATGTCAGACACTTAGCAAAAGTGTCGGGCAAGCTTACAAGCCGCAACAGCCACGTCAAACCAGTCTACAAATGTATTTAAACCCTAAATTGCCAATATGTGGATATATTATTATATTTTTTACATTTATATCCAAATCAAATTAAAGCCATGGAATTGTTTCAAGATTTTCCATATCAATATCAATGGTCAAGATTGGCAACTTCATAAACTAATTTAAAATCACTATAATATATATATATATATATATATATATATATATATATATATATATATATATATATATATATATATATATATAATTTCTTGAGCAAGAGGCTCCTGACATAATTCATAAATGAGTTCATTCAGGTTTAATAGCCGGTACTTTTTCTTAAAGACCATTGCAAAATTTTCTGGTATCACCCATATGTTTAGTTTCGCAAAAGAGATGGTTCTTGGCGTCTGTTTCATCTTTTTTTCAAGAGAAAGAAGTGTTAACGATTTAATTAATTATAAGTATTGCACTGTTGATTATTCATCATTTTATTTGGCTATCGAAATGATAGCCAAAGTAGGTAGTAACTTTGTTAGTCAGATTAGATATTAAAAGTGTGTTTAAAAATACCACTTTACCCCTCCGGATTTTGAACTTTTAAGTTACAATGTTCTTTATTTTGTTGATCGGTGTTTACCATTTGGTTGTTCAATATCATGCACCTTGTGGGAGAAAGTTTCAAGGTTTTTGGAATAGGCTTTAAAACGTAGGTCGAAATGCAATAACAGAAAGCATATGGTTTTTATATCAATGGCTTTTTATATATGGTGTTCAAAAGTGTCAAATAAACGCAATATTTTAAATATTGACAATAAGGTTTTGGTTTCCATACTTAAGACATAAGAAGACACCAAAGTCTAAGAGAATACTGTATTTATTAAGACGATTGATTTTACAAAGTATGCTTTTCAACGTTCAATTTATATCTTTGCATATTTAAGGGTAGTAATATATAATTGCTTATTGCTAATATTGCTATTTCTTGACATCAGTCGTGCCAAACTGGCTAGCGCATCCTCAACCAGATCAATTTCCCAGACCTATACCAAAGTCAATTCGAGTGATGATATTGCATGCAAAATTTCTGAAATCTTATAATATTTTTGATCCGTTTAGAGTTGAACAGTGTCATGACTTTAGCTAAAAAACCTCGAAGTTACACAGGCATTATTGTTAAAAATGTTAGTTGGTATAAATCGCCTTGATAAGCCCGTTGAAGTAAGAATGCCTATAACAACCGATATTTAGCAAAACGTTATAGGCAATTTGCCTTTGTAATGTCCTTCTTATTTCGAGTTCTGCTATTTATACCCTAGCACTTTTCATTTTTTTTTGGCATTGGTGAATTAGTGGTCATTTCCTTTTCAGAACCTGGCCATTCATTACAAAACTGTAACATTAGTTTTTATTGCATTTAAATGCTATAACTGTCATAATTCCTCATGCCAAATCAGATTGGTTCTACATTTGTTCTACCATTTTATCATAGGCCATAGTTTGCTGCCCGAACCGTTAAAACTTATATGCAGGTGGGACCTTTATATTCAGGGAACTCCTTTTGTCATTTTTCAGGCGTTCAGGTTACTAGATATCAGTTTGTCCAAATAATTAATAATATATTGATGGTACCTGAAAGTGATTCAAAATTATATAATACATTCATTTAAGATAAGATCAGTTACTTTTGCTGCTTTATCTCGTGTTGAAATACTGAACATCTAAATCTGGTCGCTAAAAGTAAGGTTCTTATAATGCTTGGATACATATACTGATTAACGAACTATTACATGTTTCTACTTAATCATGGTTTTTACATACAAATAAAACAAAGCATTTATAGTTTGGTGATCAGTTTTCCAAAGGCTGTTGTAAGGGATAAGCAATCATTATTTGGCAAAGATTTGCAGCTCCAAGGATTAAGTGTTTCGATTTTGTGACAGGGAAATGTGGGATAAAATGGATTTAAATAATGCCTTAAGTTAATCATTTATTGTCTTTTATTGACCTTCTGCACTGCGGTGGCAATGACATAGGTGGTTAATTGAATCCAATTAAATTTTTAACACAAAAGTTATGAATACTCTATAGGCGTTGTTTGGGCTCTAATCCTACCTAGATGAGCAAGGCAAAATGGAAGACTCTGGAAAAGACAAGAAACAGTGTAAATAGAAAAAATGCTTTAATTGTAAAAACTCTTTGTGGTCTGTACATTCTCTAGCCAGAGTTGTTTGAAGAAAATTCAGGTTTGTTTAGTAAAGATTGTGTTCATTAAACCCAGTTGATAATGATATATTTTTGTTCCGAATACAGCAGGCATTACAGTCTTTTGTAAGTTTTGATTCGTTTGTTCTTCCTCCAAATGGCGAATCTGGTCCTTGGCTGTAATTCTTTTACCAATCTGGCTATAAATGAGTTTAACTATTTGTCATTTTCCCCCTAAAATAGTAATCACAAATTTCCAATGTCCTGTTGTTTTTAAGCCAATTTGTCCTATTTTATCAGTCACTTAATTTGTATGCCAATCTGGCTTCAATTTCTATGCAAATCGGGCTTCAACTAATTTTGGTCATTGACTCATTGCTTGGGGGGTTTTTCATACTGGTGGCATCGTCCAAGTTGACTTAGCCTTGTGGAAAGATGAGCGCTCACCAGTATTTTTATGAGTTATTTTTCATATACTTGTATAAATTTGAAAAACTTGAACTTTGACGTTAATTTATTCTATTATGAACATTTGATACCAGGGTTCATTTAATAGAAATGTTACTTCGTCGTGTTTTTAAAATAGTTTTAATTATAATTTGTTTATATTTCACTCCCTAATAATACCAAAATGTATTATATACTAGCAGAAAAAAAGTAACTGTGCATCAATAAAATTTATAATTTCGCTATTATTACTGAATGTATAAATCTTAAAATTTGCACAAATGGTAAGTGTATATACCTCTATCATATCGCTCGGTCATTGCATCAATTGCCCGTGATTTTTACACTTCGTGCGCACGGGTCGGTTTTCACGCAATTGTCGCCCAGCATTTCAGTGTGACAATATTTTAGGAATAATTTACTGTTGTTTGTTTGTTTGGACACCAAAAAAAAAAAAAAAAACAAAAAAAAAAACAGAAAAGCAAGTTTATTCGGATGAAAGCTTCCATAGTGCAATGCCTAGGCTAAATGAAAATGATCGCCTCCGTGCAATTGGTATGCTTGAGGCTGGTATAACCCAAATCTTTTTCACTAGACATTTTGGTGTCCACAGAAACACTGTTTATGCCTTATGGAGACGATACCAACAGTTTGGCACCACTAGAGACCACCCTTGTTCAGGACGTCCACGCATAACGACACATCAGCAAGACAATCATATCCGGTTTGTGCACCTCCGAAACCGTTTCCAAACTGCCAGTACTACTGCCCGGAGCATTCCTGGACTACGCCCAATCAGCCCCAGAACAATACGGAATCGTTTACGGGAAAGACATATTCGCCCACGACGTCCGGCAATCCGTCAAATTCTACAACGACGTTATCGCACAGGTCGTCTTGCATGGTGCAGAACACATTGACGCTTCAATCAACGAGACTGGGCACAAATTATGTTCACCAATGAGTCCAGATTTCACTTGGACAGCAGTGACGGACGCTCCAGAGTGTATCGGCGCATTGGAGAACGTTTCCATGACGCGTGTGTGGTGGAAGGACGTTCGTCCGGTGGGGGCAGTGAAATGGTTTGGGGTGGCATCACAGCGAATGACAGAACTCCTCTGGTAGTCATCGACGGGAATTTGACCGGTGTACGGTACCGTGATGAAATCCTACAGACCCATGTTATCCCATTTATTCAAGGACAGCAACATAACGTCACTTTTCAGCATGATAATGCAAGACCACACGTCGCACGGGTTGCAATGGATTTTCTGGCACAGCATAACGTCAATGTGTTACCGTGGCCAGTCGTTTCACCCGACCTTTCACCAATTGAACACGTATGGGATGAAATGGAACGCCGATTACATCATCTGCCCAATCAGCCTGTTACATTGCAAGGGTTGGCCCAAGCGTTAGACCAGATATGGAACAACTTCCCTCAAGCATTCTTTAGGCATTTAATCAACTCTACGAGTCCTGTGTCAATGCTTATGGTGGTCACACACGATACTGATCTTGTGAACTGACTTTTACTATCTGCTATGTTTCTAGTCCCCTGCGTATGAAATAACAGTATCTGTTACCTTTTCAATGACATGTATTTGTAAAGAAATATCTAATAAACAAATACGAAATTATTCATTGCTTTGCATTTTCAAATTCTTTTGTAATCTCACATATCAGTCCTGCACAGTTACTTTTTTCCGCTAGTATAAATATTGATGGTTTTTTTTTCACTTCTGTGCATTTTTTCTACCGTGTTTAACTGCCAGTTGCCGATAAGGAGTTCGTGTCTTGGATAACTTTCTCCCAAATAAATCTCAAGGTAGTGAAAGAGAGAGAATAATTGTTTTAAGCCACATCAGCATTTTATCAGCTTTTCGCGGCAAGCAAGTGTAACGATACAATAGTATCATTAAAACATTGAATGAAAGAAATATCATAAAAAGATCTTAAATCTGATCAGAGTAAGTATTATTACAGATAGGTCACAAACAAAAAAGGGTGATATATTTCCCATCGGAGGTATTTTATTCGGAGACAATTGGCATTGCAAATGAATACTTTATTGATGATGATGCATTCAAAGTGTCAGTTTAAGGTAAAATCTCGATAAGAGACACATTAAGGAGCTAAATGTCGCCAGTTAAATAAAGTTAGCAAATGACCTTTGTTGATTCTGCACAGTCTTAAAACAATACCTTAACATCTGCTATATTGTGACAAAGGTGCAAATTCTATACAAGTCTAAATTGAGTATAACGTTTTCTGCTTATGCTATTAAAATTGTGTATTAAAGGTCTTAAATCAGTATTAGGAATTAAAGAAGTAGTCATAGATTTAGACAATGATGATTTAACAGCTGAATCGGCTTTCGTTTTGCTATGTATGTCAACCTTGCTACGCAAGCCACTGTAAAATCCAACACTACTTTGTAATATGCGATTCCAGAACATCACAAATTAGAGGACAATCTAATCTTGCGCTTGTCATAGTCGGAGCATAATAAAGTAGATTTGAAATAGATTGTAAAGAAAGCATTATAGCCTCAGCTGTAAATTGGGAATTTTCATTGAAAAATCCGTATGTATTGCATTGTACCAAACGATAACAGTCGAATATTGATAGATAACCGGACACCATGTGTATATTTGTCAACATTTATTGCAAGTAAGCCACAAAGTATCTCATTAATTACAGTTGAAATAAAGCGGTGATCTTGGTCATCTATAAAAACAGCAATTTTTCATCAAACTTCTAAGCTTGTTTCCGACGCTTTTGATTTTGTAAGATCTATTAACCAAAAGCCAACGGGGATTATCTATTATTTGTATTTTTAATCGGACTATGCCTCTAAATATGGTTTTAAACAAATACATAAGGGCGCAATGGCATTGGCCTTTTTATACATAAAAGTAAAACATATAACGTTATTATTCACATAATCATGATTGTCAAACATTGCAAACTAAATATAACAAAACAAAGCGAAATCTTTTAAGGGACACATTTTTATAATTATTTTAGTGATTCGCGAATTATGAGTTCGAAAGTAGGAAGAATTGGTGCTTTAAATTTGAAAAATTGAGAGAGATTGGTGCATGGAAAGGAAATGTCGCGATGACATTATGATCTTGAAAATAGGATATGTCATCACACAACAGTTCACATTGTACACCAATATTTTAACCCAAGGTGTTGTAAGTAATGTTTGATTTAATCATATTATCCACCTTTTTATGAATTCCAAATTATAGAAAGTAGAAAGGCATGGTATTTTCACTTTTTTGCATATTTTTAAGAAAAAAAAAAACCATAATATCTATACGAAGCAAAGTACAACCAGTTTTCAACAAAAAATTGAAACGAATTGAAATACTTATGATAAAAATACAATGAAATAGCCATATATAATTTTTTTTACACAATTTTATAATTTAAGCAAAGTTTAAAACGAAAAAAAAAAACAAAAAACAAATTGATACAATACCTAGAATTAAACAAAACTTTTTATTTTTTGACACTATAAATTACTTTGGTTAATGCCGCTATTTATATTTTTTGTTGGTAATAAAAACAAAATTACAGAGACCTAATAGGCACTTGAATTCAAGACGTTGTACTTATCAGGAAAACCCGTTCCAACCTCGAACCAACCTGTAAGACTATTCCTTATTTATGACAAGTTCCCGGAATGTCACAAGAATAAAGTGAAATTTTGCTAAATAAAAGAATAAAATAATTTCCTTGGTATTGTTAAAATGATTGTACTGACATGTAAGTTCGTCTTTTTTTCAACGGCAGCAAACATTAAACGTATTTCTGTTTTTTAAGTATAGATTATTATTAATGTTCAGATAAAGGATTTATATTTATAAGCAGAGACTATATCGGCGCCAATGTGTTGAAGAGTGACTTTATTTATTTTTTTGTTCTTGATATCCATTTCCGTAGTCTTAAGAAAATTACCATTTTGTGAGTGTTATATTTGGAATTTTTGGTTACCGTAGTATTGCATACGAAAATTCCAGATAACACAAAAAATGATTGAATGATTCAAATGTGACTGTTTAGGTTTCGCTTTGACGTGTAGTAAAACAAAAATCAGACAAGTACATTAATAGTGAATAACAGGTGTCCAATCAAATTCAGGTTCTTGCAAAAGGTGTAGTTGTTTAAGTGAAATTAAACAATGATTAATTGTTATTTTTTTGTTGCTGGTACATCTACAAATAGTTAATGGATAAAAATGTCAATTTTGGGTAAAAGTTTACGGAACAACTTTGATAAAAAAAAATCGCCGGATTCAGTTGGAATTTAAAAAAAGTGGAGTCATCTTGTTTTAACTATCAAGTCAAGATTTAGATTATCTTACTATTGCATAGGTAGAAAACTATCTAGAACAAGAAACTGACCAGGCTATCACACTGGAATCTCCACGAGCTGGTTTCGAATTTAGGGGATTACGAACGATGAGATCTGTCGAAAACCGATCTGCAACAATGACCTAAAGTTAATAAGAGGATAACTGAATAACAGTTATGTGTCAGACCAACGTAACTTATAATTAAGATCTTTTGAAAAACCTTTCGTATTCAAAAACTCAATTGTCCGAGAGTAGACTATGATTATTATTATTTTTTTATGAAAATGAATATCTAGTTGGATTATTTACTGCTAAGATGTAACACGTTTTAAAAACAATGCTTGATTTATACTAACGATATAAAAAGATATCGTATGCAATCCATTTCTATCGCGCTTTTAAATGAACCAACGTTTTATGTAACAGTGAATTCTTTTCGCCAGAGAGGTCTCTCTAAAAGGAATATAATCCCTTTAGCTTTCTTTCCTTGTAATGAATACACTTGTAATATTATTCTTATGGTATTATCATGCTAGTGTCAAAGATTCCAACGAAAAAGTTATTTATTTCTATGTTTTCATTAACTCGAAATTCTACACGGAAAGTTTACAATTTTTCCCTTCACTGTTATCAGAGAACTTTGATAGATTTTTTTGAGACCAAAGGGCTATTCAATTCGTTTATTACAATAGGGTAGTAATGACATGATGATGACTCTAGTAGGTAATTATCCTAGGTACAAGCTTTAAAGATCTTCTCATTCTGAGCAATGATCTTATGTCATTTCTATTACTTTGTCGCCTCCTTCAAAACTTAAGAAAAGATAAAAACCACAAATGTTAAAATCCAATTTCAGTGGATGGTCATACAACATCAATAGATATCTTATTTATTCTTTAAATGAACGTTTAAAAATTATTTTAAATTTTGAAATTAAAGTTGAAGTTACGTTTCCTCAGGCAGAAATTTTCACCGATTTTTTTATTTGGTGGGCTGGAAAACTAAATGTCTAATTTTCTTATTAATGACCTAAGACTTAAAAGGTGAATTTTCAGCGATTTAGGGCTTATCAGGAGGACTGTTAATATGGCCATGAATTGAAAATTGTTGATGATGAAAGGTGAAGACCGCTTCACCTGTAAGAACCCTTATTCCGTTTGCCACCATGTCATATACCTTAACGTTAGTAAAACATTGATTTTTTATATGAATCACATCGCGTCATATATAGATAATTTCTTATAAAAAATGAAAAAACACAAATAGTTTTCATTTGCTTTCGTTTTATATATAAGCGACTCTTAAAACGTGCATTAAGAATTATCAATTGGGTTAATATTTATAAAAAAAATATTGATTGCAAATAATTTTATGTAACAAAGATAATCCTGAAAACCGCCTCGTAAAATATCTTCAACTGGAGTCAGCAATATGATGGCTGATACTTCTTTCTATATTTGATGTTTCTGTGTACCTATTAATTAAAGCAAAGATTTATTATTGGATCATTTGCTTTTACGAATGAAGTGTTAATTGAAAAATTCATAAAAGGTCAAAATTACATACGGCGAAGCTGCATCAGGAACAAGGTTGTTCTTGTTTATCAACTTTTGGTTTATCCGAACTAAAGTGAGAAACCTAATGAATTTTAATATTATTTTTTCCTTAGTTTTATCGAAAATTTGTTCCCGTTTCTTTGATATTGATAAATCCCTATATCACTAAAATATGCCCTTTGAATGTTGTCGTGAATGCAAACATCTAGACAATAATCTATGGTTAATCTTTTATTAAAATTGTCATTTTTGTTCCTGCCTCGTGAGTTTGTTGGTCCTAAAACGTGCTGAATCACGTGTTTTTTTATTTCACAAAAAAAAAAAAACAAAAAAAACCAAACATCGTTTTTTATATAAAAAACAACTTTTACTGACTTGTAAATGTCAAAAGACTTTGTGGGAAGAATGATTCCTATAAATGTATCACATCAACAGATTTAAAGAAATGCAAAATTGTTTTAAAGAATTGATCCTAAGTAATATCTCATATTTTTGTCTACAGATTTTATGTAGGTTGTCTTGTTGTTTTTTTTTTTTTTATTGTTCTTGAGGATTGCAAGAATCACTTTACATTCTGATTTACATAAAAAGGTTCAGAAATTTCTTATAAGACAACAAATCAAATAAGAATTAATAACGACATCAAACGCCAAGTTTCCCCCAGAAAAGAAATGTGACAATACAAAAAGTGTTTTAAAATAATCTCTACCAGTTTACCAAATTTTCTCGGAATTCTCAATTTTAAAAATCACCTACGGTAGCTCAGTTGGTAGAGTGCTCGATTCGTATGTGGGAGGTCGTGGCTCGAACCGTGACTTACCAAGACTTGAAAATTAGTAGTGACTGTTCTTTCGCCAAGCACTCGGCATTTAGAAATAAAGTTACGAGGTTCTTCGGAGTAGACCTAAAACCGATGCCACGTGGCGCGGTAAAAAATTATGCCGGCACATTGCCCTAAGCGAAATTCAAACATTAAAATTTCCGCGACTTGACCCAACGCTGGTGACGTCTCGTTATAAGTAAAATATTCTTGACTTAAATGTTACACTCCATTAAATCAATCAAGCATATTAATTTTAGGTAGCTTGTTTTTTTTTTTTTTTAAAAATCTTCATTGTGCTGTTGCAGAATAATATTTGTTTTAAATTTTCGCAAACTATTGGTTCAAGGTTATCGTAAAATTTATTACTATACTTGTGCAAAAGAATATATGTTCTAGGTTCTCGTAACATAGCTTACTTTGGCTTCATAAACCACATACGTCATGCAAAATAAACGTAACATGACACTAAAGGTAATGATGGAATACTGGCCTCGTTTTTACAATCACTCCTCAACTAAGATTCTTCTTAACTTAAAACAGGAAAATTTGAAATCTTAATGACACCGTTAATTTTTGAAATATTCAAGAATTTAAAGTGCCATTTTGAAGATCACTCCAAGCTTATGACATCTGTTTTGTCAAAAAAATCTATTAAGAGTTCCAAAGAGATTGCCAAAATTTGTTAAATTTAAGTTAAGGAAAATCTTAAATAAGAAATGATTGTGAAACCTAGGGCTGATAATTTAAGCCACAGTAAATATTTATTTAAATCAAAGCGACAATTTTTGAAATGTTGGGGAACCGGAGTGCTAAGAGAACCCACAGACCGTCGGCAAAAATCTAACACATTTTTAAAACAATAGTATCAACCAGTGAACCTACGCGGTTAGATGTGTTGTGTTGGTACTGGCTATTCCATAGATATAATCCAGTAGAAGAGGAAATTATACTTAGAAATAATATAACTTATATTTGAATCGTTGTTTGTTTTTGTCTTTTAATGTTCCTAATATTATAGACCACTTGGTGTAATATAAGTGAGATGATTGTTTCACGAAATATTTTTTGTTGTCCACCAATCATTGCTACAATATCGATAAAATTATAGTTTTAGGCGACATAAACATTCTCTCATCAGTTTTCGGGTAGAAATTATAGTAGTTGAAATGCTTACGTAATTTAAAAATAATTTTGCCAAACAATAAAGGATCCAAGACCTCAAATGCATGTAAAAGTACTGTTATTTGAAAACAAAATCAACAACCATGAGTTCAAGTATTTTGTTGTGTGTTTTGTTATATTAGATCCAAAGTGAGTAGAAGGAAGTTCAATAAAAATTGTATTTATCTTTTTTTTTTTTTTTATTCTTATTTGATTTCAAGTTAACTTAATTGAAACACACTTTAAGAAGTAACTGAGAATAATTATAATAATGTCGATAAAACTGAAGTGATTTTAAAGAATTCAATACAAGGTGATAGTTTTATTGTTATCGTACTTACCGTCAGTTGGGAATAATTTGCGCAATAAAACTGTTATAATGGATAAACTGTTAACATATTGCAATGATGGAAAATGTTAACACATCCGCTGCGCTTGTTATTTCATCAAATTACATAACACATACTTTTTTTTCATTACACTGAAATGTCTTGTCTTTTACAACGATATTGGCCGAAAATTTTAAATTATTTCTTATAATCGTATTCTCTTCTATAACCAAACGTTTCTTATGGTAGAAGCTCTATTTTATTAATCTATTGATTTTTAGGCAATTCTCACTAACAAAATACAATTATTTCTGTTTGATTTATATTTATGTGCAAAGTCACGCCAGATGCATCAATGTATTTGCAGGCCAAAATATAAAAACAAAGTGTTAATCTTAAGTATATTTATATGTTTATTTACGGGTAGTTTTATTTAAATTTCATTTCAGAAGTATATGGTAGTGTATAAAAGACTGAAAAAGTACAATATGACTCTTTTGAATTCAAGCTAAAATTTGATGCACGTCACGGATTTACACATACAATAAAGATGCAATGGGCATCTTAAAAACGTGTACATATATATATACAGAGTCGTGCAAAAAGTATTGGGACAAGATGGCTGCCGGTTGTCTATTTATACGTTTCGCGTCCTACTTTTTACCGTTATACTTATTAATTAGGTCAATTATCGCAATAAAATTTATTCATAGTGATGCCAGATTACGTGACGTCATATCGCATGCGTTTTTTGTTGTCGTCTGTTTGTTTACATTGATTGAGGCATCGTTTTTCAACGTGGGTAGACGAGGAAAAGAGATGAGCCCGGAGATCAAAGAAGTCATAAAAAAATATATTCTGAGGGATATACAATTAGAGATATCAGTAACATGTTGGAAAAACCAAGATCGACAATTGGGAATTTTTTACATCGATTCGGACAACGTGAATCAATAGAAAATCAACCTCGAAGTGGCCGCCCGGATTATCGAATCTTAGAAAGAATTGTAAAATCTAATAGAAGGAACACGTTACAAGACATTACTTTAAAATTTAATGAGAATAGAGCTAAACAAGTTGCTAAACGTACATTACAGTTTCATCTTCATAAACATGGCTTCTATAGACGGGTAGCTCGGAAGAGGTTGGTGGTAAAAAATATAAACCGTAGAAAACGAATGCACTGGTGTCGCCAAAAAGATTTTTGACTGTGGAAAATTATTGGAAAAAAATTATATTTTCGGATGAGAGCAAAGTTACAATTGGGATGGACGAGATAATTTATGTATGGAGAAAAAGAGGTGAAGGCTTAAGAAGGAGGATGGAGGCCCGACCTAGAACCCCGACGTGAGACACGCCCCCGACGTGAAGTAATGATATGGGGTTGCATTACCTGGTATGGTGTCGGAACTTTAGCCACTGTAAATGAAAGTATTAATGCTGCAACATACAACATACCAGTTAGTGTTAGAGGACAATTAATGACCGGTTATAGCCAGACATTTTCCGATGGGAGGCTACATTTTTCAAGATGACAATGCCCCAGCACACCGCGCCAGGTCAACCCAGGAATATATTCATAGGAATCAAATAAATACAATGAGCTGGCCTGCACAATCGCCGGATATAAATATAATTGAAAATGTATGGTTATTTGTCAAGCGGAGATTAAAGCTAAGGAATAACAGAATAAATACATCAGCTGACTTGTTCCGCTAGCAAAATATTATTACATAGGACAACGGGCAATTTGCCTAGATTGATTTTTTAACTTAACACCGTTTACATAACAATGCATAAATTAAAGTTGAATTTCAAACAAATCTGTAGGTTCCTTGGGTTTTCAAAAAAATCGAAGCGGTGGCTCTATCAAATTACATTATGAAATTGTCAAAAAGTGAATTTTCCAAATTTTTATCACTCTCATACACATAGTTTTGTTCGAGTTTTGTCAGTTAAATGGAAAATGGAACGGCAGTGAAAGCTTGATCGGATTCAAAACAATTTTTGTAGATAACTATAATTTTGTAGGTTCCCAGAACAAAATAAAATAGCAGTGTATTGAATTTTTCTAATATTTCGTTGAGGCCCCAAAAGGGATGTCAAATAACGTTCTTACTGAATTCAGAAATAAATAGTTGGGTGTTTTTTCTTTCTTTCTTTCTTTCTTTTTTTTTACCATTGAAATCTTAAGCTAGAAGACAGATTAAACTGCTAGGCATAAATAAAGTTTCTAATTCATCATCTGTCATTTGGTAGAAAAAGACGTATATAGAGAAATGCAGAAAATAAACATAGTTAACACAAGTGAAAAGTTCAATCATTTTATTACTTTTTCGAGTTAACAACTTAACAATACATGTATATTATAATAGCAATAATAATGATAAGCACTTAATAAGTTAATAACAATGTATTAATAAATTAAAAAAAGGAACACAACACTTATAGGACATAGGGTTAACCAGTCCAAACCTTTGTCATTGTACTTTCAATATAAAAAAAACCCTCTTTGGAAATCGCCCCAATTTTACAGAATATGCAGGATTAAGTTGAATCGGCTGCACTGTCAACAAAAATTAAAAATTATCTCAAGATTGTATTTCAAGCCATGGGTCGACTTATATCATGTAACTCCTTTAACACAACAGTGATTACCCCATCAACCTAAATCTAATACAGATGTCATGTGCAGAATTTTGATTTTTATATATGCAGAATTTTGAATATTTTTCTCTAAAATTCACATGTGCAGAATTTAAAATTTTTTTCTCTGTCAAAATTCAAAATTCTGCACAATTCACAAAATTGTACTACTAATGCAAACAAGGTAATCTATTTTCGCCTGGAAATATACTTCAACATGGTTTTATGGAAAACATTTCGTTTCCCACTTTTGTACCAATAGTCAACATTAATTTTTCTGTATTTATTTTTAATTCTAATACAATGCCTAAGTAAAAATTTTCTATGCCTGACCTTCAATGCTTCCGCAGGGGCGTCATGTTTGTTAGATTTCCGGTGGTGTATTACTTTGATGTCGTCGTTACTTTTTCCGACACCTTGACCAGAAAAACACTTTATTCCTTTGTATTTCTTTAACAGATGTGAGATGTGATACAGCATGATGTGCATGTAGGGAGTAACATTTCGTTTATCGTATAACCCTCTAAAACAGTTTCAAGTAATATAAAATCTGTTAACCATTGTTTTGCCCTTTGAAAAAAAGTCTGAATATTTTCGTCACTTGGAGCCCAAGTACTCATTAGTGCATACAGACTTTGGAAATCTACCCAGAGTTTTACAACACTTTTTTTACTACCAGGGTTTAAACAATTTGATTTTTGCAAAACATGGGGTAAACCAGTCAAAACCTTTTTCGTGTCCCCTCCTGTCAGACTGGTCCATTCAAGATTTTTCAAAAAGTCACCACGTCCGTCTTTCATTTTGTTTTCCCAAATTTGAAAGTTAATCCCACAATTTTGGAAACATTTAACCAGTTCATCGGTATTATTATTTAACTTCTTTCTTTGTCCTAAATTTTCTTTATGGTCTTTATTGAACGCGTCTTCTATTAGATTTTTAATTAGTACATCGCAAACCCTCATCATTAAATGCAGCTCGTCCACAACAACATGGTCTAGATCAATATTGATGAGAGGAGCCCTTATACATCCGACATTTGATTTTCCTTTAATATTTTTAGAAAGCTGGTGCATTTTTCTATATTTCGTGCCATTGTACATTTGATACAAAAATCCTCCTCTTTGGAAACATCACCCCTATCCTTTTTATCAATTTTACAGTATATGCAAGAATAAGTAGAATTGGCTGCATTAATCCCAAAATGGTTAACAAAAATTTCATATCCCCCCTAAAAAATATCTCGAGATTGTATTTCAATCCATGGGCCGACTTATAGGATGTAACCCTATTAACTCTTCTGCTAAGTAACTGGTTTATATGTGCGAAAATATCTGAAAAGTTTTCAGAAGAATTGACAATAGCTAGCGTTTTTTGTCAATTGTGAGACAAAACACCTTCCCCTTGATTTAATTTGCTAGAGATAATACTAAAAAGTTTGAAATTCGAGACACTTTTGCACCATCAGCAGCAAATTTTATTCCAACAGTGGGGATGTCGTCTTGATACTTGTGTTTAACATGCTCTAAAAGCATTGTATCCAGTGTTTCATAAAAGTTCAACTGTGCACCAGGAAGATGGCCCGATGTTGAAATTAAATGACACATTTTATTCATATCATTTCGGCATTGCTGTACCAAGTATGTTTTTATCATATCGCCTTGATTAACAGACAGTTCGTGATAAGCCTCGTCTGATATACCGAAACTATCAAGGACAAATAACAATTTCTTTACTTTATCTTTTTCAGCTTCAGATAAACTGTCAAAATTTTTTAACCCTTTTGAGCTTTTATCGGTCAGATCATAAATTTTCCCGTTCTGATCTACAGCCCTAATTTTTTCAAATGTTATTCCAAATGATTTGGCAAACCAGAGTAATTTATGGATCTTTTGTTTCAGAGACCTTATTTTTATTTTTGCTTGAGATGGTTTGCAGTCCCCAATGGATTTTCCTTTATTTGTTAACGTCTGTGTGATGTGTTGTATGTAACGGTTTAAAGCCTCATTTGCATAGCTGCCAACCATTCCGCATTGCCCGGAATTATTCCTACTTTTAACAACAAATTCCGCTCTCCGCATCCAGAATGAAAATTCCGCATTTGATAAATATTCCCTGATCGTTTTCATTTCGGAAATGACAATGATTGAGTCTTTTTTAACCAGTTGATTGTGATTGAGATGTCTGGAAGATCCCCCCATGCATTGCATTGCAATATGAGGTAGCTCTTTCAGAACTATTTCTTTATACCAGTAAATTATCAGAAACGTGGAAATGATGGCAAGCTCCAAGGCCAAAAAACCAAGACTTCTTCAGAAATTTAAAGATGATTACAGCCTGAAATTTCCGGGTGTTATAAAGAAATCTCTGATCGATACATACCATGCATATTGCACTGTGTGTAATGTTGATTTTGGAATCAGCCACGGAGGTGTAAATGATGTTGAAAGACATGTTAAATCGGACAAACATGTTAAATTATCAGAAGCCAGGTCCTGCAAAAGTATATCAAATTTCTTTCCCCATCAACATCTTCGAGTGATAATAACATAATTAAAGCTGAGGTGTTATTCACAGAATTTTTAGTTGAACACAATATTCCCATATCCGCCTCTGACCATGCAGGGAAACTTTTTAAAAATATGTTCCCAGACTCAAAAATAGCTGAAAAATATGGATGTGGACGGACTAAAACAACTGCAATTATTGATTGCATGGGTCAAACTGACGTTAATAAAGTGGTAGAGCTAATGAAATATAACCCATTTAGCCTGTCTACTGATGCTAGTAACGATTATGATGACATTAAATTGTTTCCAATATGTGTGGGGTTAATAAATGAGATTGGACATGCTGCGACTAAGATTACATATTTCAACACTGACCTACTAGATGTAAACATGTTGGTGTGTAGTCATCAGCAGTTTTTTTTATCATGGCCACAGAAGTGTAAATTTAACCTCAAAATGCACCAGATTGCACCTCCATGCTTTGATTTTTCAAATTTTTTCAAACCTTTGACTCAAGCACCTTGATCTCATTATATAACGATGCCAGTCTACAGTTTAAATCGGTTTTATCAACTTTCGTTTCTTTTACAACCAAGTCAGACTGACTGACCTCATCCTTAAAAACAGCACTTTGACCTATTTTCCTAAAAAATCATATTTATTACGACCTTTCTTTAAAGTGAATTGACTACGTATATTTGACGCCAAACGTCGGAACCTGTTTTCTATTCTGGTACAATTTTGATAAATTGGACGAACATGCACAGGCAAGTTATAATTTATAATATCATAATATGAAATGTCATTCTTTTGTTTGAAGTCATACATATTAAGGAGATCATCATTTCTTGTGAATGATGACAAAAGCTAATTTTGAAATATGACCTTTTTTTAAGTGATGTGCAAACTGATTACCAACAAAAACATTCACGTTTTGTTGAAATTTTAATGTATGATATTCCTGACTGAACATCACTCATCCTGATTTTTTTCAGTTGAAAATAATCAATATAAACAAACAAGTAACAATACAACAAATATATAATGAATTATTTATAACAATTTAAATTGTATTTAAAACATTCACTTTTCTTGTACAAAAGTCCACCTTCCATAGTTCAATGGGTCTTATTTTACCCGCAATTAATTTATCTTTTGTATATTCAAAATGTTTTTTACTCCACCTCAAGACAACCTTGATTGACACTGGGAACTCGATCATCCGCCCTTCTCCATTCTCCGTGTAAACAAACACATCCCAATTTTCGGGCAACTTTAATAAGTTAAAGTCATCTTTCATAAATAATTCGGAACCATCGGGTGCATCTTGACCTTTGTCATGAAAAATGAATCTAAAAATTTCAAAAGTTAAGTTAATGTAAAAATGGCAACCTCGTCGTTGAGAAAGACGATCTTGAAAAGCTGTTAAAAAGAATCTCTGGATTCTTCTAAAACATTATTTCTCGGTACAATGGTAGGATTGTGAAAATTATCCACGGCAATCTGTGGGAAGTGATAGCTTGGTTACCAATTCTCAAGTGCAGTTAAATGCTGAATAATTTTCCCATTTTACAAGGTAAAGACGATCTTGAAAAGATCCTAAAAAATAACATTTTGCCATTATGTCTGGTGCCCGTCCAAAGTCGGGTGTTATACCACCGAAAAAAAAGTCCCCATTTGTGTTATGTTTTGTGTTTCTTTGTCTTTTTCTTGCTTTTGTTATTGTATTATTGGTGGCTTTGACTATTTGATTCAGTGACAACTTTATTTTTAATATTGATATAAATAAATTTTATTTGAGTTTGTTATATATATAGAAACGCGAGCAATGCACAGGCACAGAACATTATTCATGTGCCTCTTTTGTATCTGCCCGTGGGGCACCCTGGATAGAATAGGTCCCCAGTATCCGATGCTTGTCGTAAAAGGTGACTAAAATGGGGGTCCTTCGGACGAGACCCGATGGCCCGTGTCACGGAATAGGCGTGGCACGCAAAAGACCCCTCACTGCACATTGTCCTTAGCGCACTGAAAAGGTATAAATTTCTGCCATTTCACCTGCAGATATTGGTGTTGCGATATGAGTAAAAATAATCTTGATTGGGACTCCAAACCCCATTCAATCAATCAATTAATAAACGGAGGAAACACTTGTGAATAAGAACTCCCTACGGGCCGGGGCTAGACGATTCAAACGTAGGCCACAAGTCAAAGATATGGGACCTCGATTGTTGAGTGGTCGAAAGGCTCCTCTTATCGCATAGCTTCGAATTCTATGGGACAGTTTCTAATGTGAGAAAGTATATTAGTTAGCTTGCCGAAAGCCGGTGGTTTTATCCGGGTACTCTGGTTTCCTCCATTACCTAGAACAACGCCTTGATATAAGTGAAATAACCTTGACTGGTGCATACGGCACTCTACCGACAAGTTGAAAATGCACCAAAGTTGACATAACTGGTGGCTCTTGTGCTGCATTTAAAAGAAATAAAGTCAAAATGAAGACTGGATGCTTTTAAATTTATCTAGAATAGATCTAGGTAATTTTTTTCTTCTAAATTTATGGAATTCAATGATATTCAGTTTTTCTTTGAATGTATAGCTCGGTGTGAAAATAAATAATAATAAGTAAACAACACATTCTGTCTTCATTTGAATTAAGCATATTTGAAATATGCATATTTAAGAACCAACAAGTTCAGGATTTAATTATCCCTTATGCGGCCCCTTTTAAGTATTTTAGCAAACGGGAGTCTTGCTCGTGCTCGATGATAGTTATTACAGCACTTTAATGAAGTTAAACCTTATTTTTTCAACAAAACTTTGACCTTAATAATTATTGGTCATTTAAACATGAAAGTATATCCACAATTTGTGTTGAATTCAGCTATCGAGACAAGTTTGACCTTGGGCTCGGCTGCTTGGTGTTGTCAAGAGCCTATTTGCTGGTTTTATTTGGGAAAACGGTTTTATTACTAACGTGATTTTGTCTCCTTGTGTTAATTATTCTTTCAATAAAAACTTTCCCTATAGCATGGCCTTGTGTATTCCTCTGGCTATTTCTTGCCCTTCTCTACAAACTGCCTGTATGATCTTTTCCGCCCTCTTGTTTTCATTTTAATCTTCCGCCGATCAAACTTTACGTCACGTGACATTATTACATCATAGATAACAATTGGAGCACTGGAAAAAGTGACCGATTTTCTTCCGTATGCTACAGAATACAAACAAAACTTATATAACTCGATTCCAAGACGACTCGGGAATGTAATTCGGCTGAAGGGACATTTAACTAAATACTAGGTAAGTAAAAAGTAACGATTTCACATTTTATTGCATTTCTAATTTGTTGAAAATAAACGATTTGAAAACGATGGCCGAAAACACGCCGCCATCTTGTCCCAATACTTTTTGCACGTCTCTGTATATAAATATTGTTTTGAAATCTTATTTAAATATAAAGCTACAGACAGTCTTACTCTGTATGCCACCTATTGCCATTTCATTTGTGAAAAGACACTTATTTATCTGTGCTCGTTTTTTCTTTTCTTTCTTTTACCATGTTTCCAGTTATTTTTGCTACTTGGAGTTGTATAATGTGATTATCTTGTTTTATCTCACTACGCAAGTGGTTTTAAGTTTACATGCAATATGTATTTTATTAATGATTTTGAATGTTAAAACGATCTTTGGATTAAGTACATTTCATAAGTTGACTTTATGCAATATAAGCAATTTCATCCCTTACTTAGTTTTTGTTTCAGCCAAATTTTCAAAGCCTATAATTATATCATAAAGAAATATGAATAGTTCAATGGGATTCATTAAATTTGATTTAAGCAATTTGGAGTTCAACAACAACAAAAAAAGCTTGTCAACAGCAAATACAACTTGGAACAAGGTATACTAATTGACACGTAGGCATAATTGAGATCAATGGTTTAAGCTGCATTAAATTTATCAATTTTCTGATTTTTTTTTCGAAAAATATTTTTAAAAAAACTTATAATCATGATCCATGAGATTCGTTTTCTGAAATTTTATTCTTTTTAGCTGTAAATAGAGGGAATCATCTAACGGGTAAGTCAATGTTTAACGATGATTATTATTAGCATGGAGCATGTGCACGGATGTACAGGGACTCCCATAAATCGAAGGTTAAACCTGACAAATTGTATTAATTGTCCGTCATTATCACCCGATGTACTCGCAATGTTGTTATGTATTCCTTACAAAGTCACTTATGATAAATTTAATGAAATTGTGTTTAATTTGTGTTTGGCCCTTAATTTAATGAGATATTAATGTCCTATGGTACTAAGTTGTAAAACCCAGCCATCCTTTTTTTTGGAACAAGTAATTCTGAAAAACACCAATTTTTTTTTTTTTTTTTTCTTAATTGCAAAATAAATAAATAAATAATAAATAAATAAATAAATAAATAAATAAATCAATCAATCAATCAATCAATCAATCAACAATCAATCAAAATTTCAACTTTTATAACTTTTTTAAAACATTTTTGTATTTTACAGCATAAAAAATTACCAAAAATATTTAATATGTTGTTAAGTTTGAAAATGAAAGAGTAAGAATGGTTTTAAATAATAAGTTTAGCAGAATAGAGAAAATAAATGATGCAATACCTTGTTTATATATTTTAGTATTGAGTCAATACTAAAGTCCTCAATAAGGCACAAAACAAGACCAATACAAAGACAAATAGGCAGTATATTAAAAATAAAATTAATTTATTCATATTATAGCGATTTAGTTTAAAATTTCAGAATTGATTGACAAGTGTACTTCTAGATCATGCATATTTTTTGATGCAACAAATTAAAATGTACTTTTCCACAAAAAATAGGATACGTTCAATTGCATTTTTTACAAAAAACCTATTAGTAGTTAAAAAGCACCATAAAGACGGAAATTATTTTTTCCAATTCCTATTACTTTTATTACTATAGGACGAATGATCGATGCCAAAAAGTATTACGTTTATCAAAAGTGCATATCTGTTATTCCGATCATCAGCTTTTCGTTACAGAAAACAAGAAAAAAAAATAACCTGAATTTACACGTTATTTATCAAAAGTTTATCGATGAAATATCATGACAAATAGTGCCAAAACAAATAAAATCAATATATGGTAAAAATCCCGTTTAAATTAATGTTCATATAAAAAATCAATATACATGGCAGCTTAACATGCAAAACACATAAAGTGCTTATTTTTTGTATAAAAGACTAAAAAAATAAAAAGTAACTGGGAGAAAAGTCGGAATTAAACCTAACAATGTACTTTAAATAAACACGTTTCTTTATGTAGATACACTGAATGACAGCTTAAAAACGAATTATTTTCTCTATCACACACACACACACACACACACACACACACACACCAGAGCAATCATGACATTTCAAACAGCACAAATTTATATATATATATATTATATATATATATATATATATATATATATATATATATATATATATATGTATGTATATATATATAAACAATCACAAAACTATAAAAACAAACGATATCACATGTCTCAAATATCTTGGTTAATAAAAAGTATTAGAAAATCGGTAAATTGGTTGTAGAGTGCTTTGTTGTAAGCTCTCCACTAATACTCCATAAACCGCAATACTACATTAGATACTTCTTGTTTTGTCGTTATTCAGTCAAGTGTCTTTTGACAAAAGTTGGGTTTCTTATAAAATAGCCTTTTTTCAAAACATTACTCTTTTTAAAAAGATAAAAATAGCGATGGAACAAAGCGACTCTATCCTCATAAATGTGTTCTGTACCAAAGTACATTTTAGTTCGATAAATTTGATATTATTGTCGAAGGCTGAGTCGGTAATATTCTCTATGTACAAAGGTTTATTTATTATCTTTTATCAAAAAATTAAGTAAAAGAATCTAGACACGGATCTTAATAACATTATGTGTACTCGCACGTACATAATTCCATCCGTATTATTTATAGACTCTACAAGTTCTGTTTTTGTAAAGAACCTTAACCGCAACAAAAGTTAATCGTAATTACTTAACTATACAACCAATCTATAGTAAACAATAGTAAAAACACATAAAAGTTATTTTTGTGGTAACTTATTTTACACTGTCTATCTTATTTTCTTTTATTGTCAAAGAGAGAGAGAGAGAGAGAGATTTATGAACTCTACAATGTCCTATAGGATTTTTGTTTGCGTTTAATATGGCCTTAATTTTAATAAGAGATATTGATAAGTGCGTCTTTCGCTTTGTTTTTAAATAGTTGCAGCACCACGTGTTTTATGCAACAGATGATTTTGAGAAATAGAGAAAGACACACACAGAGAGAGAGAGAGAGAGAGGAGAGAGAGAGAGAGAGAGAGAGAGAGAGAGAGAGAGAGATTTCTTATTGTGTATATATGTGTTACGGAAGCCCAGTAATACCCTGATACATTTTTTTACTCATAGATGCTGCATAAAATGATTTCTAAAATCCTTTTTGGTAAAAATATTCATTATAATTATCAAATACACAACTCATTTCAGTATTAACTTACTTGGAATGTCATCAATTACAGACCTGCAACGTTTTTTCTTGCATGAAGAGAGACACGAGGTGAATGAACGGATTTTAAGTCAAATTATAAGACAAATAATATATTAATGGATACATTTATGATACAAAATGCATACATATATATATTCCGAACTTAAATCTAAAAATAAGTAAATAAATAATATATCAAACTTTTCGGTCTTAGTGTCACTGATGAGGAATGAGTTTCCGAAATGTGCACATCTGGCACATCAAAATTTAACTGGTATTTGTGTAATATATTTTTAATAATAGTTTCAATATTCTTTACAGAAAAGGTATATTTTTATAATTTTTATCTGGAGAAGAGTAAGGTACAGACTGATTCACGACGCATACTTGATGGGAGCGAGCATTTTTGAACAAAATTTATAAACGTAATTTATCGTACGTTAAAGAATCATACTAACTTTCTACTGCTACTAGAGAAAGTGTCGAGTGATAACATTGATACTATAAGAACTTCTTAATTTTACCAATTACAACAAAAGGGACGAATTTTTTTTCAGCTTTAAAAAAAGATAATTTTTAAAACATTTTTATCCTACTTTCTTTGTCAAAGTTTGTCAATAAAGCATGAAGTTACCTTTTTTAAATTTGACGAAAGTTTAAAATATCATTATACCCTTCTTTGCACAAAGAAAAAAAAATTAAAAAATTAAAATAATAAAAAATATCGAATTGTTAAAAGGCAACTGGCTTCTATATTTTATTTCTATTCAATTTGATTACAGTTAATCAAAGTGATAATTTAAAGCAAACATATTGATTTCACTCGAACAATTTTAAATTCAGATAAAAGTGAATGATGGTACTGTTATCGTATCGTTAATGAGTTGATGTAATGCGCAATAAAATTATGAATATAAAAATAATATCTGCAATGATCGAAACTTATCTCCTACGATGTTAATGCATCCGATGCGCCTGAAATATTATGAAAGTACATTACACATTATACATAAAGTTAATTGTTAATTACATTATATTGGAATGATTTATCTTCGCGACGATCGACAACAATAATCAACTGTCTGAATGATCTTTTACCGTATATGGCATCAACTGTTCAAAGAAAAAAGACAAACAACTGTTCAAGAAAATAAGACAAACAGCAAGCCTATATCGAAAGGAACAGTATTTGCTTATTCCCTGTTATTTATGAAAACCGTCATTTATTTGATAAAACAATTCTGTATTCATTATCATTGTCAAGGAGTAAAGCTGTTAGTCAAGTCAGAAACATCACTTTATTTGTAGATTTAATAGCAAAAGAGCAATGCATTAATTTTAGGGAACTATGTGATTAATAAAAAAATAATTTCAAATGATATATGATCAGTAATAAATTGTTTATTCCATTTCAAGTAGAAAAGTTTTTAATGTGTTTTAAGTAGCGTTTTCTTAAAAGCCCTTCAATAGTATGAATTATTGTCTTTTGGTAGTATTACTGTTGTTTTTTAACTACTAGGGTAAGATTGAAAAACATGATACGACTATTTCAACTTCGAGTTTACATCAGATGTTATACCATTTTTTACATATAAAATAATGCCGTTTTGTATTAAAATTTTAATAACAAACAGAAATTTTTATTCAAAGCATATCGTTTCGAAACTCTTACTATTAAATATAGTACTTAAATATTTAAGAGGCAGCAGGCAATATTTGGCCAACTGTTACCTGATATAATTATCGGAATTGTTATAAGTTATAGTTGTTTAATGTTTGACTTTTTCTTTTTGGTTTTGTTATCATGTTTCTCTCAATTGTTTTCGGTATTAACTGTTCTTTCGCCAAGCACTTGACAATAAGAAATGAATGTCACGGGATCCTTCGAATGAGACCTTAAAAACCGGTGCCCGTGTCACGGCAGGCATTGCACTTTAAAGAACCCTAACTGCTCATTGTCCTAAGCGCACCGCAAAGGTCAAAATTTTTGCCACTTCACCTATAGCTGGTGACGTCTCGATATAAGTGAAACTATCTTAACTGGGACGTAAAACCTTATAAAAACAAATTAAATCAAATTTTAATTTCTTCGTTTTCCGGTGCTTTGAATCTTAATAACTTGAAAAATTTTAAGAGTTAAGTTTTAAATTTATAACTTGCAAAATTTTAAGAGTTAATTTTTAAATTTGAAGTTTAAATACATTTAAAATATTATGCTGACTGGCAATGTGTCACCTGGGAGCTGCTACACTTATTACAGTTTTTATTTTGGTTCTATCAAAATATTACAAAACTTTCTTTTTATACCATTTATGTTATTTCCATTTATTTTATGTTATTTCACTTATTGTTTATTGTCTTCAGTTGTACTACCAAGGATATATTTTTCATATATTTTAATTATTTTTTTTATTCATTCTATTCTTGTTTATTCTTGATATGATTATACATAACACACGTTTTGCTTTGCATAAAATTTATCTTATATAACCATGTTAAAAATTGCTTATTGAAGACTAATCGGAGGCGTTAAATAGCACTTAAGAAAACAACTTATGGTTGTAAGCAGATTATACCGAATAAAACTAAGATGTTTTAATCGTTACAGAACTGTGAATATCTTGTTCAGTTTAAAGTTAAATTATTGGCTTAGTAGGAATAATTAAAAAGGAAGAAATAATAATTGTAACTATAAACGAACCTGGCTTCAACCAGTGCATCTTTTACTTTAAAAACGCGAAAAAAGAAAAATATTATTGAAACCACTGCATGGATTAATAGCTCTTTCTCTTGTCATTTGATAGGTGCTGTTTAAATGACAAAAAAATAGAAATAATAAAAAAAATAATAAAAAATAAAACAAAATAAAAAGTCAATGATACGGTTTATATACTTATAAAGATACCTTACCATCCAATTTCTTAACAACTAGTGATTCTTAAAGAAACTATTGATGTAATTAAAAAAAATATACCGCTTGAGAGCATCTTGATAACTAGTTTTGTGATGTTATCTAACAGCATAATGGAATTATTATAAATAATTTGTTTCTGGATTCCGATTAAAAGGCTTAGAAGAACGTGCAACAAAACACTCGGGCAAAACTTTTTTTTTATCATTTTAAAGCATAATCCAGTCATCATGTTATCCTCAATGTTGCATATAAAGGCTTTACCGTAAGAGATTATACGCCCCCAATTGCTACCAATTATTCGAAAAATAAAAAAATCTAATTACTCGTATTCAACTGGAAAAATTCAAACAGAATTTATTTTGAGAAAATACGTAGCGACTAAGTCAAAGAAATGAATTCAATTACTAATGTAATATTGATTTGGACAAACATTTTATAAATTTTGAGACAAAGCATAAAGTGGATAGATTTCTCGTTCGAAAACATCGACGACCATAATGTGTTTTGTTTAATGTATACAATGAAAAGAAGTGTTCAATAACAAGCGTTATAATGATGTATTTGTCCCCTTTTTGTGCTTGTCATTTTTTGAAATAAAAAAACAACCACATTCATCTCTAAAATTCACATTGAAATGCAAGTTTTCATACCTTCCACTTATAGTAATATTTCGTTGTGCGCATTAAATACATGATAACATCACCACTTCTGATCTACTGCAATAATTGAACCTAATCTACAATGACGATAATGCATCAGTCGCGCCTGTTATTTCATTGGATTATATAACGTATTATATTTTTTATGTTTTTATTTCATTATATTTAAATGATTTATTTTCGCGCTGATCACAATCAATAGCTTGCTGTCCGATAAATCTTTACCATAACCTTATATCGATCATCTTTTGAATAACATTGGCCAGACGCCATAAAAAAGCATTTCTCGGAAGAACCGCGGTTTGCTGATCCAGTTACTGTATAAGTATTGAATTTAGCTGTGAAATAATAATGGCCCTTTTGGCGCTAAATTAATATCCGACAATATTAATACACTTCAACATAAATTAAAGCTCACCTGTGAAAGGGAAAACAATAACAGCGCCAATATTATACACTCTAAATGTTTGAGACCCTCGTGAGCGCCATATGTAACACACACTAATATAAATACTTATACATACAGTATTTAAGAAAACATTACTAATTTGATACTTTTAGTAACGTTGTCTTAAGCAGGGTATTGAGAAATTCCAACCTGTATGAGGCCAAATCAACCTTAGCCGCAGGCAAAATAAAATCCAAAGTGAATTCCATAAAACACAGTAAATGGATGTCTATACATTAAGCAAACAAGCTAATCAAACTCTAAGAATTTTAGAAATGAGGATAAAAATAATTCTGTTTCATTTTTCAGTTTAAAAGACAAATTCTCAATTATGCCCGATGCATCACGTTTTAGGTATGAATGTTAAAAAAAAAAGTTTTTTCTTAGTATATATATTTATTAGATAATAGAATGATTATATTTATAAGGTATTATAGAGAAAGTTTGGTATATGACCGATGTTGAAATTTTTGGTCTCTTTAAGAAAGAAGAGATTAAAACTTTTTTCAAAACACTTGTGTTTAAAATATTTCCAAAAGTATGCACCATTTATTTCGCTAGTATCACTGTTAATTTTTTTTCGACTTGGCTTCAACTTGAAGCTAACAAGACAACGAAATGTATTATACGGGTGTTTTTGCGCTCCTATTAACATCAGTAGCCCATGCCGTGCTTACATATAAAATGTCTGGTTGTAATGGATATTCTTATTATTACAGTTTTATCAATCAATTAAAATGTAAAAAAGAAGTTTAATGCAATCTTTTCGAGATTACCAGACCTTGATGCATCTGGCTTGATTGACAATTTAAATAAGACGGACAATGATAAATAAAACAGAATTTTTGTAGAAGTAAATAAGATTATCTTTCATAACTAGATTACGAATTCATTGATTTTCTAAACGTTTGTTCAATGTTTTATTAAAGAAGATATTGTACAAGTCTGAGGCATTGATTTTTCGGACAGTAAAGTATTGATTTTGATTAGCGAGAAGATAAATCATTTTTATATTATAAAAAATAAAAACAAATATAATGTGTTGTGTATCTTTTAAAAATAAAAGACGCGACGGTGACATAAACATTGTTCATTGTTGTAGATAAGATTATATTATTGCAATACGCAATAAAACTCGTGTTTAAGCAATAAAGTAATAAAACAAAGAAATATATATATATATATATATATATATATATATATATATATATATATATATATATATATATATATAATTTAGAAAAATGAATAATTTAGAAAGATTAATTTTATTTTGATAAAGCAGAAACAAAGTTATTAATGTAAATAACTTACAATATGCAGTCTTACCCTCAATCTTCAATAAGAATAATTCAAAGATTACTATACTTTTACTTTTTTTGTTTTAAAAACTATAAAGTTATGACGATCACAGACAAACTATGTGCAATTTATACAGGGAAAGGGGTATGATGAACACTTTACTAATCAAAACAATTAATGCAATTAAAATCGAAGCAATTAAGAGTAACAGCCACACACAAAAGAGGACAGGAAAGGACACAGGAATATTGTTTCCTGGTAAATTTAGATAAATTTCATGTTGTTTTGTAATATTTTTGGGGTCAAAAAGATTTTGTTTTTTGATAAATGTTTTTGGTAATCACTAAATACCGTAATTACTGTGCTAGATACCACCGAAAAAAAAAAAACAAAGCGATGCATACTTTTTAAAAGGTTTAACCACACGCCTTTTGAAAGACTTGTATTATAAACCGTCCTTCCTAAAATAAAAAAAATATTTAAAATTGGTCAAATACCAACATATGATAACAAAGATATAAATATAGTTTTGAATGATTTTAAAACGTGTAAATAAAATACAAATCAAAAGACTGAAAGTACTGAAAGACGGGCTTTTACTGAGAGAAGATAATATTTTTAATTGTAAAGGATTAAACCTATAACAGTGTGTTGTTAAATCGAGAGTCTATTTGGGTTTCTAATAAAATGTAATTGTTATATTCATTCACTCCAGTGATTACTTTTATATTGTGTATATATAATTCGCTGAAATTTTGAAAAAAGTCATACATGATAATGTTTTAACAAAATAAATTCCCATGTTGAATTTATTTTAGTGTTGAACCTAACAGGATTAGTAAAAAAAGGCTGAAAATTTAATACCTCTTTTGTTCACAATGCTTACACTTAATAGTGTTAAATGCACAATTATTTATTAACGAATAATCCATTTACCGAATAAGAAATTTTTCTGTAACATATTTGAAATTAACCCTTTCCTTTGAGAAAAACATACATTATGGTTCAATGAATATGAAACTCTCTGAACAAATGGAAATAAGATGGAGCAAGTAATGTTGTTATTCCATATCTATTATTGATTCAACAGTGTTTATAGTTGAGTTGGTTATTACTTAGTACATTATTATTATGATTATTGTATTATATAATTTTTAAAATAATATCTTAAAGCATGTTTTAAAACGTACCTTTGACTTTATAACACTCATCTCTCATCAAATCATCATAAACAATAAATCGTTAACCTATATATATATATATTATATATATATATATATATATATATATATATATATATATATATATATATATATATATGTATGTATATGTATAACAAATTTGATCATTAAATAAGCACAAATCCATAATTCTAATAATAATCTTATGATGAAAATGGTTGGTAAGCGTACGTACGCATCTAACAACGGTTCGTTAGTTGGACAAACATAAGAAACAAAAGTTCGCAATCGTTCGTTAACGAAGCGCAGTAATGCAAAGTAGACCTAATCCGGATAAGGTGCCAAAGTTTAAATTTTCAAAAATAATTGTTTTTTTTTAAAATACTAGTAATCTGAAGTTATCGTTCGTTTACCTTTATAAATTGATTGCCATCTTCTTTAGATGGTCAATATAATTATATTG